>CAUYUJ010003725.1:17500-32500 GCA_963575745.1 Prorocentrum cordatum
GAGGAGGAGGGGAGGAGGAGGAGGAGGGAGGAGGGGAGGAGAGAGGAAGGAGGAGGCGAGGAGGAGAGGAGGAGGAGGGAGGAGGAGGAGGAGGGAGGAGGTAGGAGGAGGAGGGAGGAGGAGGAGGAGGGGAGGAGGTGGAGGAGGAGGAGGACGGGAGGAGGAGGAGGAGGAGGGAGGAGGAGGAGGAGGAGGAGGAGGAGGAGGAGGGGCGAGGAGGAGGAGGGGGGGCCTCGCTCCGTGGCTGGCCGTTCTGGCTCTCGCAGAGGTGGCCGCTCGCCAGCACCGGCCCGCCAGCGCGGCAGGCAGGCTGAATCGGCCTGCCCCTCGACGGGAGGAGTATTTAAAACGACGCGAAGATCGGGACAACATCGGATCGGGATAACTCGAAATCTCTGAGAATCGGCGGGTTTGGAGGATGTATTGGGCGCCGCGGCCGCTCCAGAGCGTTCCGGAACGCTCTGAGAGCGCTCCGGAACGCTCTGGAGCGATTTCTCCCGATCCTGGCCCTGTTTTAGTATTCCCAAAGAGTCAAACAATAGTCTGGGGACGGTTTCTCTGGGACTGGTGCTGACCCTCCTGGGGTACTCTTTTTGACTATCTGCTGCTCTTCGTGCAAGATCCGCCGGTAGGGGGACACGCCCGATCTAAAGGTAGGCAGCCAGCCGGGCCGCGCATGGCGCGATCGTGCTGGACCAGCCGCCGCAGCAACACCAGCAGCAGCAGCAGCAGCATAGACTCCATCCAGGAGGACAGCAGTTGTTCTGCGGACGCAACAGAATCGCAGACCATGGGCTCAACGGAGGCGGACAGCAGGGAGCGTGAAGTGCATCCGTTTAAGGTCGCACCAGGTGCGCGCTCCAATGAGATCCACACTTCGAAGTATCGATGGTACACCTTCCTGCCGTACAACTTGTACGATCAGTTCCACAACCTTGCAAACATCTATTTCCTCATCATCGCGATGCTTCAGACAATCCCTTCGGTGTCAATCACCTCTGGCCGACCGCTGCTATTGGCGCCCCTGGGCTTTGTGCTGTCGATTGCGGCGGTCCGCGACCTGGTCGAAGATCAGAAGCGCAAGTCCGCGGACCGCGCTGAGAACGAGCGTCCCGCCTGCCGCTTGGACGCGCTGCAGCGCCAGGTTTCCTCAAGGTTGATGGGCCTGCTTTCCACCACCACCACCACCACCATAAGTTGGATGGGGGGAAGGAGGAGGAGGAGGAGGAGGAGGAGGAGGAGGAGGAGGAGGAGGAGGGAGAGGGAGGAGGGGAGGAGGAGGAGGAGGAGGAGGAGGAGGAGGAGGAGAGGATGAGGAGGGGGGGGAGGAGGAGGAGGACCCCCTCCCCCTCCAGCTTAAGCTGCTGGTGGTGGTGGTGGTGGAAGGCCCCTCAGAGGTGGTGTGACGTGCGGCCCGGGCACGTCCTGAGGCTCCGGCGCGGCGACCCCGTGCCCGCCGACGCGCTGCTGCTGAGCTCCAGCGAGCCGTCCGGGTCCTGCGCGGTGGAGACCTCCAACCTCGACGGCGAGACGAGCCACAAGCAGAAGGTCGCCACCCACCAAACCACCCCAACCCAACCCGAAGGCCCACATTTATCCTCGATTTCCAGTGGGGGGGGGGGGGTCGGGGAACACTGAAAAAAAACACATGGAACCCGTACCCCCCCCAACCCGAAATTCGATTCAAATTCGGGTCCTCGGGTTGGGTTGGGGTGGTCTGGTAGGTAGTCAGAAGGTCCCAGTGCGCCCAGAAGGTTTCGATCCCCAGGAGGCCGAACGAGCCTGGGCCATCAGGTTCGAGGCGCCGTCCGCAGACCTGTACCAGTTCAGGGGTCAGCTGCACGTGGCCGGGGCCCACCGGCCCGTGGGCCTATCCGCCGGCAACCTGCTGCTGCGGGGTAGCTCGATGCAGGACGCCGAATGGGCCGACTGCCTGGTTTGCTACGCGGGCCACGACGCGAGGATCATGAAGAATTCGCAGAGTGCTCGCTTCAAGACCAGCCAGCTGGACAAGGCGATGAATCGCGTCATCAGAATAACATTCTTGATTCAGATGGTCCTCTGTCTGATTGGTGGCTTCTCAGCTGCCACGTGGGAGGCTCGGGATTCCGCGGAGGCTCAGTATTTGATGCTCGGGAACGCTGTGGGCATTCGGATGCAAAGTTTGGGAATATTCGGCTTCCTGGGAAGCTTATTGACCAAGGGGGCCACGTGGCTGCTGCAGCTGAACAACATGGTGCCCATCTCGCTGGTCGTGATGATGACGACCGTGAAGTACCTTCAGGGAAAGCTCGTGGAGATGGACGAGGTCCTAGTGGACAGTCGTTTGAAGAGGCACGCCGAGGTGCACACCAGCCAGGTCCTCGAGTCCTTGGGTATGGTCACTCATATCTTCTCCGACAAGACAGGGACGCTCACTTGCAACGAGATGGTGTACAAGGCGTGCAGCGTGGCTGGCCGCATCTTCGGCCTGGACGCGCCAGAGGGCAGGGCTGCAGCCGAGGCGCCGCGCGGCGCCCACGCGGACTTCGCCGCGGGAGGCCAGGAGCTCCTGAGCGCCATGGGCTCGCAGGACCCGCAGCAGATGGCGGCGATCGCGAGCTTCGTCTTGTGCCACGCGCTCTGCCACACCGTCAGCGTGCACGGCGCCGAGTACGTGGGGCCCTCGCCGGACGAGCTCGCCCTCGTGTGGGCCGCGAGCGAGGTCGGCCTCCACTTCCGGGGGCGCTCGCGGCAGCTGGCGGAGCTCGAGGCCGAGAACGACGAGCGACTGCTGGGAGCGCTGGCGGTGGCGCTGGGTGGGCCCCTGCCACCGCCCGAGAAGCCGGACGCGCCGCGCAGCCTCAGGCTGGAGGTGCTGGACATCTGCGAGTTCGACAGCGACCGCAAGCGGATGTCGGTCATCGTGCGCTACCCCGATGGCCGCGCGGTCCTCCTGCTGAAGGGCGCCGACAGCGCCGTGCTGCCCTCGGTGTCGGCCGCCAGCGGCTCCCGGGAAGTGCACCAGCACCTGCACCAGTTCGCCAGCCGAGGCCTGCGAACCCTGTGCGTGGCCTCGAGGGACCTGCCCGAGGAAGAGTACCGCGCATGGGCTCTTCGCTACAGGGCGGCGCTGGCGTCCCTGGGCGAGGACCGCGCCGCGCAGGCGCAGGAGCTGGCGGAGGAGCTGGAGACGGCGGCCGGCCTCGGGCTGCTGGGCATCACGGCCATCGAGGACAGGCTGCAGGACGGCGTGCCCGAGACGCTCGAGAAGCTGCAGCGCGCCGGGATCGTCGTGTGGGTGCTCACGGGCGACAAGATGGAGACCGCCATCAGCATCGGCCGCTCGTGCCGGCTGCTGCACCGAGGCATCGAGAACGTGGAGCTGGCCGGCGGCGGGCCGCAGAGGGGCGCGCTGGAGGGCGTGCGGGCGCGGCCTCCGCCCGCCCAGGGCCGCGCCGTCACCATCGACGGCGAGTGCCTCGCGAGGGTGCTCGCCGACGGGGACCTGCGCCGGCTCTTCCACGAGGTCGCGAGCGGCTGCAAGACTGTGATCTGCTGCCGAGTGTCACCGAAGCAGAAGGCTGACGTGGTCCAGATGGTGCAGAGTCTGGACACGTTCAGCCCGGTGACCCTTGCGATCGGGGACGGAGCCAACGACGTGTCCATGATCACTGCGGCCAGCGTCGGCGTCGGCCTGTCCGGCAAGGAGGGTGCACAGGCGGCGCGCAGCGCCGACTTCGCGATCGGGCAGTTCCGGTTTCTGCAGCGGCTGCTGCTGGTGCACGGGTGCGAGAGTTACAGGAGAAATTCCGTGGTCGTCCTTTACAATTTCTACAAGAACTTCGTTTTGGTTATGCCCTCTTTCTTGTTCGGCTTTGCGATGGCGTTCAGCGGGCAGCCCTTCTACGAGCAGATTATGTACCAGCTGTACAATGTCTTTTTCACTTTCTGGCCTGTCGTCCTCTACGCCATCCTGGACCGCCCCGCCTTAGACCTGGCCTCGCTGGAGGAGGACCCGACAACCTACGCACCAGGGCGGCGCCAGCTCTATTTCAACCCGAAGGTGTTCTCCTTCTGGATGGCAGCGGCGCTGCTCCAGGGCTTCTTGCTGACCGTGGGGGCTTTCTTTGGGTATGCTGACGGCGACAAGCCGACGAGCGAGGTGCCCACGTTGGACGACATGTGGCTCACCGGTACGGTGGTATTTTATTGGGTCGTGCTCGGTGTGAACCTGACGCTGATCAGAAGGCTACGGGCCGTCATACCGCTCGTGGTGTTTGTCACTGTCGTTTGTGTCCTGAGCTTCCCAGCGAGCGTCATGATGCTTGATTTGTCTGGCTCGGTCTTTTTGCACGGGATGTTCAATATCATGTTTGGGCCTATGTGCATTCGATTTGTCTTGGCGAGTGCTCTTATAATGGTGACATTCATGCTCGTAGGGGAGCCCCTGATTCTGATTTCTGAATCGCGTGCCTATTCGGCAGCCTTGGCGGAGCCTGATCAGGAGCCGCTCCTTCCTGACGGTGAATGAATGCCGGGGCATGCAAGTGCGAGCTGGCGCCCCATGAAGGCCCCCCCGTTCGTCGGATCGGCGGAGCCGGGCCGATCCAAGACATGGGGGGGAGTAATGGACGAGGGTGAACGCCATCTGCGATCACTGTGGTGGTGATGGTGGGATTTGGCTGTTTGCCTGCCGTAGAATTGTTTCACACATGCCACGCAAGGCTGCTTCCCGGTCGAGAGGAAGCTGCAATTGTACAGGATGATGCCATCATGCAGCTATCCTGCAGACGACGGTCTAACGCTTCGTCGCTGCCAGGGCCCGTTTGAGCCAACTGACTCCCGACGAAGTGCGTGCAGCAGGCGGTGGAACAACTGCTCCAGCGCCCGTGCTCTCGCTTTTCCACTCGCTGCGCCACGCTGGCGGCCCGCGACGGCCATTGAGGCCCAGTGTGTCCGTCGCCCGTGTGCCGAGCCAGAAAGGATCGGGGGAGCGTAAGACCCGGGTTTGCCAGGACTCGGGCTCGCCATCGTTTTTTGACGACCGCGCCTCGGATTTTGGCGAGGAGGAGTTTCGTGGGATGTCTGCAGCGGGAGGCCCCGCCAAACTGCAGGCTCGGCCTCGTCCTTTTTCTGGCGACCTCGTCGGGGATCTCCGAGCCCTCTGTGCCCAGGTCCTGCGCCCCCCTGAAAGGGGCCTCGCCCTCGGGAGTCGGAGGTGGCCGCTGCCGCACCTCCTCCTCGGCGGGGCGTGGCGGCGGCGGGGGCGGCGGCCAGGCGGCGGAGGGGCAGAGACGGGGGAGCGGCGCCGCCGGCGGAAGCCTGCGGGGGGCCGGCGGCGGCAGGGCGGAGCTGGAGGCACGGGGGTCCGTGCAGACGGGGGTCAGGAGGAGGAGGAGGAGGAGGAGGAGGAGGAGGAGGAGGAGGAGGAGGAGGCCAGGGCTCAGCGAGCGAAGAACGCTATGAAATACACTTTTTCGCCGTCGGGGGCGTCTGTCCCTGGGCGGCTGGAAAGTTTATACCCCTACGGTGCAACCGTAAGTGTATGAACTTTCCAGCCGCCCTGGGACAGACGCCCCCGACAGCGAAAAAGTTTATTTTATACCGTTCTTCGCCCGTTGAAGGGCGCCGGATCAGGATCACGCAGGGCCAGCGACGCATGGGCCCGGGCCTGGGCGCGGGATCCTGTGGGGTCCTGCGGGATCCTGCGCAAGGCCTCACCGGCCCCGGCCTGCGTCGGCCCGGGCCAGTGCGTCCCCCGGGCAGAGAGCGGCTTCCCTGGCCCAGCCACGCGCAGAGGGGGCTGGGGGGAGGGGGGGAGGCCTTCTTAGAGGGCGCGGGCCTTATCTCTAGATGTAAGGCCGGCGCCTTCTGAGGAGCAGCCTCCTTCTAAGAAGCCCTCTCCCCTCCCTCCACCCCTTGTGCGCGCCGCCAGAGGAGGCACCTGCGCCCCTCCGCGGCCCAGGGTGAGCCTGGCCTGCGGCGGTGGACGCGTACAGTCGGGGCCCTGAAGAAGGAACGCTTTTCGTTGGGGAGGGGTTCGGTGTTCCTTAAGTGTTTCACAGCTTGCCTCAGGTTTTCCTTATGTTTTCGGTAGGAACTCGAAGTTTAACTCGTGGACAAAAGGGGCCTCGTGCCTTATTTAGGGTTCCTTAGGTCAACGCCCCGACTGTAGACGGTCGGACCGAAGTACAGGATCGAGGTCGGCTCGGGGATGGTGCCCTGGTGCTCTTGGTGCTTCTTGGATGTTCCTGTGCATCTGCGTGGGGTGCCCTCGGATGCTCTTCGGCTTGGCCGGCGGAGGGCCTCGTGCTCTCGAGGGCTGCGCTTCTGTCCCGGGGCCGGCCGTCGACCTCGACGCCCCGAGTCGGGTGCCCTCCTGTGGGGCTCCTGGACATAAAACGACGCGAAGATCGGGACAACATCGGATCGGGATAACTCGAAATCTCTGAGAATCGGCGGGTTTGGAGGATGCATTGGGCGCCGCGGCCGCTCCAGAGCGTTCCGGAACGCTCTGAGAGCGCTCCGGAACGCTCTGGAGCGATTTATCCCGATCCTAGCCCTGTTTTACTCCTGTGGGACTCCTGGACATGGTCCGAGCTGATGGGGTCGGAGGATCGCGCCGCATCGGCGACGCATCGACGATGCGGCTCGATGCGTAGCCAGAACTGCTCCACGCCGACGGCGCCGATGCATCGGCGATGCGGCGCGATCCTCCGACCCATCTGCTCGGACCCCATTTAGGAGGCCTCTACCTCCCCCCTCTCCAGACTCGGGCATTGCATTATGATGTTCCAACCTACTTTAGCCTTGACCACCAGAAAGAATTTCGAGCACCAGAAAAAATACGGAAACTCGAGGGTTTTCACGTGCCGGGCCCTGGGAGACACTCGTCCGACACTGTTTCGACACTGTTTCGATACTCTTTGGACACCTTTCCGGGTGCTCGAAATTATTTCTGGGATGTGGTCCTTAAGTGCGATGGGAGCAACATAAGCATTGCAGAACGCCCACCCGTACAAGTCGACTGAGGACATCGGCCCGGGTTCACTCGACATTTCTGTTCGAGTGTGTCGGTGCAGTCCCTAGTCCTGGATACAGTCTGCCCACTCGGAATGCGGTGTCGTTCGCACGTGAAGTGCCCCTGGCAGTTTCACTAAAAGGTATTTTGCTAAACTGTGTGTGTTGCCAATCTTCGACAGACATGCCCACGTGGTGGCAAAAGGATGACGGGAGGTTTTGGCAGTTTTCGGCCCCTGGGGGCCCTCGCCAGACCTCAGGAGCGTCCGAAATCGACGGTGAAACACTGGGGCTGGAGCAAGGTCGGGATTTCTGGGGACCCCGTGTGGAAATCGACTAGATGCAAGAGTGACCCTTCGCTGGAGTGACCCTTGGTGCGGGCCCAACGGGGCCCCCCTCATCGCCGAACGCGGTGCGATAGATAGGGTCTTGCGCGCTTGTGCTTGGTCCCCGCGCGGCCCCCCAAAAGCCGCGCACCGAAGGGCACCCTTAACCCAGGGGCACTCTTGTTCGGATGCAACTCCTGGGAGGTCACATTCTGATTCTGCCCTGTTCCGAAGTCCAGCTTAATCCGGCTTACTCCGGCTTAATCCGTCCTGATCCCGCTTAATCCCGCTTGACCCGGCGCAATCCCGCTTAATCCGAAGCCCACTCCAGCGCAAGAGCCCCCCAATGGGGCTTAATCCTCCATGATCCTTCCGAGGAAGGCCTCCCAGTAGTTGCCGCCTAGCTCTTGCGTGCAGCCGAGCCGAGGAGAAGTCAAGACACCGCATGCCTGGGCTCGTGCCTCCGCTGCTGCAGCGCAGGGCGGTCCCGCGAGGGGCACCGACCTCGGTGCCCTCTCGCCTTCGGTGGCAGCCCGGTGCAGGCCGGCGGAAGGCGAAGCGAGACTCTGGGCCCTCCTAGGTGTAGGTGTGGTCGCAGTCGATGGGGTCGGAGGATCACGCCGCATCGCCGAGGCGTTTTCGACGCGGCTCGATGTGGCGCCCGATTTGCTTCGTTGTCGACGTTGCCGGTGCGTTGTTGACGTTGGCGGTGCGTCGCCGGTGCATCCCCGATGCATCGCCGAGATGCCTCGCCGCTGCGGCGCCAGGCTCCGACCCCAGCTGCTCCGGCCCCATGCAGGAGGCCTCTACGGAACGAGAAGCGAGGCGCCAGCACTGTTGGGGTCGGGGTTTCTGGGCTCGGGGTTGCCCACATCGGGCCCGCAGTGCGGTCGGACCGAGGTACAAGATTGAGGTCGGTTCGGGGAGGGTGCCCCAAAAAATCGTGGGGAGGGTATTGGGCGTTAGTGTGCATCCTTGGGGAGGGTACCCTTGGATGCTCTGTGTGTTTTGGCTGGCGAGGGGGTTTCGCGTTCTTCAGGGGTCTTCTGCTGGCCTCGGTCCGACTGTACGCATGATCCACTGCCCGTTCAGGTCTGCAACGCACGTGCACTGCAGACCCGGACGGTGGGTGGAGCAGCCTGGTGCGTTACACTGTCCCGATCGACCATTCTTCCTCCTCCTCCTCCTCCTCCTCCTCCTTTGCACCCTCTTCCTCCTCATCCTCCTCCTCCTCCTTTGCACCCTCTTCCTCCTCCTTCTCCTCCTCCTCCTCCTCCTCCTCTTCCTCGTCCTCCTCCTCCTATGCACCCTTTTCCTCCTCCTCCTCCTCCTCCTCCTCCTCTTCCTCCTCCTCCTCCTCCTTTGCACCCTCTTCCTCCTCCTCCTCCTCCTCCTCCTCCTCCTCCTTTGCACCCCGCCCTCGGCATTTTTCCGCGCCCCCGCGTCGGGCCCGCCTGCCGCCCCGCTCCTGCCCCTTCCGGCCCCCGCCGTGCGGCTGCGCCGGCCCCCCTGGGCAGGAGAGCGGGTGCACCGCGGTCGTGGCGTCCGAGAGCGCCAAGCTCTTGTGGGGCCGGGGCGGAGCAGAGCGTGGCGAGCAGAGCGTGGTTCGACAAGGCGTAAGGGTGAACTCCTCCTCCTCCTCCTCCTCCTCCTCCTCCTCCTCCTCCTCCACCCTCTCCTTCTCCTCCTCCTCCTCCTCCTTCTCCTCCTCCTCCTCCTCCTCCTCCTCTTTCGCTGGAGTGACTTTTGGTGCGGGGGTCCCCGATCGCCGGACGCGAGGCGGCAGTGGCGTCCTGCGCGCTGGTGTGTGGCCCCCCGCGGCCCCCAAGAAGCCGCGCACCAAAGGTCGCCCTTGCCCAGGGTCACTCTTACGCGTAGCCGGGGTGAGCAGAGCGTGGTGTCGGGGAAGCTTAAGACTCGGGTGCGCCGGAGCTCGGGTTTGCCGACGCTCGTCGACGAGCGCGTCCTGGATTCTGACGGTTCAGTTTTCGTGGGATGCTTGCAGCGGGAGCGCGCGTCAAATTTCAGACCGGGTCTCGTCATGTTCATGATGGCACCGTCAGGCCAACCCGAATCACCCGAACCCGAGTCTTGCGTCTCTTTGATAATGGACGTAACTGCCAGGGTGCACGTTGCTGCAACGTTGGAAACACACAAGCAGCAGTGCACTTGGGAAAGCCTGGGAAAGAATCGCCTGGGAAAGAAGGTTGACAAAAAGTGGAAGGATCGGGAAGGAAGGGGAAGGGATCGGAAGGATGAGAAGAAGGGAGGGAAGGGAGAGAAAGGGAAGAGCGAGGAAAGAGAGCGGAGGGGGGATAAGGGATGGGGCAGGAGTGCAGGCCGTTGGCGATGGCGGAGTGGAAGAGCGAGGGGGCGGGGAGGGCGAGCAGGAGGAGGATGGAGAGGAGGATGAAGCGGAATGCTAGGAGGATGAGGAGGAGTAGAAAAAGGAGGAGGAATGCGGAAGGAGGCAGAGCAAGAAGAAGGAGGTGGGAGAAGGAGGATCATGATGGGCGAGGCTGACAAGTAGTAGCGACGACGGCGACGACGATGATAATGTGGATGCAGATGATAACATATAAAATCATGCGGACATTGATGATCAGTATGATGATGGAATGATGATGCTGATGATGATGAGGATGATGATGCTGCTGATGATGATGTGGATACTCGTGAGGCTGCTAAGGGTGATGATGCTGATGATGCTGATGATGGCGATGATGATGCTGTTGCTGATGATGATGCTGATGATGATGATGCTGATGACGATGATTGTTATGATGACGGTGATTGTGATAAAGGTGATGATGGTACTGATCGTGACGATGGTGGTGGTGGTGATGAACATGAGGATACTGAAGACGGAGATAAAGATCATGATGCCATCGTCGATGATGGTGACAATGATGATGATGACGATGATGATGTTGTTGTTCATGATGATGATGATACTGATGATGCTGATGATGATGCTGCTGCTGATGGTGATGATCAAGATGCTGCTGATGATGACGGTTACTATGATGATGCTGCTGATGATGATGGCGATGCTCACGACGATGATGATGCTAATGATGACGATGATGCTGACGATGATGTTGATGCTGAGGCTGATGCTGATGCTGCTGATGAAGATGACGATGCTCATGACGATGCTGGAGATGATGAGGATGCTGTTAATGATGGTGATGATGATGATGAGGATGGTGATGACGGTGACGTTGATGACGATTTGATTGATGATGTTGACGACGATGATGACGATGCTGATTATGATGACGATGATGATAGCGATGCCGATGACGATGATGACGATGATGATGCTGATGCTGATGCTGATGCGGACGCTGATGATGACGATGATGATGATGGTTATGATCATGATAATTATGATCATGATCTGATGTTGCTGTTAATGCTAACGATGGTGATGATGCTGATGCTTCTGCCCCTGATGATGATGCTGATGATGGTGATGATGAGTGATGGTGACGACGATGGTGATGATGATGATGATGATGACGATGGTGATGACGATGGTGATGATTATGATGCTAATGCTGATGATGATGATGATGATGACGATGATGATGATGATGATGATGACGATGGTGATGACGATGGTGATGCTGATGACGATGACGATGGTGACGATGATGATGATGATGATGATGATGATGATGATGATGATGATGATGATGATGATGATGATGATGATGATGATGATGCTGATGATGATGATGATGATGATGATGATGATGCTGCTGCTGCTGATGATGATGATGATGATGATGATGATGATGGTGGTGGTGGTGGTGGTGGTGGTTGTGACGGTGATGCTGACATCGATGACGAGCCAATGCATTGCTGCCGCGGCCACGGTGCTGCAGCGGCAATCCACTCTGACCTTGTTTTGGGCGGGCATGGTGTAGTTGACATAGACGCGCGAAGCCACAGTAGCCCGCCACCACATCTTGATTGCAACTCGCTTGCGCACCGCCGCCGTGTGCGATTCAAGCGGACTGACGAAGTCACTCGCGCAACCAGTCTCAGATGAGCACGGGCAAGCATGGGATGGTGAGAGGGCGGATGGGGAGGGAGAATAGGGAAGAAAGGCATTCAGGTGTGGTGCATGGGAGGGAGAAAAGGACATGAGATGGGAGCGGAAGGGCAGAACGTCTCAGGAGGGAGGGGTTCTTCAGCCCGCGAGGAGGCGGGGGATTGGGAGGGGAGGGGTGGGGATAGGGGAGGTGCATAGGGAGGACGATGAGAGACGGCGAGAGGGAGGGGGGGTGGAGAGGAGGGAGTACCAGGGGCAGGCGGCATGGTCCAATCTCCTGGGGCCCGAGGTCGGTGAGCGTGGCCGACTACTTGGAGAAGTTCCTGTTCCGGGCAGCCTGCCCACCCAGCAGCGAACTTGCACGAGAGAGCCACGTCCCTTGACACCCTGGCGTCCTGCGCAAAAACGCAACGGGCCTCTTCTGGTCCGTCTTGAATCCAACGACCCTCACGGGCCGATTCGACTGGACTCGAACGATCACGTGCCAGTTTGAGGTCGGGGAGCTCCGTGCTTCTTGAGCCCCCGGTTACAGCAGCATGGGCTCCCGCCTGACATCTCCCCACATTTGTTCAGGGCTCCTGCTCTCGCATCGAACGTCCGAAGCGATCTGTTCAAGCATCGTGCTCGCGCCTGGGGACTTCCCCCGACCCTGAGAGAACTTCGCCCCTCCGGCCCCGCCCGCCTGGCCCGCCCATTGGGGACCGCCCTCCTGCTCCTCCTCCTGGATACGTTTCGGGCTCACCTCAGCTCCTCCTCCTCCTCCTCCTCCTCCTCCTCCCTCCTCCTCCTCCTCCTCCTCCTCCTCCTCCCTCCTCCTCCTCATCCTCCTCCTCCTCCTCCTCCTCCTCCTCCTCCTCCTCCTCCTCCTCCTCTCGCTCCTCCGTCCTCCTCCTCCTCCTCCTCTCCTCCTCCTCCTCCTCCTCCTCCTCCTCCTCGCTCCTCCTCCTCCTCCTCGCTCCTCCTCCTCCTCCTCCTCCTCCTCTTCCTCCTCCTCCTCCGCCTCCTCCTCCTCCGCCTCCGCCTCCTCGGATCTTGAGCTCGAGTTGATTCGCCCCCGACGTCGGGATCGTCGGGTCGGATCCAAGGGCTCCCAACTTCGCGCGTCGCGCTGCGCGAAGCGCGAAGTGCGAATAACTTCGGCTGCACGCAAGAGTGACCCTGGGTAAGGATTGACCCCTGGTGCGCTGCATAGCGGGGGCCGCGGGGGGGCCAGACACGAGCGCGCAAGACGCCACTGCCGCCTGGCCGGTACGGTGGTGGCGTTCGGTCAGGACTGTGCCGAAGAGGCTTCAGACCCTGGGGGATTCCTTCTCTAATGAGGGCGGCGGTGATATCCATGGCCAGTCCACGACTGGAGCCTCACTGGCTTCCAGACCCTGGATTCCTTTGCGAAGGCTTCCCTGTCCAATGCCATCACCGTACCGTCCATGAGGGTCCGCCCGCCCGACCAGCCCGTGGAGCTGTAGACGTCCGCCCGCCCGACCCGGCCGTTGGGGCCCGCCCGCCAGACCTGGTTGTGTCAGCCTAGGGGGCTCTCGCAGAAGCTGGCACGCACAGAGGAGCCCCCCAGAGGCCGTACAGTCATGCACGAAGAGGGCGGGGGTCGGGTTTCGGGTGCACATGTGGAGTGACACGCGAGAAACCAGGACCGAGCTTTCTCAAAAGGAGCGTTGCTGTTTTTTTTTCAGGTGGCGCCTCGTTTCGGGCGCTGGGCCCCTCTGCTGTTCCACAGAGGCCGCGGCACCTTCGCGCTTGGTGTGGTGCAGCGCGCGGGGCAAGGCAGCCGAAGTTCTAGTTGACGAGGTTGGGGTGAACAAGGTCATGAGGGACAGAAACACACAGACACACTGAATCCTCGATTCCCCAGAAAATATGAGAAAATATGGGAAGTGGGGGGGAAGACAGAAACCCAGAAACTATGGGAAAATATGGGGAATCTTTTCCTGGGGCCCCTTCAAACAAGGGTGTCCTCGGTTCGGTCAGTTCGGTTTCTTCGCAGCATTGCGTTCGGTCGGCTTGGTTCGTTCGGTTGCTTCACCGCTGCGCCCTGCTCGGTCTTTCGGTCTCGGTCGGTCTTTATTTTTCGCTGTCGCCTCGGTGGCTGTTCTATTTTGAGGTCGCCGTGGACGTCTATAGGGAAGGGGAAGGAGGGATGGAGGAGGGCCGCCAGATCGCCTCCCATCCTGTTGGCCTCTGACGCTCCCTGCACCCGACGATGTCGCGTCGGATGCCCGTGCACTGGTCTTCGGCCATCGTGCAGAACGGGGCCGGCCAGCTGGGCAGGGATTTGCTCCCCTGGGTCGTTCCGACGAGAGTTGCGCCGTGTCCCCCGGTCGGTGCGGCTCGTCCTGAGCCAGGTTCCCAGGGGTGCTCGGGTCGTGAACAAAACACTACGGGACTTCTGTTGGCCGTTTTCCTGCTGTGGGGGGACTCGCCGGGCCTTGGGACCGTAAACGAAACGACTCGGGATGGAAAGCTGGCTCTGGGAACGGGCCGGGTCTTCTGGGGACCCCGTATTGAAAACATCAGGACGTTGCATGTCTTGGGTGCGCAGTATCCCCTCGTTGCTGTGGTTCATCGTGGGCCAGGTCTGCCTTGCGGGAAACGGGTCCAGGGGCTGTGGGCTTTCCTGGAAGGCCCCAGGGGGCTCAAAGGCTCCAGGAGAGGTTGCAAAGGCTGCAGCGGAGCCCCAGGCACCGCGGGAGTCTCCCAGGCACAGAGCAGCAACACGCGGCATGCACGTGCGTAAACTGTCGGAGGTCCGCTTGGGTCGGCGCTGGCTCCCTGTGCCCGCCACGCCTGGCGGCTGCTCTAGCAGCGGTGGCCCAAGTCCACGCAGAGCTCCGTAAGTTGATTGGCATTCCGTTTTCTGTTGGATGACGTGGACGAGGAGGAGGACGAGGGAGTGAGGACGAGGAGGAGGAGGACCAGAGTGAACCCGAGATTCACCAGCAATGTTACATTAAACCCTCCCGTCCCAAGTCCCCGCCCATACGTTCCAACGAGCTGCGCTCTTCACTACCAGAAGCGCCCCCCTCTCAAGACAAGCACCACCTGGGCTTGCCATCTTGGCCAGGGCCCAGTTTTGCAAAGGAGCTGCCTTGCATCCTTCTGGCGCGCCATCAGAAATGCGAGGAACTAGAACTATACAAGTCTATGAGGTGTCCAGAGATCCCCCCTGTCGAGGAAGGACCGCTCTTTCAATCGTGTAACTGGAGCTCTGGGCAGAGGAGAAAGAGGCGAAGATGATGTTGTTGATCATGATGATGATGAATAGGAGGAGGAGGAGGAGGAGAGGGAGGAGGAGGATGAGGAGGAGGAGGAGGAGGAGGCGGAGGAGGAGGAGGAGGAGGAGGAGGACGGTCAGGAGAGGGAGGAGGCATAGTATAATTATGATGATAAGTTGACCCCCACCACTCTTAGAGTGCCCTGGCAAATATTTTGAGGCTGACCCAGCCGTTTTAACATCTATCTCGTGGCCAGAAGCGGCGCCACCGACAAGGAAGTGCAGGCCGCGTTCCCGCGACAAGCTCAGGAGGAAGGTGAAACGTACATGTTTGGGCAAAGCAGCAGGAATGCCAAGAATGCCAGGGTCAGAAGGAGTATGAG
>CAUYUJ010003725.1:42500-45000 GCA_963575745.1 Prorocentrum cordatum
CGCGGCGAACGGTGATACGGTGGTGACGAGTACCATGATGGCGAGGTGGTGATGATCTGGTTGGTGCGTTTCGTTCGTAGCACAATCAAGTATGCACACTTTTGTACTAGCTTTACCCATCGGTCGCTGAAAGTAGGTATTTCCCGATTCCCATATCTCAATCTACTTTAAGCACCCTCCTACTTCAATGATCGAGTGGCTTCACCTTCTCCGTCCTCCTTAGGGGGCGGACGGGGCCCAATCTATTTTCAACGCTGTCCTGCTTAATGTTTCTACCTACTTCTTTCGACCGATGGGTACTCTTGTCTGCATGTTTATGGCTGCAGCTCCCGCAGCGTCCGTACGGAGCATTGTCCAGCTGCCTGCGGCAAGTCCCGCCACCGTGCCAGAGCAGCGTTCTGTGCGGCGACGCTTGGAACACCGGATCGCAGCATGTGACGCCTCTCGTCTCTGTTCTTTCGGGGGCTCTCCTGGCGGGCGGCTTTGGCCGTCATCGGGCCTCTTGGGGCCCTGTTTGGCCGTCGTGATGCTGCCCAGGGCCGCTTCGGGGCCCCACGTTGCCGCCTGGGGGGGCCTCGTGGGGCTGCGTTGGGGGCTCTCTGGGGGCCCCGCTGAGCTGTCCCAGGCCCCTCTTGGGCCACGTTAGGGGGCCCTCTCGGGGCTGCCCTGTGCCGCCCGTGCGGGGGGGGGCACGGGGAGGGGGAGGGGGCGGGGGCGGGGCGGGGGAGGGGGAGAGGGAGGGGGAGGGGGAGGGGGAGGGGAGGGGGAGGGGGAGGGGGAGGGAGAGGGGGAGGGACGGGGGAGGGGGAGAGGGAGGGGGAGGGGGAGGGGGGCTGCTGGAGGGTCTCACCGGGCTGTTGTGGGCAGCCTTTGGAGCTCACCCGGGGTCCTCTCGGAAGCAGCTCGAGCCGAGAGGCCCAGGCAGAACCAGCACACGCTCGGCGACCGCGCGAGTGTGCTCCGGCGCGCTCTGGTGGATTGGGCCTTCCTGGAGAGCCTCGTGGGCTTGCGCTGTCTTGGAGGCCTCTCGGGGCCCCTTGGGGCGCTCCGTGGGTTCTCCATGGAGGCGCTTGGGTCTCGCTTGGGGCGCCGTTCGGCCATCTTGGCGGCCTTGGTGAATTCCTGGGCCGTCCGGGAGGGCCATCTTAGAAGCCTTGGAGAGCCCTGGAGAGCCCCAGAGCAGCTTCTGGCCGCCCAGGGGGCCCTGAGGGCGGGGCAGGGATGCAAGTAGAAGCTTGTGACGAGGACGTGAGGGGGGTCTTGAATCTTTTTAGAAGCAGTGCCAGACAACAATTCGTATTCTATCACAGAGGAGGCGGATGAGGGAGGAGGAGGGGGAGGGAAGGATGAGGAGGAGGAGGAGGAGGAGGAGGAGGAGGAGGAGGAGGAGGAGGAGGAGGAGGAGGAGGAGGAGGAGGAGGAGAAAGAGGAGTAGGAGGCGTTGTGGCATTCTGTGGTCTTTTGGAAACAGCTTTTCACGGTTTCGGGGGCGCTCGAGGGGGAAACGTATTTGGGCGGCGTCCCCGCTGGGATTCTCCCCCTGACCCGCGCCCCTGGGACTCCCCGTTGGGGCCGTTGGGGAGTGATTGAAGGGCTTGGGCCGTCTAGGGGGGCCTCTTGCGGATCCGTCGTGACGACCCCCCCTCCTCTAGCGTATCTACAGATGGCCCCTCTGTAAAAGCCGCAAACGGGGGATGGTCTGACCCGGGACCCCTCCCCGAGACCCCCCCGGGACCCCCTCCCTCCCCCACCGGCGGGAAAGGGATCAAAGGGAATGGGCTTCCCTTCGACTCAATGACAACGTTGTTCATTTCGCTTTGGCTGGGCTGCTTCATTTCGCTTTGGCTGGCGCGCTTGAGGACGAGGGAGGGGGGAGCGGCGACGGACCCAGAAAAGAAACGGCGAGCACGCACGAGGAAATCAACCACGACGAACAGCGCATTCCACACGCCGACAGGGTCGGCGGATTCCTGAGGGCCTGGGGGCCCGGCCAGAGCCCCCAGGGGCGGGAACATGCAAGACCTGTTATCGCAAGTCTTTTCCACGATGAAGGTGGCAGAGACGAGCGGTGCGTGGATCATCGGCTGTGTCCGCGTCTCTCTCCCTTCCCCCCCTTCCCCCCTCTCCAGAAGACTCGCCGTGGAAAGTCACATTCACCACGGTTTTTGTTCCACGGCGCGAGCACGTCCGTGGGCCCCGCTGCCTCCTCGCGGCCCGCGGGCGGTCGGCGGCGGTCCGGCGGTGCCCCCCGGCCGGTCGCGGGCCGCACCTCGCGCGGGCCGGCGAGGCCATGGCGACCGACGAGGAGCAGCAGCTGGCGGCGCCGCCCGCCCCGAGGGAGGTGGCAGGAAGGGCTCGCCGAAGAACAAAAACTAGGGGGCCAGATGCGAACCCTACCCCTGCCCCCACGATTTCTGAGGGGGAGGGGTAGGGTTCGCATCTGGCCCCCTACCCGAGGGAGGTGGCAGGAAGGGCTCGCCGAAGACAAAAAACGGCATAC
>CAUYUJ010003725.1:48684-71184 GCA_963575745.1 Prorocentrum cordatum
GAGATCTGCTTGTGGTGGAGCGCGGACACCACGCCTATCCAACATCGGAAAAGATTCGTTCTGAAATGGGAAGACTTCTCGATACGCCGGCAGGGCAAAGAAACCGGGGAGTACATGATCCAGAGGCTTTTTGCCCAGAGCAGGGGGCAGAGAGAGACGGTGTTGCTGTTGGAAGCACCCAGGACCACTGAGACAAAAACTGCTTGGACCCACGTGCAAGGCTGTCGGGGGATGGTGCCTTTCCCGCGCAGCCGCGGCCATAAGGGCCTCGAGATTTTTTTCGTTGTGTCCGACCGCGCCGTCTTCACCGCCATATATAAGGACATTTGTTCGGTGTTGGCAATTGAGGATGTTAAGCTTGAGTCCAGCGTGGGCGAGGTCGAGGCAGAGGCTCTCAGGAAAACTCGCTTCGTCTTGGGACGTGGATGCTGCAACCACGACAATCACGGCGGCTTCAAGAAGTCTCTCAACGATTTCGTGCAAGATAAGGACCCCCCAAGCAATGACCCAAACAAGCAATGTCATGTAGCTTTCTGTTGAGCCCAAACGAACATAGTATGTATATATTTTCGTGATGTGTTCAGCATACGTGGTCTCATAGCTAAGTTGGCGCACTCTTGCACGCGAGAACATGCAGCCGCGCAAACACAGTCATGAACACAACAATAATTCTTGACGCTTCGCGCATCCCCACCAGCCCATCCAGGAACGACGCCCAGGCGAGTTGAGGTGATCAGGGAAATGCGGGAGCAAAGCAGGGGATCGCCGAACTGTGCGAGGGAGGGAGGAGGAGAAGGAGGCCGGATGGATGGATGAGGGATTGGGTAGAAGGATGATGCATAGGATGAGGAGGAAGAGAAGGAGGAATAGGAGGAGAAATCTGAGCCGTCTTGGGCCCTCTGGAGCCGTCTTGGGGCCCTCTGGAGCCGCCTGGAGCTTTTTTGGGGCCCTCTGGAGCCGCCGCGGGGCCCTCCTGGGCCCCTCCGAAAGCCCCAAGACGGCTGCAAGAGCCCCCCCAGGAGGGCCCGACAACCTGTCACGAACAAGGCCCTTTTTCGTGACAAGTTGTCGGGCCCTCTTGGGGGGCTCTCGGGGCCTTCTGGGGGCCCTCTTGGAGCCCCAAGAGTGCTCCAAGAGGACCCCCAGGGGGCTCCAAGAGGGCCCCAAGAGGGGGGGGGGGGGGGTGGGGGGTGGGGGGGGGGGGTGTTGGGGGGGGGGGGGGGGGTGGTGTGGGGGGGGGGGGGGGGGGGGGGGGGGGGGGGGGGGGGGGGGGGGGGGGGGTGGGGGGGGGGGGGGGGGGGGGGGGGGGGGGGTGGGGGGGGGGGGGGGGGGGGGTTTTTTTGGGGGGGGGGGGGGGGGGGGGGGGGGGGGGGGGGGGGGGGGGGAGGGCCCCAGGAGGGGACAAAAAACACCAGAAATTTAACAGAAACCGTTTCTGTGTTGGGAAGAAGTTTCTGTTAATGTTTTGTTGTTTTGTTTGCCCTCTTGGAGCCCTTTGGGGGCTCTCTTCGGGCCCTCTTGGGGCTCCAAAAGGGCCCCCGAATGAGTCCAAGAGGGCCCAAGTGGGTTCCAGGGGGGCTCCAAGAGCCCCCCAAGAGGGCCCAACAACCTGTCACGAACAAGACCCTTTTTCGTGACAGGTTGTTGGCCCTCCTGGGGGGCTCTTGGAGCCCTGGGGGGGCCCCGAGAGCTCCAGGAGGGCTCCAAGAAGTCCCCGAGGGCGGTGAAAGGGGGACTCGGGCAATGGAGGGCCCACATTCATGCTGTTAGTTCTCCTTCCTCTATGGAGCAAATGCGTTGCACATTCGCGCACATTACGTTTCTTGTGTCGGGGGGGAGAAAGGGAGGGGAACGATGAGGGAACGGCGGGGGCACGCTTTCATGCAGCAATCTTGCTATTTGTTTTGAGCCAGGAAACCCTCGCAATTGTTCAAGCATTGCCAGCTGAGGGCCACGGATGGTTTAAGGAATACACGGGGGAGTGACGGGGGTTCGCATCCATACGCCGACCCCCATATGGTGTTTTGGAGCAGGAGATGCTCACATTTGTTCGGAAGCAACCTGCTCTGGTCCGGGGGGGGCTTGGGGGGAGAGGGGGGCTACGAGGGGGGATGGGTCACGGAACTCGGCAATCACACAGCAGCTTTCATTTATGTTTTGAAGCACGAAGCGCTCGCAACATGTTAAGTAGCAGTTGTCTGGGCACTGGGGGAGGGGCAAATGGGGGGAGCAGTCAACACGAGGAATCTGCGGCGGAAGAAAAGGAGGAGTGACGGGCGCGCGCGTTCACACGCCTACCTCCAATTGCGCTTTGGAGCAGGACGCGCTGGCATTATGTATGTACCGTTTCTGTTGTCCCGGGGGGGGGGGGCATGGGAGGCTGGGTGTGGAGTTGGAAGGAGGTTGGATGGGCGGATGAAGGTATTCACAAACCGATTTTGATGCGTCCTGCGAAATACGATACGCTCGGAACTGTTCAACTAGGCTTTTTCTGGGCGTCAGGGGGGGGCAGCGGAAGATCAGGGACAACATAGTATCTGCGATTCGTTTTTGTCCCGCTGGCTGTTGTTGAGCCTGCGCTGCTGCATTGTGATCGTTTGAGCCATCTTGGGGCCATATTGTGCTCGAGCTCACGGCGCCATCTCCCATAAACTATGGATATCGTTGGGGAATATGCGGGGGCAGCTTTCTTGTATCATGTTTGGTTTTGACTGTATTCCTGACTTTTGATGCCTTCGGCAATATTGGAGGCCACCTTGTGCTCGAGCACACGGCGCCATGTCCAGCAGAGCTATTGCTTCCATGCAGAATTTCGGGGGTGCAGTTTTTTGTTCAGTCGTGGGTTTGCCTGCATCCCGGAATTACAGTATGTTTAGCAATATTGTAGGCCACCTTGTGCTCAAGCACAGCGGCGCCCTGATGGGCAGAGTTATTGATCCCATAAGGAAACGTGCGGGTAGCGTTTTAAAGTTTTTGTAATGGCTTCCCGCATTCATAATTTGTGATTGTATTGAGCCATATTGGAAGCCATCTTGTGCCATCGTTGGGCCCCCAGGAGGCTCACCAGAGGGCCCCCTGACGATGCAACAACAACTGGAAACTCTTCTGCTGCTGCAGCTGCTCCCCTCGCTCCTGCTCCCAGAATGCAGTACTCACGTTCCAGTTGATATGCTGTGCTAGTAGCGCGGGCCTGGTATCCATGGAGCTCAGACCGCACGAGTTTCTTTTCTTGTGCACTGCAGCTGGGGGGCCAGAAAGGCTCCTAGAGGGGCTCCAAGAGGGTTCGAAGAGGTGTCCCAGGGAACCCATGGTCCGACGTCTGGCGGAATTGGAACCGCTACCTCAGAATCCCCCTGTGGGGCCCTCTTGGGGGCTTCTGGGGGAACTCCCTGGCGGACCTGGAAGGGTGCAGAGGAAGCGAGCTGGGGGTCCAGGATAGCAACATGCATGTAGATGTTCGGCGGCATGCGTCCGTGATGATACCACCCTGATCGAAATCGCGTCCTGGACACCGTGAAAGATGTTTAAATTCAACCCAATTCTCCGTCTGCTTTGAAGGCCAGGTTGTTTTCTGGGGCTCGTTTGGGCGCCAATTCAATCTCACGCTTCTGGGTCATCCTTTTGGGGCGAGGAGACTATGCGAAATGCTTTCATTCGTATTGCATCATTGCGGAATGGGTATACGACACTGCGGAAACATCTTCCTTCCTGGTTGGACAAAGTGGTCAGGTACGAGGCTTGGGACGAGCCGTGGCGTCTCGAGCTCTGGCAGGTGCTGTTGAGGGACACCCAGTGGATCGAGCTCATCATGAAATTGCAGATACGGTTCCATGACGGGTATGTGAAAGTGTCACCGGAATTCCAGAAGGATCCTGACATCATGGACCAGATCCAACTTGTGTACTTGTACGTGTGGGCTTTTCGTGAGTTCAGCGACAGCCGTTGGATCACCCTTGGTTCGAGTCAGAGGACAATGTTGGCCGCAGAGTTGTTGGGGCTTTCGGCATACGTCGACTACTTATTGAACGATGTCAAGGTTAGTGGGTATTATCTCAAAGGGTTTCTTCGGAAAACGGACAAGGTGCTTCACATGACCGCCTTGGCGGCCACGTGTTCGTTCGCTAGTGACGAAACATTGGCAATGACACTGGAGGACGATAGGTTGATCATCCGCCTGCCTGAAATCGACCAGGCTGCCCTTAGTCAGCTCGAGTACGTATTCAGCATCAGCCAGCCTGTGTGGAACTACATGGGCAATGCATGCAAGAAGAGCGGTGGCGAGCTACGGAGCGAAAGCCTGCACGCATCTTTGGTGAGCTCTTGTTATTTCAACTGGAGGGTGAACGACTTGAGAAAACCGCCGTTCAGTTATTGCCGCGGAGATCTGGATGAGAATCTTGATGCAATTGCGAGGGGGCCAGTTCCTGATGACCCTTTCACTTTGCAGATGTACAATTTGCTCTCGCTGGACGGGTTCCCGAGGGAACAGCTCAAAACATTGCTTGAACTGCTTGGGAATTGTCCCCAGTCAAACATTACTGGTGAGCAAGGGCACGTAGGGGCTAGCATCGGCAAGAAACGGCACCCCACAACCGAACAAAAGATGCTACAGACACGTGCGCAATTGATCCAATTCAGACCTCTTTTGAACATGACTAAGGAAGAGAAGCTCAAAGACAGACTGCTGCGGCGAATCGACCGCATCGATCATTATAGCGCGGCGTCCTTTGGCGGGCGACAGGCGTGCGTGCAAGATCTGTCGAGGGTGTCAGCGACGATGAAGCGCATGGGTTGCGGGGTGGCGCCGGACGCCCAGCAAAGAATCGTTCAAAAGCATGGCGAGAAATGGAGTGAGATGTCAAAGAACCGCCGTGATAATTACGAGCGGCAGTCTTTCAAGCGGCAGCAGGAAAAGGTAGATGTTATCAACGAGGAGCGCGAGAAGCTGTTGATCGATTTGAATAAGGTCAGAGAGAAAACCAGACAGAAACTGGATGCCCGCGCTCCTTTCCGAGTTGGCTCCTGTCGTTTATCGGATGCGCAGAAAGAGAGTCTGGGCGCTTTGTATGCAGACGCGAGGTACACGCACGAATACGTATCCAGTCGCATCAGCGACGCTGAGAAGGACTTGGGGGAGCCGACGCAGCGCGAGTTATCCGTGTTCCGCATGGTCGAAGAGGAGCCCAAGGCGCGGCCACCGCATCCCCCATGGGTGGCCACGGTCTGCCGCAACAAAGATTTCTTCAAGCACTGCTCCCTGCGCTGGCCCGGGGAGCACGAAGCTCGCGTGGACAAGTTTATCTTTTCCATGGAGAACCCTTTCATCGTTGGTCTCCTCCGGCTGCAGGAGATTGACGTGGACCACGCCGCCAAATTCTTCGATGCTTTCCCAGACCAGGGCGCTGCGATGTGGAGGGAGAGTTACAGGCTCGACTTCGGCATGTGGTCTTACACAGAGGACCTGGGCGCAGTTCCTTTGGACCCGCCAGAGATTCTGCAGGACTGCGTGTGCCAGAGGCACGGGTTCATCACCTCGGATTCCGAATGGGTCACCATGGACTCGGTGATTGGTTTGTTGGACCAGGCAGGCGGGCCCCCCTTGCGCGAGGGCGCGGAAGGGAGTTCTCAACCGACCGAGCCGCCGCCTTGGGTGGACCTCCCGTGGCTCCTTGATGTGCTCCCCACCGGCGACCCCGACGCCGACCCCGCGGCAAAGGGCACCAAGAAGAGGAAACGAGCTTCCACTGGAGACGAGGGGGAGGAGGTGGACATCATGGACCTCGATATTTCGGCCGACGAGGTGTATGACATTCTCCATGCGCACCGGGATGCCTTTGCGCCTGCAGGGCCGGTTCCCAGGGAAACGCTAAAGAACATGTATGTGAATTGTCGGCGGGGTTTTGGTCGAGGCCCGAGGCGGCTTCATCCTCCCAGGGCGAGGGTTCCCCATCCCGACGTCGCGTCGCGCAGGTGCGAGCGCGTTGAGACACGTGGGGCTCATGTGGACCTCCGTCCGCGACGGTGTGGGTCATCCTCCCCTGCCCCTTCTGCGTCGCGTCCTGCGGCGTGCCCGTCTCCTCTCAGGCCTGCTCCGTCGTCCTCCTCAAACCTCATGGGGTGTTCGTCGTCGAGGGGCCCCCCGTCCTGCCCGGGCCTGCGTTCGTTGTCCCAGAGGCGCCTCCGCGCAGAGATTTCGTGGTCATCCTGCGGGGGGGCTTGGACACGAAGAAACGCAAGGGGGTCGAGTACGACGTGTGGAGGGCAAAGACTGGAAATGACAAGGGTAGGAAGTTCGCGGGGGACTTTGGCATCGGCCAGACCTGCGACTTCACCATCAGTATGTATGGCGACGAGGAGGCCCGCGCTCTGGCGGAGGCGTGGGTGCACAGAGTGGCGTAGTTCCACGACGAATGGGTTGCTGCGGGCAGCCCGCGGCCTCATACGTGGGGCGCTGTTGTGGCGGCTTACGTGGAGCCGGAGCAGGTGCGCGATATGGATGCGCCCGGCGCTCCGCCTGCCATGCTCGAGGGGCTGAGGCGGTTGCGTCGCGTCGTTCCTAGGAATTAGACCGATGCTCCAGTCGGTCGTCCCGGGCAGAAGCCGCCACAGCATCCGCGAAAGCACGGCCCACCGCAGCTGTGGAAAACACGGCGGAGAACCGCCACCTCAGGCTGCCTCTCGGAAGGCTCCCAAAGTTGTGGTGGACGACGACGCCCCCACTGTGGAGGGGGAGGCGGCGGCGGAGGCGGTCGAGAAACCTCGCCGCGTCCTTCGTCAAACCAGCACGGAGGAGGATGTGAAAAAGGCCGAGCGGGACAATTTCCCAGGGTACGAGCGCGACGATTTTCACCACAATATCGTTGATGGCAAGTCCCTCCACGAGGTGCTCACTCATGACGTCCATGCGATCCGCCATGGCCTCGAGGATGCTCCAGTCAGGGGCAAGCATTATTACAACGACATGCGTGCCAAGTTCCCCCTACAGGGTGGGATGGTCGACCAGCAGTTGTCCCCAGCCAATAAGAGCGACCAGAAGGACGCAGACTTGGACACCGCCCTGGAAGGGGTGGTGGCCCACGCGAAGTCGTGTGATCTCTTCAGCGACTGGCTGGAAACATCAGGGCCTCCGAACCAGTTGGTTTTCTCAACCGTCTGCAAAGCCATGCTCAAACACGTTAAACCCAACGGCGTGGAGAGGCAGGATGTGTGCATGCTCTTCTTCCGGTGGGTAAAGAAGCACGAATCCGAAACGAAGTACTCCGCTGAATTCGGCGTCATGCGGTCCTATTGCATTTGTGTATGCAACAAAGTCTTGACCCGGTACAAAAACAATGGCCAGGCTTCCAACGGATGGTGGGATGACTGGAAGGACGTGGGGGCGCTCCTTGTGCCGGAGGCGGCGTGCCAGCGCTGCATGGACAACCATCTGAAAACGTGGGACCACTTGGAGAGAGACCTCTTGGACGTCACAGGTGCGAACGATTTCGGGCGCAACCTATTCCACAAGCAGGCGACGAAACTCTACGCGGATCGACTGTCCATAGTAGCCGGCGACGTGGTGAAGAGCCACTTGCACGGCAAGGCGATCGGCCAGAGCTTGATCGACGCCGCCAAAGTCACGTTCGATCAGAAGATCAAGGGGATGGGCGCCAGCCCCGCAGCGACCTTCCTGGAGAAACCGTACAGGGCGGGGTACTGTGGCCTCCCGGTCCCGCTCCCGGCCATTTCGTACAACGACCAGTGGAGGCTTGAGGTCAATGGCCTGTGCAGGTCTGTCGGCGTCTTCACTGGCGTCGTGCCTGAGATCATGGGCGACGCAGGCGTCGAACAAAGCCGGCTGCTCAGGGTGGGGTGGGCGAGTCCAGAGTGGGCTTGGGGTCGCGTCGGCAGCGCCGGCGGGGGCAGGCGGGGGCGGCGGTGGGCACTGGCGGCCCCCCTTACAGCCATTTTCGAAACATGCGTGTTCCCAGTAGTATGTGATTGTGGAGTTACCCACAGGTGAGAAGAGCCTGTTCAAGGACTACAAACCCCCAGCGGGCACGACCGTTGAGGCGGCAGTCCTTCAGCCGAACAAGAAGTTCAGGACGTCTTTGCTCCAGAAGCTTGAGACTAAAGACCAGAAGAATAGCGATGAACTCAAAAATGTGTTGAAGAAGGACCAGAAATGGTTCAGGAGCGTGGACAAATGGAGCAAGATCGAGGAGGAGGCAATTAAGTTGATGAGCGGAGCCCCCGCTGCGACGGTGGTGAAGGACATGCTTCTTCAGCGCATCGCCCAGGGCGAGGGCGCCCAGTCGCCCCTCGACACGGCCGTGGCGAAGGTGAAAGAGATGGAGGACCATGCGATCATGGAGTTCGCAGGTGCAACTGCCAAGGATGCTTGGACGGAGGCATTCGGCATCCTGGAGGCGATCAAGGCCAAGCGGGTCCCCAAGATCCCCGTGGGCAACTCGCAGTACGTGGCCGACCTCTCCGACGCCGTCAGCAGGTTCTGCACGGCGGAGGTCGATGACCCAGACAGCGGCGGCACGAAGATCACCATTCGCGGCGCGGCTGCCGCGGACTGCCTCTTCACCAGGGTGCAGGAGAAGATGGAGGCGAATACGAAGATCCCCTATGCGGAGATCACCCCCCTGACGGTGTTCGGCTGGCTCCTCCAGCCGGAGAAGCGAGCGACGGTCTGGAAGTGGAGCCAGGAAGTCATGGCCAAGGTCGGCATGCAAGGCCCGGGGGCCAAAGGGGCCGGCGGCCTGGGCAAGGGCGGCAAGGCGTCCCAGGGAGCGAAGAAAGAGCAGACCAAAAAGGATGTCAAGGCGGCCGTTGCAGCGCTGTGGTCGTGAATACCTTGTGCCGTCTACCACCATCTTGGGCCGATGGCGGGCCCGTCTGCGACTCCTCCTGACGGGGGGGGCGGTAATTTCGAGAGCACTCGGCTGTGTGCCGATATTTTTTTGACGCGTGGCGCTTGCTTTCGCGAGCCCTCGTGTGCGTTTGATCTTCTCTTGACCTGGCCCGGAGCGGCGGGCCTGGATTCGTGACGAGCCACGGGCGTATCAACCACCTCGCGAGGGCGGAAAACACATCGAGATGGACAGGCGGAGGCCGCGGGCTTACTTGAGGCTGGGCCGTTGGATTCACCATATTATTGCGCATGTGTCTCCGATATGTCCCCCCACTCGCCTTTTCAGCAAAGCTCCCTCCTCCTCCTCTTTCTCCTCACCCTCCTAATTAACATAGCGTGGACCTGGGGGCCTGCTCAACCGCGCGGCCCCGAGATGTGGCCGCGGGCGTCGTCTGGGCGACACTCTAAAGAGCCCGCAGCTTTTCGCAGTGACCAGAGAAGAGGTACATAGTGCAAGCATTGTTTGGGGGAAAACGTGCATTCACATGAGCACGCGCACGGCCGTAGTGATACTCCATATTGTATTCGGAAACAAACCCTCTTTGCGTGGCCGCTGGGGTCGAGGCTGATTCGGCGTCGGTCGAAGGGAGTTGGCCTGGCCCTCGGGGGGAATGCATCAGGCTTCTGCCCCCCCCTACGGTCAAGGGGAGCGCAATATCGTCCCGCTGGCCTCGCTCGCCAGTGCTAGTCCGCCCCCCTGGGTGTCCGAGGGAGATCCGGCTCCTGCGCGAGATCTAGCCGATCTTCAGGGGGAAGCACCACCATCGCACTCCCTGCTGGAACGGGTGGGGGAGGAGATGGGGACAGGGGGAAAGGAAAGGGAGGTGGCGGGAGCGAGGAGGAGGACGAGGAGGGTCTCCTCCAGTTGCCCAGCGAGAATGGGCGACGACGTGGAGGCGCGCAGGCGGACGAGGCTTCCGCGCGTGCCGTAGTCGGGCAGGCGTTTGGAGTCCGGGCTCGAGCTGCGCGCCTCCTATGCGACCCCATCCTCGGGGAGGATAGCGAGGAGGAGGAGGGTGGATCGCGCGGGCGGGGGCGGGGGAGGGATAGGGTGGCGGAGGGGTGGGCGGGAAGAGTTCCGGTGGCGGCGGAGACGGGCAGGGCTGGGAGGGGAGGGGAAAGGACGACAAGGCGAACGGGTGAGGGACACGGGAATGGGGAGTGGTGGAGGAAGAGGGAAACGGAGGAGTGCGTGGGAGTCGAGTGGGGGGAGGTTTTGGGAGGGGGAAGGAGGAAAACGAGACGGGGAGGGAAACGGAAGGGGAGGAGGAGGAGGAGGAACGGCGGAGGATTTTTTGGTAGCGCAACAGTCAGCCGAAACAGGCTGTCGCGCATCCACGCGGTTCAAGGCTCCAGACCCGTGCGGGCCATTCATGCCGTGCTGGCAGCCTGCAGCGGCCGTGAGAAAAATTAACACTTTTGGTACCGAAAGTCTTTGCGCAATGATATTCAGCCCTTCTTGCGAAACGATCGGATTGTTGTAGCTGCTTCGTAGCCCCCACGATCGGATTGTTCGACATTGCGCAGCAACGAACGGGTGAGACCATTACCGCCAATCCAATCTGCCACTGTGTGAATTGCACGCCCGTGAGGCCATAGCGAAGGAGGAGGATGACGACGACGAGGAGGAACAACATGTACTGACCGTCATGAGTGGTCCTCGTGCCGCTGAGACCTACCTGAAAGGTCCGCTGGACTTCTTGGAAGCACCGCCTTGTCCCCAAATACGCTACCGAACGAAATTCCTGCCAGCGCCTTCGATAACAGTGCCTGGTGCAAAACTAATGAATATGAGGATGGAGGTGCGCGAGGCCCGATACGGGCAGACCGACGGGGCTACGCGACTGTCTCCGCGCACGCAGTAGACAATACCAAGCCCGCATGAAACAGACTGTCCTGCGAACGTGGCCGGAACTCCCCCGCGAATCTCGGACAGCGTCCCCTGACGCTCCAGAGGACCACGGATCGGGGGGAAGAGGAGGAGGACGAAGACGATGGAGGAGATCCGAGGATTTTCACAATAGGGCTCAAAGCAGCTCTGAAATCGAACAATAGCCCTGCGCTCTAGCAGTACAGCAAATCCCACGGGGCGGCAAAGCGGGCACTCCTAGTGATACGATGAATCGGTGGAAACGCACCCGCGCCACATCGCGAGTAGGAGGAAGGAGAGGGAATATAAGAAACGGACGGAAGCACACATACAAAACAGAAAACGAGCATGCGCGCTCGCTAAGAATGCGCGCTCTGCCAAGAATGCGCGCTTGCGCCTGTAGATCCGAAAGCATGCGCGCGGTGCACGGCATGATTGCGAACCCTTGGACGTAAATTTCACAGCGAACTTCGCCGCCAAAATCGTCGCCGACCTTCTTAAGGCTCGGAGAGCATGACTCTGAGGGACATCCTGCAAACCACCCCTCTCCTCCCCGAAACTCGCCAAAAGGGTTTTCACGAGCCCCTAAGAGGCGTCCGAAAAGCTACCGAGGGGCTTGCTTCGCAGAGCCTGCCAGAGGTCATTTCTGAGGAGCTCGTTCGCTTGTCGGAAACTTCGCTGGATCTTTGCGCAAACTGTTGGACGGCTCCACTCGCTCAGAAGTAAATGTGCGTTATCTATTCATTAATCGATCCTGATCCCAGGCGGAAGACGGTGAAACCAGGTGGCAACTAAGCAACAATACTCCGGAGTAAAGCTTCCCGGGAGGTTGGAACTGGATCCCGCCCTGAATCCGCGAATTTACTCCCGAGTAGATTCACGGGCAAGGCTGGCCCTATCTGTCCTGGCTCCGCGAGTTTACTCCAGAGTACGAGCTCGAGAATGCTGGCCACACGTCCAGGGAGCAAACTATTTACTCTGGAGTAATATCTTTGCTTTCTGGAACGTGTCCCATTCTTCCTATGCGTTAACTCTGGAGTTAATCAATTCCGAAGCGGGAACAAGTTCTAACCTCCTTGAAGATTCACTCCAGAGTCATCTTTTAATTTCCTCCTGGTTTGATCCTCTTGCCTCCTCCTCCTCCTCCTTCTGCTCCTCCTCCTTCTGCTCCTCCTCCTCCTTCTCCCATGTCTTCCTCGCGTCGTGACAAATCTCAGAACGGGAGGTTTGTGGCCGTCTTCTGCCCCGAGGGGGCCCCCCGGCGGCCCTGGGGCCGTCAACAAAACACGACTCGGAAGGAAGATCCACGACTGGCCCTGGGAAAGGGTCGGGACTTCCAGGGGCCCCGTTTTGAACATTGATGACATCGCATGTCGGGATCTGACTGGCTCAGCGCTATGGTAGGAAATGAACGGGCCTGATCACCACGGCTTCATATGCGGAGGAAGATGAAGAGGAGGAAGAAGGGGGAGAAGAGTAGGATAAGGAGGAGGAGGAGCAGCAGGCAGCAGGATGAGGATCAGAAGAAGGATGATGGGATGAGGTGGATGAGGATGAAACGATGCTGATAGCGATGAGGATGAGGAAGGCGAGGAAGATAATGTGGAGGAGCTGGACCAGGATGACGAACAGGAGGATGCGGTACGCATGGAAACTCAGCATCGCCTTGAGAGGGATAGGAAGATCACATTAGCTCGGACTTGGATTGCAGTAGCTGGACATATTGTCGAGGGATTCGAGTCTGGCACCATGCCGAGCGCGCAGGCAACAAGCACATCGGAATTCCAGCCGGGCTGGAGCAAGCCAGATCTCACGCGTGAGTCACAGTCAGCGTTGTAGACATGATGCCCAGAGCTGACTGTGGACTCGAGGGTTTCGCAAGAGTGTAGTGCAGTTGGGATTCCGCTCACCCATCCCCTCCGCATGACCAGCCGAGGCTCCTGGGAAAACAAGACGCGGCTCATCGATCTGAAGACAGGCCGCTGCCTGAAAGACTTCCAGGAGTTCGCCACCAGGGTTCGCGCCCCGGCTTATGCTGCTTTTCGCCTGGGGTCAGGGGGGGGTCCATGGAGTCGGTTGAAAGGGGGTCATGGCAGAGAGGAGGAGGAGGAGGAGGCGGAGCAGGAGGATGAGGAGGAGGAGGAGGAGGATCAGGAGGAGGATGAAGAGGAGGAGGAGGAGAACGATGATGATGATGCTGCTGATGATGATGATGATGAAGATGATGATGATGCTGATGATGGCTATTATGATGGTGATGCTGAGGATGCTGATGATGATGAGGATGTTGATGATGATTATGCTGATGCTGCTGCTGATGCTGGTGATGCTGCTGATGATGCGGCTGATGAGTCTGATGATGCTGTTGATGATGCTGATGAGGATGATGTTGGTGGTGGTGGTGGCAGTGATGATGCTGGTGATGATGCTGCTGGTGATTCTAATAATGCTGACGATGATGATGCTGCTGACGGTGATGATGGTTGTGGTTGTGGCGGTGATGATGCTGACGATGAAGAGTATGATGATGCTGAGGGTTAGGGTGATGATGAGGCTGCTAGTACTGATGATGATGCTGAGGAGGATGTCCAAGAGTATGATGATGCTGATGATGGTTATGCTGATGATGATGCTGATGATGGTTATGCTGCTGATGATGATGATGATGATGCTGATGATGATGATGATGATGATGACTGTGGTGGTGGTGGTGGCGATGCTAATGCTGCTGACGGTGATGCTGCTGAGGCTGATGCTTATCATGATCGTGAGGAGGGTGATGATGAGAATGATGATGCTGACGAATGATGAGGCTGATGAGGATGATGATTCTGATGCTGATGACGGTGGTGGTGCCGATGCTGAGGCTGCTAATGATGATATGATGTTGATGCTGATGCTTATGCTGATGATTATGATGATGATGGTGGTGCTGATGCTGATGATTGTGATGATGATGATGATGATGACGATGCTGATGCTGATTATGCGTATGTTCATACTGATGGGGATGCTGCTGATGCTGATGATGCTGATGATGCCGATGCTGATGCCGATGATGCTGATGCTGATGCTGATGATGCTGATAACGATGATGGTGATGATGCTGATGATGATGCCAATGGTACTGTTGATGATGCTGCTGCTGTTGATGATGTTGCTGATGATGATTATGCTGGTGGTGATGATGTTGCTGAATATTATGATGCTGACGATGCTGATGATGATGCGGCTGCTGTTGATGGTGGTGATGATGGTGACGCGGATGATGCTGCTGATGCTGATGATGATGATGATGATGAGGATGCTGATGCTGCTGATGATGATGCTGATGATGATGATGGTGGTGGTGGTGGTGATGAGGTGGTGATGATGGTGGTGGTGATAGTGATGATGCTGATCATGACGCTGATGATGCTGCTGATGCTGATGATGATGCCGAAGATGCCGATGATGCTGAAGATGATGATGTCGCTGATGATGCTGCTGATGATGAAGATGATGATGATGATGATGATGATGATGATGATGATGAGGATGAGGATGAGGATGAGGATGAGGATGAGGATGAGGATGATGATGATGATGATGATGATGATGATGATGATGATGCTGATGATGATGCAGATGAGGATGAGAGGCGAGCAGAGGAGAGGAGTGGAGAGGAGAGGAGAGGAGAGAGGACGAGTGGAGAGGAGCGGAGAGGATAAGAGCGGAGCTGAGCGGAGCGGGGAGGGAGAAGGCGGAGGAGGAGGAGGAGGAGGAGGAGGAGGAGGAGGAGAAGGAGGAGGAGGGGAGGAGGATGAGGAGAGGAGGATGAGGAGAGGAGGAGGAGGGAGGAAGAGGAGGAGGAGGAGGAGGAGAAGACGAGAGGAGGAAGAGAGGAGCGGAGGAGGCGGAGGAGGAGGGGGGAAGAGGATGAGGAGGAGGAGGAGGAGGAGGAGGAGGAGGAGGGAGGATAAGTAGAAGGAGGGTGAGGAGACGGTGGGGGAGGAGAGAGAAGAGGAGGCGGAGGTTGAGAAGAGGAGGCGGAGCAGGTGAGGAGGAGGAGGAGGAGGCGGAACCGTAGGCGGAAGCAGAGGCGGAGGCGGAGGCGGGCGCCGCGGTGGAGGAGGAAGACGAAGAGGAAGAAGAGGAGGAATAGGAGGAGCAGGAGGAGGAGGAAACGGGCCAGGAGGAGCAGGAGGAGGAGGAGGGAGAAGGGAGAGAGGGAGGGCGGGAGCGTGGGAAGAGGGAGGAGTGAAGGAGGAGGGGGAGAGGGAATGAGGGAGGGAGGGAGGGAGGGAGGAGAGAGGGAGGGAGGTAGGGAGGAAGGGAAGGGAGGGATGGAGGGAGGGAGGAGGGAGGGAGGGAGAAACGCGGGAGGAGCGTAGAAGGAAGGAGTGAGGGAGGGAGGGAGGGAGGAGGGGGCTACACAGAAGGGGGTTCAGGCGAGGCGTCGCCCCCCCCCCCCCCCCCGGGCCCCCCAGGCATCAGTAGGCGAGCAAATCTGGCGAGAACAGGTAGTGGCGGACGTGGTGCTAGCTATCACTTTCTCCTCGATTCCTCCTCCTCCTCCTCCTCCTCCTCCTCCTCTTTCTGCTCCTTCTCGATCTGGCCTTCTGTGCCACCCCGTCGACGCGCACGTCGTCATCTCCAGCCCCTCGACGTCGTCGGGGCTCACGCCAGCTGGCGAGAGTCGCGTCCAGCTGACGCCGCACATTGCCCCCCTGCGGAGCTTCAGGGTCACGGCGTGTGGAGAGGAGCGGCATCGGGACAGGGAGGATGTTGATGCTGCCGATGCTGGTGGTGATGATGGTGATGCTGATGATGATTATGCTGCTGATGATGATGGTGATGATGGTGATGATGGTGATGCTGGTGATGTTTGATGCTGATGATGATGTTGCTGCTGCTGGTGATGGTGACGATGCTGCTGATGACCATGACGATGCCGACGACGAGGATGCTGATGATGCTGATGATAATGATGATGCTGATGGCGCTGATGGTGATTATAATATCGATGATGATGATGCTGATGTTGTTGATGATGATGATGATGATGCTGATGATGATGATGATGATGATGATGGTGATGATGATGATGATGATGATGATCATGATGATGATGAGGAGGAGGAGGAGGAGGATGAGGAGTGGGGGTAGGAGGAGGATGAGGAGGAGGAGGAGGATGAGGAGGGGGATGAGGAGGATGAGGATGAGCAGGAGGAGGAGGAGGAGAAGGAGGAGGAGGAGGAGGAGGAGGAGGAGGAGGAGGAATTCATGGATGGAGGCCCCGAAAGGGATACTGCGGTTACAGCCTCAATATAGGCGCAGGCGGAGGAGGAGGAGGCGGAGGTGGCGGAACCGTAGGCGGAAGCAGAGGCGGAGGCGGAGGCGGGCGCGGCGGTGGAGGAGGAAGACGAAGAGGAAGAAGAGGAGGAATAGGAGGAGCAGGAGGAGGAGGAAACGGGCCAGGAGGAGCAGGAGGAGGAGGGAGAAGGGAGAGGGAGGGCGGGAGCGTGGGAAGAGGGAGGAGTGAAGGAGGAGGGGGAGAGGGAATGAGGGAGGGAGGGAGGGAGGGAGGAGAGAGGGAGGGAGGTAGGGAGGAAGGGAAGGGAGGGATGGAGGCCCCGAAAGGGATACTGCGGTTACAGCCTCAATATAGGCGCAATTCCGCTCCCGCACCAGCGGCGCGCATCAACGCGGGGGCGCTCATGCACGAAGGGGCCGCGGGCACAAGCCGAGACCGACCTCCGTCCCCCTTTAACAGGCTAATTTCTAGCCGCGCGGGGGGAAACACCACACCCCTAACGCACTTAGGGGCCATCTAAATGAAGCGACAACCCACCCCACCCACAAGAAACGGAGCGTTGCTCAGCGGCCGAACCCCACAAGCACGTCTACCTCAAATCCCCAGCGCAGGTCGCAACTCCCAAAAGGGGCGAAGGACATCCTACTGGTGCGAAGGACCGAACCTTTCAGTGCTCAAGCCTGGCTGCGAGGACCTGGGAGGGCTTGGAAAGGGGGTGGGGGGGAAGGGCGGGCCACTCTCCGGCCAAGGGTGCGCATAACGTCCACTGCTGGGCTTTTCAACCAGGGGCCGTGCCGCCTTCCCTTTCCGAGGGTCCGGAAGGGAGGGCTTGGAGGGACCTTCTGGCTCACGCCATGACAGCGATCGCCCCCAGGAGGGGGAAGGGGAGCGGGGGAGGGGAGGGGACTGGCCTCAACCCACACGGGATCATCGGCAGTACACATCGCATGACCGCGCGGTGCCAGCGGGCGTCCAGGCTGCACGGCTCGGCCGCCGTAGCGGTGCACATGAAAACCGCACTGGCCTGACGGCGGAGGAGGGAGAGGGAGGAGGAGGAGGAGGAGGAGGAGGAGGAGGAGGAGGAGGAGGAGGAGGAGGAGGAGGAGGAGGAGGAGGAGGAGGAGGAGGAGGAGGAGGAGGAGGAGGAGGAGGACGCGTTGCCGGTGCATTGCGTCGCGAGGCCAATCGCGCCTCTAGCACGCCTCCTCCCTCTCCGGGTGTCCCGCCCAGGGTTTCCGACAGACCCGCAGGCATGCTCTGGTGGCGGGCCTTTGACCGCCAACCAGCGCTCGGAGCAGCCCTACGCCACTGAGGTGGGCGCTGAGCGGTGGATCCAGGGACTCATGTGGGAGATCGACTGCAGAACTGATGTATCCCAAATGTCCAATGTTTGCCGAAACCACGACACCACGCATACATGTCGCAGACCTGCAAACATCTTACACTTCTGAGAAGGCTTCGGAGGACATGTCAGTTTTGGGGTGCCTCGATTCTGTAGCCGATCCCCTGCTCGAGGAGGCATGCGACGCCGCTTTTCTTTTTGGAACGCCGTGGGCCCCCGCGCGGAGGTCCAGGCCCGTCCCCCGGGAGCAGGATCGGGGATCCCCGGGGGATCCCTCTCCCCCAGGGATCCCTCTCCCAAGGGGGATCCCTCGGGGATCCTCCCGAACATCATCGGGGCCCTCTCGCTCGGGCATCCGCTCGCCGCCTCCCCCACGGGCCCGGACCCCCCAAGGCACGAGGTGCTTTGGGGGGGGGCGGCCGCGGCACCCTGCGACACACCTCTTCTCCGCTGCCCTGCGCCGCCTTATTAGCACGCCCCCCTATCTGGGCCCCAGCGCACCCGGCAACACACCTCTTCTCCGCTGCTCTGCGCCGCCGTGTCAGCACGCCCCCCATCTGGCCCCCAATCTCGATCCGATCCGATCCGTCCGATCTCGATCGATGCGATCCGTCCGATCTCGATCGATCCTATCCCATCTGGCCGATCGATCCTATCCTACCCGGGATAACTCGAAATCTCTGAGAATCGGCGGGTTTGGAGGATGTACTGGGCGCCGCGGCCGCTCCAGAGCGTTCCGGAACGCTCTGAGAGCACTCCGGAACGCTCTGGAGCGATTTATCCCGATCCTAGCCCTGTTTCATGTCGTCATGCAGGAATGCGGGATGCGCTGACATCATGGATCGTTCGCTGAAGTTGTTTCCTGATCGCGTTTTGCTGGAGGGTTCTAGCGGAAGTAAAGGTGGGCCACAGAAAAGTCCTACATGGGGGGACGGGGAGGTCGGGGACGTTTGGTCCCCAATCTCGATCCGACCGATCCGATCCGATGTCGGCTCCGGCCGGCCCGACTCGATCCGGTTCGGACGGAGTTTCGGGCGGCCAAGGTCGGGCCGCCGACGCTCGTGCGTCGGGCCGCACGAGATGGGGGGGATAGGGAAAGGGGGGGGTACGAAACCTGCTGCGTGCCGCTGGTTTCGGCCCCGCCGCCGGGAGGCGCCCATGTTTACATGGGCGCCTCCCGGCGCCTGGATCGGGGGCGGAAGAGAGGGGGGTGATGACTAGGGGGGGGTGGACATCATGGCGGGGGCCATGATTTTTCCCCAGATTTCATGGCGCCTCTTCTTATCTCATTACGTCCCAGGCCCCCCCGCTGGGCCGCGCACATGCCGCCGGCCATGATTTGCACCCCCCCCTCTTGGACACCCCCCTCTTTGCCGCTCCCGACTGGAGGCGCTGGGAAAATCAGCTAATTACGTGAGCTGATTCTCTACCCTACCCTTTGTGATCCCCCCCCTTTCGTTCCCCCCCGAGCGTGGCGCTGCTGTGCACCCTGGCTCAGCCGATTATTCGGTCCGGTTCCGGCTCGGTGCCGCTGCGGCCCTGTTCGAGATGCACGCTCCGCGCCGATCTCCTGAGTTTTGCCCGATTCGATGCGCTGGCTGATCCTTCCCACCAGAGCAGGAGGAGGGGGAGGAGGAGGAGGAGGAGGAGGGGGAGGGGGAGGGGGAGGAAGAGGAGGAGGAGGAGGAGGAGGAGGAGGAGGAGGAGGAGGAGGAGGAGGAGAGAGGGGGAGGAGGAGGAGGAGGAGCAGGAGCAGGCGCAGGCGCAGGACGAGGACGAGGGCGAGGACGAGGGCGGTGACGCTCGACCTCTCCTCCCTCCTCCCGCGGAGAGCCTCGGCCCGAGCCGGCCCCACGAGAGATGGACCTGGCGGTCGGCGTGGCGGGCGAGGGCCGTGCGGCGCGGCCGCTGCCGCCCCCGCCCCGCCGCCTGGTGTCGGGGCAGCGGGACGGTCCGTGCGGATGCAACTCCTGACTGGTCAACGTCTGCATTGTTTTGCCTTGGGCAAGCATCCAGCTTCATCTGGCCGGGCCCAGAGGTCCGAGCATGAATGATCGTTTCGGTCTGGAGGTCTTCTCCCGGATTTCGGCCTCCGCGGCCCGTTATCGGGCCCAGGGGCCATCAAGAATGGATCGGGGACGAAAACCCACCCCTGGTGAAGGGGTACGGACCTCTGGGGCCGCGGATTGAAACAATCATATCGGCGGGTGTCCGGGAATCCCGCTGAATCCGGCTTCTATACCGTTTCATCCGGCTCAAATCCCGCGGGCCTGATCCGGCGCAGCAGCCCTCCAATGGGGCTTCACCCTCCCCCATCCTTCCGACGAAGACCTCTCAGTGGTTGCCTCCTGAGGCCCGGCCGCCTCCTCGGAAGGCCCGGCCAGGGCGCGGGCGTCGCACGAGAGCTCCCGCAGCGCTCCGGGCGTCGTCGTGGCCTCCGGGCCCCTGGCTGGAGGGGCAGCGCCTGGGGAGCCGCCGGAGGTGGCGCGCTTCATCGAGCAGGTCTGGCACTGCCTGCCTGGGGACGGGGCGGGCGGCCCGAGCGAGGCGTCGCTCCTGCAGCTCTACCGCGGAGCCTCGAAGCAGCAAGTAAAGTGCAATGGTCGGCCACAGGGAAGAGAGACCCGTCGCCGGAGTGACCTTTGGTGTGGGCACATTGGGGTCCCCAGATGGCTGAGTACGATCCGACAGCAACGGCTTGCGCGCTTGCGGCTTGCACTGTAAATCTATCTTGCCTAGGGTCACTCCTGCGTGCAACCGAATCTTTACATCTGTACATCGATGCAACAAGTATGTTCTTGTATTTCGATGTGCATAACTACGTACATACATACACACGTATATTCATTCATTCATTCGTTCGTTCATTCATTCATTCATTCATTCATTCATGCGTACATACATATATACGTACGTACGTACGTACATACATCCATACATCTATACGTACCTACCGACATACATACATACATGCAGACATGCATGCATTCATTCATCCATATACACACATACAAACATACATACATACATACATACATGCATGTATGTATGCATACATACATACATACACAGACTCACATACATACATACACACAAACATACATACAATCATACATGCATACATGCATACTTACATACTTACGTGCATACATACATACATACACACATACACATACATACATACATACATACATACATACATACATACATACATACATGCAGGCATGCATACATACATACATACATGCGTACACACACATACACACGTACGTACGTACGTACGTACGTACATGCATGCATGCATGCATACATACATACATACATACATACATACATACATACATACATACATCCATACACACATACATGCATACAAACACACATATACACACATACATACATACATACATACATACATACATACATACATACGTACGTACGTACGTACGTACGTACGTACGTACAGACAGATTGACAGACAGACAGACAGACGGACAGACAGACAGACAGGCAGACAGACAGGCATACCTAGATTTAAACACATATGTATATATATACTTATATAGATATGATCTGCATACGCGTTCGGAGGTCCGCGCGGCTCTCGGGGATCCGCGCTGAAGCCCCCTGGTGGCGCCTCTGGCGCCGTCCCTGGCGCGCCCCGCGCACCAGGCGGGGAGGATCAGCGCAGATCCAAGACATCCGCGCGGACGTTCAGATGTTTAGTCTTATGGTGTTCCAACCTACTGTAGCCTTGGCTACCAGAAAGAATTTCGTTCTGGGCCCTGGGAGGCGACACTCGTTCGACACTGTTTCGACACTCTTCTGGCTGCTCGAAATGATTTCTGGGATATGGCCCTTGAGTACGATGGGAGCGACAGACGTCTACTCTTAGGTCGCTCTTGCTTCTCCTCTTCTAGGAGTGCGCGACGCGGTGGACGAGGCCCGCGCACCTGGCGCCGCTGCCGCAGCCCGGCGGCACCGAGCGCTCTGCCTGAAGTACGGCGCGAGCCGCCTGCAGGCCGTGGCCCGGCGGCAGGTGCGGGCGGCGTTCGGGGAGCTGGGCGCCCGGGCCCAGAGGCAGGGGCCCCGGGGCGAGGACGGGCCGAGCGACCTCATCACCCAGCTGATCTGCTGCCAGGCGCAGGCTGGGGGGCCCCAAGCGGTGGGGTCACCACACCGCGTGGTGAGTCAGTGGGGGGGCTCGGGGTGGTGCCCCGGCGCGGTCTTGGGACTCGGGCCGTTCTCCGAGGATGTCTGGGGTGACGGGGGCCTCCAGGGTCCCACAGCCGCGCGGTGACGGACCCTGCGGTGAGGTCCCTGGGGATGGCGAGGTCACCGCACGGTCTGCCACCGCACGGCTTGTGGGGGACCCCCGCGCAGGCCGCGGAGAAGCTGCAGCTGCAGCAGATCATGGTGCCGTGGAGCATGCGGATCGGCTGGCTCCTCGCGAGGGCGCACCGCCGCACGCTGGGAGGCAGCCTGGCGAGGTGGCAGGCCGCCGCTGCGCCGCCGACGGGCCCCGGGCGCTGCGAGGACCACCCGGGCGGCGAGGCGCGGCGGTCGCCGACGCCGGGCCGTGCGCCGCACCCGGGCCACGGAGCGCCCCCGCCCGCCGCGCGCCCGCTCGGGCCGCCGGCGCACGCCGCGAGGCTGGACGAGGCCTCGCCCAGCGGCGCCGGGCGCGGGGACAGCAGGACCGGCTGTGCTCAAGCCCCGATCTTCGACGCTGAGCTTCAGCAGGGAAGAACACACACAGACACAATTAGTCGTCGATTTCCCAGAAAATATAGGAACATATGGGAAATGGGGGGGAGACAAAAAGCCAGAAAATATGGGGAAATATGGGGAATCTTTTTATTATGTGTGTTTTTATTTGTGTGTTCCAGGGCCCCCTCATAGCTGCCCCGATGCGCAGCACGCAGCCCGCAGCGTGTGGTGACAGAGCTCCGCCCGCAGGGTGTGAAGGCGCAGGTCTGGCGCGATGCGCTCGCCGTAGAGGGGGCCAACAGGTGCCGAGCCAACACGTAACGTGGCCAACCCGGACGGTTCGAACACGGTGCGTGGTGCGTTGCAGCGCGGGCGTTCGA
>CAUYUJ010003725.1:76184-125674 GCA_963575745.1 Prorocentrum cordatum
CCCCGCCACCCATTTCGGCACACCTCTCACAAGGGTCGTGGCCCCCATAGTTTTCTACCTGAGACCCCAATGGTGCCGTTCGCATGCGCCTCCGCCACCAATCCCGTCACACCCCTCACACGTTCCGTGGCCCCATAGGGAGCGCCATCTAAGGCCCCAGTGGTGCCGTTCGCACGCGTCCCCACCACCCATTTCTCGCATGCGTCCCTGCCACTCATTTGGCACCCCTCTCGCACACTTCGTGGCCCTATTGGGAACTCCACCTAAGGCCTCACCGGTGCCGTTCAGCATGCGGGACCTCCACCTGAGGCCACAGTGGTGCCGTTCGCATGCGTCGCCGCCGCCTGTTTCGGCAAACGCCTCACGCGTTTCAATTTCATGGCCACCAAAGGGAACATCATCCAATGCCCCACTGGCCGCGGCCGCGCGCGTGTCTCTCACTTAGTAAATCGTTTCGTGGCCCCATGGGGAGCTCTTCCGAAGGCCCCAGTGTCCGCGGCCGCACGCGCACCTCCCGCCCAGCATAGCGCTTCGTGGTCACATTGGGAGCTCCACCGAAGACCCCAGTGTCCGCAGCCGCATGCGTCTCCCCCACCCGTGACAAGATACCCCTAGTGGGAGCTCCACTGTAAACGGTACCCACAACGCGGCATTCACAACTGCATAAGCTTGGGTCCTTCGCCAGGACAATTTTGAACACGCGGCCCTTGGAAGCCCCGACCCTCTCTCTTGCAGGGCCGGCTGTTCATCCCGAGTCGTTGTTGATTGTCCCTGGGCTTGGCAAGAGCCCCCAGGGGCCGAGAATCGTCAAACAAGCCTTCCTTCGTGACTTTTTCACGACGCGAGCATGTCTGGGACCAGCAAGCCGCGCACCCAGAGGTCACTTCTGCCTTGGGCCGCTCTTGCGCGTCACCATCCTGCAGGATCCAGGGCTCGCCGGCCGGGCTCCCCCAGGGCGAGGTGGCCCGCCGCGCCGCGCATCTCAACCGCGCGGCCGTCAGCGGAGCGCCACCGCCTGCGCGTATGAGGGAGTGATGCGCGCGGGGAAAAAGTTAGGCATGTTCGCGTCGTGACAAGAGTAGCACAACGGGAGGTGTGTGTGGCAGTTTTCGGCCCTGGGGGCCCTCGCTGGGCGCCGGGACCGTCCAAAAACGGCTCGGGACGAAAAGCCGGTCTTGGGGAACGGACCGGGACTTCTCGGGGGCCCGTTGTGAAAGAAACAGGACGTCGCATGTCCTGGAGGAGACAGCCCAATCTTGCCTCCAAGATGGCACAGGAGGAGGAGGAGGAGGAGGAGGAGGAGGAGGAGGAGGAGGAGGAGGAGGAGGAGGAGGATTGCCCCTGTTGGCCCGAGATTGCCTACAGCGCGGCTCCAAGAGGACCGACCATATACCGTAGCATCCCGCAGATGCGGACAAGAGTGAGGGGGCGGTGGGGACGTCGGCCGCTTGCGGGCCTTTGGAGAAGCCCGCCTCAGGCACCAGGTTCACAAATTGTGCAACGAGCCCGCCGCCGCAGGCCGGCGGCCGGCGGGCACGGTTTCACAAATGATGCAAATTCTTTGTTCGTTAAAACAATGCGGGTGGGTCGCGGGTGGGTCGCGGGGTGGGTCGCGGGTGGGTCGCGGGTGGGTCGCGGGTGGGTCGCGGGGTGGGTCGCGGGAGGGTCGCGGGTGTGTCGCAGGGTGGTCGCGGGTTGGGGCGCGGGTGTGTCGCGGGGTGGGTCGCGGGTGGGTCGCGGGTGTGTCGCGGGGTGGGTCGCGGGTGGGTCGCGTGTTGGGTCGCGGGTGGGTCGCGGGTTGGGGCGCGGGTGGGGCGACGACAACAAACAACAACAACAACAACAACAACAACAACAACAACAACAACAACAACAACAACAACAACAACAACAACAACAACAACAATAATCATTTTACCCGAACGCTCAGTGTTCTCACCAGTGCCAGGGTTTTCATGCGACGCGAGACAATACCCCCACTTCGTGGGGGGGCAGTTCAAGCTCTACCAAATATCCAAACGACTCTTCGCGACCACCCAAACCCAGCTTCCCGCCCTATGACGTTGGGACACTTCACTTCGTGGCGTGCGGACGACCGTGGCTACTACACTGGCGTGGGGTACACACCCACAGAACTTGGTCACTTATTCGGGGCGCGCGTGTGCCCAGCATCCTGCAATTGTGACATACAATACATGACACAGACAGACAGAGAGAGAGACAGAGAGCAGACAGAGAGAGAGACAGAGAGAGCGGAGTTGGTCACATTTTTGGGGCAAGTTCCTGAGATCGTCGTGTTTTTTGTTGGTCTTGCGCGCGCGAATGTCCACTTTACTTTTTTTTGCAAGGGAGTATTATTGATTATGTTAGAACAAGAAAAAGTAGCTCGCGCGAGCTCATGTAACATAAATGTTGAAAAACCATTGGTTTTGTGGGAGTCGGACAGCGCGCGCGGGATGAAATTTGGACATTTTTTTTTGAAAAACCATTGGGTTTTTGATGTTTTTATGTTGAAATCGCTACGAAACCTAAGGTTCTGGAAGGATTTCGTCTTGCGCGCGCGAATGTCCACTTTACCTTATTTTTTGCAAGGGATTATTGAAATTTGATTATGTTAGAACAAGAAAAAGTAGCTCGCGCGAGCTCATGTAACATAAATGTTGAAAAACCATTGGTTTTGTGGGATTCGGACAGCGCGCGCGGAAGGACATTTTGACAATTTTTTCTTAAAAAACCATTGGGTTTTTGATGTTTTTATGTTAAAATCGTTACGAAACCTAAGGTTTTGGAAGGATTTCGTCTTGCGCGCACGAATGTCCACTTTACCTTATTTTTTGCAAGGGATTCTTGCAATTTGATCAAGTAAGAACAAGAATTTTCATTTTATAGTGTTTTTTGCAAGGGAAAACGGAGTACAACAAAACAACCGGATCCGGTAATAATTCACTTTTCTGAAGCTTTCGCTAGAAAATGAAGGAAATGTAGCTGCGGCCTAGGTTTTGGAGGGGGGTCGCGCACCAGGGGTCCCAACAATAATTATTCTTTAGAAGTAATAATGTTCAACAACAATTACTAGCACGTGGGGACACTCCGTTCTCACCAGTGCCAGGGTTTTCATAGGAGGCGGGCAATACCCCCACTTTGTGGGGGGGCCGGTTCAAGCTCTACCAAATTTCCAAACGACTCTTCGCCACCACCCACACCCAGCTTCCCGCCCTATGACGTTCGGACACTTCACTTCGTGGCATGCGGACGACCGTGGCTACTATTCAGGGCCCCGCGGCCGACGACGACGGCGTGCGCGCGCGAAGAAAAAACGAATGTGTCCCGCATGGTATTATTTGACAGGGATGATGGCCCTGGCAGGTGCGCAACCGTTGTTGCAGAAGTTCGAAAAAGTTGCTCGCAAAAGCCCGTTTGACAGAAATGTTTAAAAAGTGTTGGGTTTCCTACGAATCCGCAAGAGCGCGCGGGATGAAGTTTTGACAAGTTTTTTTTGAAAACCATTGGTTTTTTGATGTTTTTATGTTAAAATCGCTACGACAACTAAGGTTTTGGAAGGATTTCGTCTTGCGCGCGCGAATGTCCACTTTACCTTTTTTTTTGCAAGGGATTCTTGAAGTTTGGTAATGCTAGAACAAGAAATGTCCACTTTAGCCTATTTTTTGCAAGGGAAAGCGGGTCGTAACAAAACAACCGGATCCGGACCAACCCGTTTTGCCTGAGACTTCCTCACGAAAATGATGAAAATGAGGCTGCGGCCTAGGCGCGGCGGGGGGGTCGCGCACCAGGGGCCCCAACAATAATTATTCTTTAGAAGAAATAATGTTCAACAACAACAACAACAATTACTAGCACGTGGGGACACTCCGTTCTCACCAGTGCCAGGGTTTTCATAGGAGGCGGGCAATACCCCCACTTTGTGGGGGGGGCCGGTTCAAGCTCTACCAAATTTCCAAACGACTCTTCGCCACCACCCACACCCAGCTTCCCGCCCTATGACGTTCGGACACTTCACTTCGTGGCATGCGGACGACCGTGGCTACTATTCAGGGCCCCGCGGCCGACGACGACGGCGTGCGCGCGCGAAGAAAAAACGAATGTGTCCCGCATGGTATTATTTGACAGGGATGATGGCCCTGGCAGGTGCGCAACCGTTGTTGCAGAAGTTCGAAAAAGTTGCTCGCAAAAGCCCGTTTGACAGAAATGATTAAAAAGTGTTGGGTTTCCTACGAATCCGCAAGAGCGCGCGGGATGAAATTTTGACATTTTTTTTTTTTTTGAAAAACCATTGGTTTTTTGATGTTTTTATGTTAAAATCGCTACGAAAACTAAGGTTTTGGAAGGATTTCGTCTTGCGCGCGCGAATGTCCACTTTACCTTATTTTTTGCAAGGGATTCTTGAAGTTTGGATATGTTAGAACAAGAAATGTCCACTTTAGCTTATTTTTTGCAAGGGAAAGCCGATCGTAACAACACAACCGGATCCGGACCAACCCGTTTTGCCTGAGACTTCCTCACGAAAATGATGAAAATGAGGCTGCGGCCTAGGCGCGGCGGGGGGGTCGTGCACCAGGGGCCCCAACAATAATTATTCTTTAGAAGTAATAATGTTCAACAACAACAACAACAGCAACAACAACAACAACACCAACACCAACAGCAACACCAACAACAACAACGACAACGACAACAACAACAACAGCAACAACACCAACAACAACAACACCAACAACACCACCAACAACAACAGCAGCAACAACAACAACAACACCAACAACAACAACAACAACAGCAACAACACCACCACCAACAACAACAACACTCACAACAACACCAACAACAACACCAACAACAACAACAGCAGCAACAACAACAACAACGTCAGCAACAGCAGCGCAACAAGCATAATCCTCACCACGGATTTCTACTTCAGCCACGCACCCAGGGACAATGAATGACCGTTCGGCGCCCTCAGTCTGATATAGCTATATCTATATATCTATCTATCCATCCATCTGTATATATATATATATATATATATACAGATATCTCGGAGGTTGGGGGGTTGGAACGGAAGTGGCCCCAAGCGGGAAGTCGGTTTCGGTTTCCGTTCGTCTCGTGCGTGCGGGCGAGGCGAAGCTGCCCGAGTTCCATCCTTAGTAGAGGCCGCCTATTCCCAAAGGGCCGCCCCCCGGGCGCCGGGCGTGGCCCCTGGGTGTCCCGGCGCTTGTCCCGGCGGTTGTCCCGATGGTTGTCCCGATGGACGCCCCGATGGCTGACCCGATGGCAGTTCCAATTGTTGTCCCCATGGTTTTCCCGATGGTTCATAGATAGAAGATAGATAGATCGACGTGGTTAGATGTTGTCCCAGTGGTTGTTCCGATGGTTGTCCCGATGGTTGTCCCGATGGTTGCCCCGATGGTTGACCCTATGGCAGTTCCAATTGTTGTCCCGATGGTTGCCTCGATGGTTCATAGATAGAAGATAGATTTATCGACGTTGTTAGATGTTGTCCCGATGGTTGTTCCGATGGGTGTCCCGATGGTTGTCCCGATGATTGTCCCGCCGATGGTTGACCCGATGGTTGCCCCGATGGTTGTCCCGATGGTTGTCTTGATGGTTGTCCCGATGGTTGTCCAGATGGTTGTCCTGATGGTTGTCCAGATGGTTGTCCCGATGGTTGCCCCGATGGTTGGTATATATATATATATGTGTATATATATATATATTCTTGTATATCTATATATATATATATATATATACACATACGGATTTTTAGTCAGATACACACATCGATGTACATGTAGCGATAGTTCGCGATATGCATGCATATGCACGTGTGTATACAGAGTGACATACATATATGTATGTACATATATATATATAGATGCATCTGTATATCGATCGGTAGAGATATCGATTGATACATGTATCGATGACGATCTATGCATGTATCATTAATCAAGATAGAGCGACCCATATGTATGCATACATGTCGTAGGGGTATGAACATATATATATATATATATCTATATATATATATATGTATATCGGATGATTGATTGAAAGGCAAGCTGGCATAATGATAGATACCTATATATGTATGTATGTACATATATATATATATCATATTGTTGTCCTCACATATTGTTAGATAGAGTGGTCGATAGATTTTGGGCATATGCGCGCGACACTAGGAACGTTTATGAGACCACCAAAACATCCAGAGCCATCGCAAATCGACCGCCTCCCCCATCCCCCCCCAACCTCCTTATCACCCGTAGGGTGGTCCCATCGGTTTTATTTGAAGGCCCGGGTGTGCATTGAGAGACGCCCAAGAGGGCCCCAATAGGACCCCCTTATGGCTTCAAGATGCATCCATGCAGCTCCGAGGGGACTTGAATGAAAGAGTCCAGGTTGTCCATCGTTTGGCCCCGGCAGGAAGCTTACCAATACAATGGGAGCCCTGCGGTTTCCGTTTGCTCCTTTCTTTACCTTTTATTGTTTAGAGTGGGGCTTGATCTGATACGAGTACGTCGGCATGGCAATTTTGCTCCGTCTCTTTCTTTTTTTGTTGGTCTCTTTCTCTCCATCTTCTTTCTCACATTCGAAAAAACTACACAAACATACACATTTGGAGGTTCGCGCGCGGATTTCGTGGATCGGCGCTGGACCCCCTCCCCCTGGTTCGCGACGCGCGCCAGGGGTGGCGCCGGAGGCGCCGCCCGAGGGATCTGGCGCCGATCCAGGAAAAATCCGCGCGCGGACAATCCGAAAGCTGATTTGCTTGTGCAGTTGCGTTTGTCACTCTGCTCTCGGGGGCCTGCTTGGGCAGCTGCCACTCTTCGTTCGCCTCATCATCAGCATCAGCATAATCAGGACGACATCATCATTATCCTCCTCCTCCTCATCCTCATTATCATCGTCATCATCATCATCAGCATTATCAGCATCAACCACATCATAATTATCAGGTGCGACAGTCTCAATTAAGAAGACGTTTCTGGCCAACTTCGACGAGGTTGGCGATCCTCAGGTTATTCTCGCAGGCAGGTGCTGCGGAATCCGGCTCCTTGGGCCCTCTGGAGACATGCTGATTGTGAATATACACATCGAACCCCGCATTCAAAAACAGGCTAAATACAATCTTATGGCTAAAGCCGCTCGTGCTCTTCATCCTCCTGGCGTAGGTCTGTCCTGCATCGGGGGTGATTGGAATTTCCTGGAGGAAAATGATTTCCGGCACCATCTCGATGGAACTCTCCCCAGCTCCGAGTCTAGGGCCTTGGTTCAGCATTTCAGCAAGGTTTTCCCGCAGTTCCTGGGGGTCCCCCAGATAATGATACCCGCAGGTCTGCAGTAGGAGACGCTGTGGTATCCTTTGCCAGGATCGACCGCGTGTACTTCAACCTTCCCACTGCTGAGCTGCTAGACCTTCACCCATAACGTGGAACCCTGGGGAACTCGTTCGACAAAGCTGAGCCCTCCGACCACGCCCCGATCCATGTGATGCTGACCCATGGGTCCCGTGGCTCTCCCTCCACTTCGTCCTGGATTACCGAACGTCCTGATTTTGCGGGGTATGTTTGCGGCTTCCTGGAAGCTGTTCGCCCGACTGGAGATGCTCACCAGCAACTTCGGATTACCAAGGATTGTTTCTTCGCGGCCCGCGACAAAATGACGGACCAAATGTTTCGGAAAGGTTCCACCAGTTCCAAGCAGAAGGCAGTTGCATGTTCAAAGCTGATGAGAGCAGTTCGTTCGCAGCATCGCCCCGTAATTGATAGATGTGTTCGTGCCTTCTCGAGCTACAGGACTTCATTGATCCCATGACGCACGTGTTCTCTGACCACTGTGGTTTCCATCAGTTTGTGAGGAATGGCCAGTAGTGATTGGATCAATAAAGATCAGGAAGCTGCCAGGGGCTGGGGGATAAGAGCACGTCCCGAATGTGTTCTTCATCTGCAGTAGCTCCTCCGAAGATGGTCTCTCCGCCGGCTGCGTCTTTCTCTCATTGGAGTCGTTCCCCCTTCTGGGCAAGTATGCGGCAGCCTAGAGGGGAGCGCCCGAGCGCTCGCTGAGCATTGGCGAGGAGTTCTTGCCGCTGCTGATAGTGCCGACCCCGCTTGCGACTCCATTCTAGCAGATATGACCCCCGAGGTTTAGGAAGTCTCCCCTCAAAGGGGTTTCATTAAAGGGCGCGACACCCTGGACAATGATATTTCGATGGAGGCCGCGCTGATCCAGCTTGCCTGCTTCTTAGGCTGTCCGCAAATAGGTCTGCTGCTGATGGACATCCGCACCGTTTTCCCTTCCCTGGCCCACTCCTGGATCTTTCAGGTGCTGGAAGCCAGTCGGGTTGTTGACAATGTTTTGCATGCGGTTCGGCAACCCTACTCGGGGATCTATACTGACATCCCCCTAGGAGGCAAACGTTTTCCAGGATACTGAATTTCCAGCGGGATAAAAAACAAGGATGCCCTCTCTCGGGGATACCGTTTGCCATCGCCTTCGGCCCAGTGGTTCGTCGGATGCAGAAGTTGCTGAAACCCTTGAGAGGACTCCCCATTGCTTTCGCCGGTGATGAAGGAGTGGCGTGTGCCAGCGTTGTCGGCGCTGTGCCTTTCTTATTGGGGTTCATGTGGCGTGTGGGCCATCTCGCGGGTCTCTGGCCGAACAAAGGCAAGACCGTCCTTGGTTTTGCCGCGGGTGCGCCCAGGCGGACATCCGCGCCATGTGCGCGACCATTACAGTGGACATCTCTCAGGAGGGAAAACAAAAACACACACAGACACAATTAATCGTCGATCCCCAAGAAAAAATAGGAAAATATGGCAAGTGTGGGGGGAAGACAAAAACCCAGAAAATATGGGAAACTATGGGGCATATTTTCATTTGCGTGTATTTTTTGTGTGTCCTGGGGCCCCTTCAATCTCAGGGATCTCCCTTTCCAGAGGTGGGCTTTATCGTGGAGTCTGGCTCGGGCCTGGAGGGTCCTGTCGGTCCTGGACTTCCCCTAGCCAGAAGTATCTTGAACGCAGTGGGTATACCAAACGTCTCTGTATTGTTTTTTTTCAAAGTCTGCTTGCTACAACTCTTTCGCGTTCGGTGTCCTCAGCTATATCATGATTGTGTGTATCCCACTACCCATCAGCTTAAGCGCCCTGTGGGTTCGGGGCTCCAGAGGTTCATCCGCGCCCCCAGGTATGCGCTCGACTCTGACATGATTCGCTCTGCTGATAGATTTGGCATTCCAGCCCGTGTCTGGAACCTGGAGTGCACGAGCACGGCCAGTATGTATCAAACAGCCACCAGGAGTCGATTGTCTAGTGACTTTCTAATTCAGCACTACCAGTGGGAGCACACTGATATCGAACGTTTGGCCAGTCCAAGGGAGCGTGAATGAATGGAGTCCTCTGTAGGCTTCTCGTTGCTGCGTAACTACAGGAACCTCACCAGCATCTGCCAAAGGATTGGCGAAGACACCCATGGTATCCAAAGGACAGTTTACCAAAAGCTTTCCTCCGGGAGTAATCCTGCCCGATATGTGCCAACTGCTCGTACCGAGAATACGCCATTTGCTGCCAGATCGTCTCATGAGCCTCAGTGGCAGCACGGCAGCCGACAATCTCTCGACTGCATCAGGGTTGCATTCAGATATGCCTTTTTCTCGGCGTGAGCATCCTGAGGAGTGTGAACAACGCATGGCCGACCACCGCTCGATACCGTCGAGGTCAGCTGCATACTCGGGTGCGGAACGATCGGTGGTGACCTTATTCTTCATTACTCTGTTTCTCCTCTTGAGGTTCCTCTTCTCCGCGACGTATCCCTTCACTCCCTGTATGGTACAGTCATACTGGAGTTCCCCTACCTCCCTGCCTCCCCCACTGTCCTGCATGGCTGCCTTTTTGTGCATGATATGTTGCTATCTGCTTTCAACACCTTGAGAATCGAGGAGTCCTCGGGTCCTGGGAGGTTCGAAAGGGCTCCTCAAAAGGCGGGCACGTGCTGTGGCAAAGAGGGCCCCCGCCATTCGCGAAGCTTTCAGCAGGCGATCTGACACACAAGGGGGGTCTCATCATCATCATCATCATCATCATCATCATCATCATCATCATCATCATCAGCATCAGCATCAGCATCAGCATCATCATCATAATCCTCATCAACACCAGCATCGTCATCATCACCAACATCATCATCATCCTCGACTCACTCGACCTCATCCTCCTCCTCCTGCTCCTCCTCCTGCTCCTCCTCCGCCTCCTCGCTCTTTTTCCTCTCCACGGCTGCTCTTCAGCTCGCCGTGGGACTGCAGGTCGCCCGGAACAGCTCCTCTCGGGCCTTTCGGCCTTGGGACACCCCGCGAGGCGCAGAGGAAGCCGAGCCAACTCGGCGTCCGCTGCCTCGGGCCTTCGTTTCCAGACTTGCTCGCGTCGTGGAAAGAAGCAACGGTCGGTCTTCGGCAGTTTTCGGTCCCTGGGGGCTTTCGCCAGGCCCCTGGGACAGTTGGCGGCGCGCAGAGGGGGGAAGGGGGAGGGGGGAAGGCACCCACAAGGGCTATTTTTTCCTGAACGAAATGCCTCATTTGAAAACAACCGTTTGAATTTACCGAGCTGTTCCAGAACACCATTCCTGGGGCTTCAACGCCGCGAATCACCGTTACCGTTGCGTCTTGACGATCCTGACTCGTGCCAGAAAACCGCTGCTTCTTAGAAGGCGCGGGCCTTCTCTGTGGATGGAAGGCCCGCGCCTTCTAAGAGGCAGTCTCCCTGCAAGAAGCCTTCCCCCCCCTCCCCTGCCCCCCTTCCGCGCGTCGCCACTTGGCATCGCTCGGACGTGTGCATTTTTCCTTCGGCGAGGACCATCGAGGAGCATCCTTGATCATTTGGCCAAAAATTGCCAGGCACGAAACCGAAGAAGGCACAGGGAATGGACGTCCGAGCGTTGGCGCCGCCAGGACTGTCCAAACACGGCTCGGGATGAGGAGGCTGAGGAGGAGGAGGAGGAGGAGGAGGAGGAGGAGGAGGAGGAGGAGGAAGGAGGAGGAGTAGGAGGAGGAGGAGGAGGAGGAGGAGAAGGAGGAGGAGGAGGGAGGAGGAGGAGGAGGAGGAAGAGAGCCCCGGGGAACGGGCCGGGACTTCCGGGGATCCCGTGTGGCACAGGTCCGGGGCCCCACGCCGTCGGCACGCGGCGAGGGGCCACGCACACGGCTCCGGCACGCGGCGCGGGCCGTGTCCGCCCGCCTGCCCCGCCGCGAGGGAGGAGGGAGGAGGGAGGAGGGCGGAGGGAGGAGTGAGGGCGGACGCGGGAGGGGACCACGGCCACGCACACGGCTCCGGCACGCGGCGCGGGCCAGGTGTCCGCCCGCCTTGCCCCGCCGCCCGAGGGAGGAGGGGGAGGGGCAGCGGGGGGAGGGAGGAGGAGGAGGAGGAGGAGGAAGGGCGGAGGGGGGAGGGAGGAGGAAGGAGAGAGGAGGGAGCGAACGGGCGCAAGGGAGGAGGGAGGAGGAGGAGGGAGGCGGGGTGGGAGGGAGGAGGGCGGAGGAGGAGGAGGAGGGATGAGGGAGGAGGGCACGGATGGGGGGAGGGAGGAGGGAGGGGGGAGTAGGGAGGAGGCGCAGGGAGGAGGGAGGAGGGAGGAGGGAGGGGGGAGGAGGGAGGAGGGCGGAGGGAGGAGGGAGGAGGGAGGGGGGAGGAGGTCCCGGCAGAGGAGCCGCGGGGTCCAAGCCCACGGCCCGCGTGCAGCGGCGGGCGCGTTCTCAGAGGTGCGGGTGTCGGAAGTGGCTCGAGGATCCAAGAGCCCCTGTAGCCCCAACATCGGAGCGGAGGCGCGGCCGCACCGAGGGCCCCGTCCTCGCCCTGGGGACCATCGGTATGGGCGGTTTGGTGCGACACATCTCAGGAGGAGAAAAAACACACAGACACAAGCAATCGTCGATTCCCCAGAGAATATGGGAACATATGGGCAGTGGGGGGGAAGACAGAAACCGAGAAACTAGGGGAACAGATGGGGAATATGTTTATTTGTGTGTATTTATTTGTGTGTCCCAGGGCCCCTTTAACATCTGTGGAAACGACCCCCTTATCCCTAATGTCTCTGACCCTCCTAACTTAGGTCGCCTCCCAAAGGGTTAGGGGTCCTGTTATGCCTAATCAGAAGTGTCCAGGTGCATAATTCGTGTTGGTCGTGAGCTCCGTCGGGCGCCCCCCGCTTCAAGCGGGTCCCCGGGACCATCGGGGAATCAGTGATGTGCTCGGGGCGCCTGCTTCCAGAGGAGGGCGTATGTAGGGAAGCGAGAGGAGGCATCGGGTGGAGGATGGGATGGTGACGGCGATGGGTACGGGGGAGTAGGTGGGTCGGCGGACGAGTGATGTGGATGTATGCGCGAAATGGGCAGGATCTAAGGGGAAGGGGTGGCCAGGGAAGGCGCGGGGAGCCGAGGGTGGCGAGGAGAGGAGCGGATTGCACGGAAACTATGTGGAGGGGGGGGGGGGAGGACCAGTGTAGACGCAGGACCCGTCAACGATGTTGCAATACACCCTCCCTCCAAGTTCTTTTTTCCCAGGCATCCCTGCAAGAGAGCACTTCATTTGCTGGAGGTGCTCCATTGGAATGCGGCTGGCCGCCGAGAACCCTGAATCCTGCCAAAACGCAGTTCGTATGATTTCAACGTCGCGGATCAATGTGACCATCACGCCCCGACAGCCCCGAGTCGCGCCAGAACATCATTCCGTTTTTGTTGTGTCCTGGCAAGCCTGAATCGTGCCAGAACGCCACTCCTGGTATTGCATCCGTACGAGTATTTGAACCGGCTGCGAACTTTTTGGACGAACGTGCGCGACGCCAAGGAACCGCCCTCCGTCCTTGAAGCTGTTGCAAGTTTCTATCAGAAATGCGCGTTGCGCTGCCGCGAGAGCCACATTTTGAAAAAGGAGCTGCCCTCCATCTTTGAAGCTGCTGCAAGCTTTTAGGACGAATATGCGCGGCGTAAATGCGAGAGCCACTCTTGAATCGGCGGCACACTTTGAGACGAATATGCGCGGCGCGGAGGCGAGAACCATATTTTGAAAATTACACGCCCTCCACCCTTGCAAATGTTGCGCATTTCAATCTTCAGGGTCATAAGCTGTGGGGAACATTCACGCGAAACGCCCGTCCTGCCTTCCCGACAAGTGTAGGGGTGCGACAGGGATGAGTTGTTCATGAGCAAAGGGGGCTGTGCAGAAGGAGGAGGAGAAGGCCAACCAATGTACTGTATGCTCATCTCCCTTCTGAGTCTGCTGTGATGTTCAATGCCGCGCCAGCCAAACACCTGCGTCGCGCTCAAGAAGGACAGTAGGTGATGGCCCGTCTCTCTCTCTCTCTCTCTTTCTTCCGCCTTCCTCGGTTCTATCTCTTGATTTCCTCCCTCCTCTTCCTTGTCCTCCTCTTCATCCGGGTCATCCTCCGCACTCTCCTCCTTCTCTTGACTCTCTTTTCTCCCTCCACCTCCTTTGCTTCTTCCTTCCTTTCCCACCGCCCTCTTCCTGGTGCTGCTGCACCTCTTCCTTCTTTTATTTCCTCCGCTCATCCTGATCATCCCCCACTCTTCCTCCTCCTCCTATCCTACTCCCTCCCTCCCTCCCTCTCCCCTCGTTCCTCCTTTTCCCCCACCTCAACCTCATCCTGCCATTCCACCCGCAGCTGCTGCTGCTGCTGTTCCTCCTTCGCCTTCTCCTCCACTGCCTCCTCCTCCTCCTCCTCCTCCTCCTCGTCCTCTTCCTCCTCCTCCTCCTCTCTCTTCCTCCTCCTCCTCCTCCTTCTCCTCCTCCTCCTCCTCCTCCTCCACCTTCTCCTCCTCCTCCTGCTCCACCTTCCCGCGATAAGAGCGCGCCCCGAGTGCCCGGCGCCGGCGACGGCGTTGTGCCGGGGCGAAAAAGGGGCGCTGCTCAGCAGACTCATCTCGGACCTTCTGTGAGGAGGAGACGGCGCGAGGGTGAGGGCTCTTTCTTCAAGGCCTCCCAGTTGGGGTCGGAGTAGATCGGGTCGGAGGAGCGCGCCGCATCGCCGATGCATCGCCGATGGGACTCGATGTGGAGCTCGATCTGCTTCACGCCGACGTCGCCGATGCATCGCCGACGTCGACGATGCGTCGCCGGTGCATCGCCGATGCATCGCTGATGCATCGCCAGTGTGTCGGCGATGTATCGGCGATGCGGCGCGATTCGCCGACCCCATCTACTCCGACCTCATCTAGGAGGCCTCTATTTCTCCTCTTCCATGTCCTCCAAACATCAAGTCCCTCCCTGTCTCTTTGCGTCTCTCCCTCGCCCCCCTCCCTGTGTCACCCTCTCATCCTTCTCCTGCCCCACTCGTCCTGCCTTCTTTCTGCTCCTTCGTTTCTCTCTCTATCCCCCGCCTTCGCACGCGCAGTTTCTCTTTTTCCCCCTCCCCTGCCAGAGGCTCTAACTGGACCTATCCCTCGCAGGCAGGCAAGAGGCTAGAGGGAGGAGGAGAAGGAGGAGGAGGAGGAGGAGGACGAGGAGGAGGAGGTGAATGAGGAGGAGGCGGGGGAGGAGGAGGAGGAGGAGGAGGAGGAGGAGGAGGAGAAGGAGGAGGAGGAGGAGGGCGACAGTTCAACGGACCCAGCAGCATACCACGACAACCACCACAAGTACCAGCAATACGCTGACTACCGCAGAACATCGTCTACTGACTCCCTCTCTCCCTCATTTCAGGCAGGAAACCTCCCCCGACAGTTTTACGTATGCATCGTGTTTGTCATTCCCACTCGCCTTCACTGATGTTGACATCCATCATCCTGCCAGGTTTGTGGTTTCTAGTCTGATTTGTTGTGACACACTCTGGTGGCCGTGCGGGTTCTGACGGAACTCCTGGTGGTTCGGGGTAAACCCGTAAAAGCACTGGGTAGCAGCCCAAGGATTGTTCGTTCAGACCCTTGGGAGCCCCTGTCGCACAGGAAGCTCTTCATGCTTGTTCCCAAGCCCAGCAAGCACAGCTAGTGCTGATGTACCAGCTCACGGCTGACTCACCATTGCCAGGTCTACCATTGGCGTCCCCAGCCCAGGGTGCGACCCCACCTTGTTCGGATGCACAGACGCATTGATGTTCACATATCAGTCCAGCTTGCGCACCAAGTCTACATGTGGTTCCCATTGGCTTACAGGCGTGAACCCACTTTTTCTTCAACGCCCCAATGTATTAATTTCCTGTTAGTCAGGATCGCAGCTCAAGAAGTGCATTACGTGCCAGGCCATAGCCATTGCATTAACATGCCAGCCTGCAGAGGCCAGCCTGCAGAGGCCAGCCCATAGTGCCGTCATCAAGATGCACATTGCTTACCTAGGCCCCACAGTTTGACTTTAACCTCAGTGTATCAACCCAAGAATTGCACAATCGTGCGGTCAGGTTGGTGATGGGATTGGTGGGCTTCTTGAGAGAGAGGGACCCTCCGTCTAAAGGTAGCAGCCCAAGAATTGCACGCTGTCTGCCTATTGCTTTGCGCATTGCTAACGGACATGTGGGCAAACGTGCCACCTGTCTCACTAGCTTGCGCCCTGATCTGCCACGGCGACGCTTAGTCATACAGCCGCCTTCTACAGTTCCTGCAGCATGTGTCTCTTCCGCTCCACCCTTGGCAGTCGGGACTTGACATTTTAACGCTACCATGGTACGTGAGGTGGTGGAGGTAGAGGCACCATCACAGAGGAGGAGGAGGAGGAGGAGGAGGAGGAGGAGGAGGAGGAGGAGGAGGATTGCATTACGTGCTAGGCCATAGCCATTGCACTAACAGGCCGGCCAACAGAAGGCAACCTACATTCTTGCTCTCACCGAACTGCAGCACTGCTTACCTAGGCCCTCACTTTTGACCTTTAACCTCCGGGTCGCAGCCAAGATTTGCACAATCGTGCGGATGTGTTGGGGATGGGACGGGTGGGCTTTGACTGGGATGGGGGTCGTGGTGGGATGGAGTTACCGACCAAGGACAGCAGCCCAATAATTGTACACGGCCTGGCTGTCTTTCTATTCTTCACAGCGGTGACGCAGCGACACACCTTGCCATAATGATCCCGCCAGTATACACTCGCCAGCCTCGCATCTACTACAGCATCATTATATCCCTTCCTATGTTGCAATCCTTCCTTACCTCTCCTTCTGTACCTCGCGAGCTCAGGGGGGAGCAACGCCACACGGGTGGCAACGGTGACGGGGACCCCCCCAATGAACTGGAACGGTGAAGGGGACTCCCCCTGAGGAACCAAAACAGCATGGGTAGGCGGCCCACAATTTGTTTTACCACGCATCTGTACGCCAATACTTCACAGGCCAGCCTACTCTGGCCAGCCTACTTCACCTTTTGCCTGCTACATACTAGCAGCACTTGTGTTAGTTTTAGCCTCAGGGCAGCAGCCCAAGAATTGCGCATTATCGTCGCCTGCTCCAAAGCAGCAGATTTGTATGTTTGAGGACCACGGTGATCCGTTAGGGGAAGGAGGTTGGCTACTTGGGTCGGGAGGGAAGTACTAAGGACAGCAACCCAAGACTTGTAAACTGTCCGCCCATCGTTTTGTGCACTGCTAGCGGACATGCGAGCATTCTACCCACGTGCCTGATTAACTTGCACCCTGGCTGCCGCGGCGGCGCTCTGACTTACAGCCGCCTCCTTCATGTTTTTGCGCAGCATGTTCCTACAAGGCGAAGGGTAAGGTCTCATCGTGCACATAAGGGTACACTTCGTATTGCCTGGTGGATTTTCTTACCAAGGTACATGTTGCAGTATCTGGCGGGCACCTACTTGTTCTTCTATTCTTGCCGCTGCCTGTTTTACCACCTTATCCGCGGCGCCCGCCAGGTACCCTTTGCGCCGAGTCGTGTTCATTTGTTCCCCAAGAACGCCATAGTCGTAGCACTCTGGTCTGGTCAACTCAAAGAAGGGGGAGGGGGAAAGGGTAGGGGGACGTGGAGGAGGAGGAGGAGGAGGAAGAGGGGGGGAGGATGAGGAGGAGGAGGAGGTTGAGGAGGCGGAGGGAGAGAAACAAAACTAATAAGAAGAACACGAATGAAAACATTAATGCAATTAAGAAGGAGAGGAGGATGAGGAGGAGGAGGAGGAGGAGGAGGAGGAGGAGGCGGCGAAGCACGACACGACAATGATGATGGTGATGATGATGACGATGAGGGTGATCATGATGATGATGATGATGATTATGAGAGGAGGAGGAGGAGGAGGAGAGGAAGATGAGGAGGAGGAGGAGGAGGAGGAGGGGAGGAGGAGGAGGAGGGGGCAGGGGGGGAAGGGAGGAGGGAGGAGGGAGGAGGCGGGAGGAGGAGGAGAGGAGAAGGAGAAGGAAGAGATGGGCAGGGAGTCAGGGACAGAGAGAAAGACCCGTGGAGGTAGCGGAAGCAGTAGGATGGGGATCAGGAAGCGGAGACGGGGACGAACAGAGTGGAGTGGGATGAGAAGGAGGAGAGGGCAACAGAGGGAGTAGGCAGAGGACGGGTGGGAGGAAGGGGGAGGATGAAGAGGAGGAGGAGGAGGAGGAGGAGGAGGAGGAGGAGGAGGAGGAGGAGGAGGAGGAGGAGGAGGAGGAGGAGGCGGAGGAGGAGGAGGAGGAGGAGAGGAGGAGGAGGAGGACAGAGAGGCTGGAATGGAAATGGGAGGAAGGAGGGGGGGAGTGCGGGAGAGCGCACCGGTTAGAGCATGGTCCGTTCAGACCCGCGGGGAGCAAGGCCCCGCGCAGTCCAGCCGCGAAGGGCGGAAGGTGCCGCTTGTGAGGAGCAGGGGAGGGACTGCGGGGAAGAGGGGCGGGAGGAGGGGCGGAGGGAGGGGGATGAGGAGGAGCAGGATGAGGAGGAGGTGGAGGAGGAGGAGGAGAATGAAGAGGAGGAGGAGGAGGAGGATGAAGAGGAGGATGAGCAGGAGTAGGAGGAGGAGGACGAGGAGGAGGAAGAGGAGGAGGAGTAGAAGGAGGAGGAGGATAATGCGGTTGGGAGACCTTGCCTTGGTAACCACGTCTATGCCGTCGCGGGTTACTCCATTTTCCCATTTCCACTTCGCGTTTCCTTGTACCTTCGGGCCCGCAGTGCGCTTCTTGCCAACATGTTCAGTGGGGTTATCGTTTTCTTCCCACCCGCGTCGCACCCGCGTTCCTCCTCCTTTCCTCCCCTCCCGCGTCTCCTACCCGCGTCTCCTAGCCCCCGCGTCTCCACCTGCCCCTCCTCCTTCTCCTGCCCACCAGCACGCAAACATCAGACGCACGCACACAGCACATCATATCAACTCGTACTAACCACACAACACAGACACAAAATACGCGTCACTCACAGGCACCACTTGACACCACACTTGACAATAGGGGGTGCGCTGTGGGTGCTGCCGTATCCGTTGTAGGCTCGCAGGGCATGGCACGCGTGGCACTTTCTCGCAACCATCGGTGGGGTATGCTGGGGGTGCCTGCCGTATCCGTTGCAGGTTCGCAGGGCGCGGCCGGCGTGGCGTTCTCTCACACCAGAGGGCGTGCGCTGTGGGTGGCTGCCGCATCCATTACAGGCTCGCAGGGCGTGGCAGGCGTGGTATTTTGTCAACACAAACGGGGTGCGCAGGGGGCGGGGTTGCTATCCATGTCAGGCTCGCACGGCGTGGCAGGCGGCGCTGTGTCGACACCACAGGGCGTGCGGTGGGGGTGGTGTCGCTATACATGTCAGGCCTTTTGGGCGTGGCAGGCGTGGGTGGCACTCTCTCGACACCACGGGGGGTGCGCAGTGGGTGGGGACGCTATCCGTGTCAGGCTCGCACAGCGTGGCAGGCGTGGCACTCTCTCGACACCTCGGGGCGCGCCGCGGCTGGGGTCGCCATCCCCATCAGGCTCGCACTGCGTGGCAGGCGTGGCGCTTTGTCGACCCCACAGGGCATGCGGTGGGGGTGGTGTCGCTATACGTGTCGGGCCTCCAGGGCGTGGCAGGCGTGGGTGGCACCCTCGGCACCACAGGGGGTGCGAAGTGGGAGGGGACGCTGCCCGGTGTCAGGCTCGCACTGCGTGGCAGGCGTGGCACTTTCTCGACACCTCGAGGGTGCGCCAGGGGTGGCGACGCTATCCGTGTCAGGCTCGCACTGCGTGGCAGGCGTGGCACTCTCTCGACATCCCACGGGGTGCGCGGGGGGTGGGGTCGCTATCCGTGTCAGGCTCCCAGGGCGTGGCAGGCGTGCCACGATGTCGACACCACAGGGAGTGCGGGGTGGTGGTGTCGCTATCAGTGTCAGGCGTGGCAGGCGTGGCACTTTCTCGACGCCACACGGGGTGCGCGGGGGGTGGGGTCGCTATCCGTGTCAGGCTCCCATGGCGCGGCAGGCGTGACACCTTCTCGACATCAGAGGAAAAGGAGGGACAACCACCCAGAACCCGACAACTTGCGTTTACTACACGGCCCTGGGCGTGAACTAAACAGTCCTGCCCTTTTCGATTCCTTCCTTGGACGCGCTTACTCAACGGCTTCGCTTGACGGGGTGCTTATTCTGATGTGGGTGGACTTTCTGCCCTCTACAGAGGAAGCGCGCAGGGGTGGGTTTGCTATGCGTGTCATTCTTCCAGGGCAAGGCAGGCGTGGCTCTTTCTCGACACCAGAGGGGGTGCGCAGCGAGTGTGGCCGCTATTCGCGTCAGGCTCCTAGGGCGTGGCAGGCGTCTCATTCCCTCGGCACTACAATGCGTGCGCAGGGAGTGTGGTCGCTATCCGTGTCAGGCTCGCACGGCGTGGCAGGCGAGACACTTTCTCGACACCAGAAGGGTGTCCGCAGTGGGTGCGGGCGCCATCCCTGCCAGGGTCACAGGGCGTGGCACGCGTGGCACTCTCTCGACGCCAGAGGGGTTCCCCGAGCAGTCGACCTTGTCCCAGGCTGCGCCTTGACTGGAGCTCTCGACCCCACTGCGGAGCGCACTTGCCGTGGCGTCTGCCGCCAGGTGTACGATATGGGCGAGGACTTGTGACGCCGTTCGGCTCCTCCCATTTCTTCCCTGCTCCAGCCCAGTCTCCAACTCTTTACCAGCCTCGAACGTATCCCTATCCCTAAGATTGACACGCCAAAAGGCGATTACAATCTCAGGGATCCGCCCTCCAAAGATAAGGGAATCCCTAAGATTGGCGTCGTGACGAGGAGGTGCCCAGCACAGGGATAGGGATACGTCCCAGGCTGGTGTAACAGTCTTCCCCTCTCCGCACACCAGGTGGGCTTCGCACGGGACGGCTCCCCGAGATCCCATCCGAGACGCCAGGATGGCACCGCCGCCGCAGACATCTGCAACGGAGGCCCCTCACCGCGAGGTGGGTTTCGGGCCGGTTTCGGGCTCGTGCCGTGCGTGCGAGCGAGGCCAAGCTGCCAGGAGTGATCCGGCCGTCGGGGCAAATGATTCTTCCCCACCCGTTTGGCGGGTTTGGGACCAGGGTTGCCCCGCGGCTATCCCGTGCTTGTCTCGTGGCTGTCCCGCCGGTTGTCCCGACGGCTGTCCCGACGGTTGTCCCATTGATTGTCACGATGATTGTCCCGATGTTTGTCCCGATGGTTGCCCAGATGGCTGTCACCATAAGGGCCCGTATGGTTGTCCCGATGGTTTTCCCGATGGTAGCTCGGTGTATTGATGGTGGGGCGGTAACTAGTGATGTTAATATATGTGTATATACATTTCGCATGTATCCGTGTACTTATGGTTGGGAACAAAGGCACATACGTCGATCATGGGATCGGTGGACATATGATTAGATCGATAAGCAACTTGCGAGATCTGTACATATATTAGTAGTGCAATTTGTACATCGATAGATCGAGGGATCGATACGTCGATAGCTAGAGTTTGCCCCGATGGTTCTCCCAATGTTTTTTACGATCGTTGTCCCGATGTTTGTGCCGATGTTTGTCCCTATGTTTGTCCCGATGGTTGTCCCGACAGTTGTCCGGATGGTTGATTCATTGATTGATCGTGAGACCGATAGAGAATAGTGAGGCCGATCGATTGATAGATCGGCACACGTGCTTACAGCGTTTTATGTGTTCTTTCGTATAGGCGTATACATATTATAAGTATACTGGATACGTGCATGAGTATATTGCAATTGGCAAAACTATTGCGATATCGTTGGGTTGATAGTGGTATCGGTGAAACGATTGATAGTGCGATCGATTGTTCTATTTGGTTAGCCATCGAGTCAGTTCTTGCACTGCGGATTCGGAAGTCATGTGGTGCAAATTGTGCAGTGTAAGTATTGTGGTGCAGTCAGTATACGTGGCGCAAGCTGGAGGCGGCGGCGAAGCGGCAACGAGGCGAAATCTCGCCAGACCCACCCAGCCCACGAGGCGCGTCAACGAGGCGGCAACGGGCGGCTGACATGTCGGACGTTGGTCACGCGAGGAAGCCGTCTCATGTGACATGTCGATCGTGGGTCACACGGGGAAGCTGTCACATGTGACATGTCGGAAGTTGGTCACACGCGGACGCCCTCGCATGTGATATGTCGGGCATGGGTCGCACGCGGAAGCCGCCAAATGTGACATGTGGGACGTTGGTCACACGCGGAAGCCGTGATTGGAACGGGCCGTGATCCCGACCTCGTCTTCGTCCGCGCGGTAGGGAGGAGACGGAGGATGAGGAGGAGGGGGATGAGAGGGAAAGAGTGAGGATCAGGAGGGGAAGGTTTCTTGGGGCCTTCTTGGGGCCTCCTTGGGGCCTCCTGGGAGCTTCCTGAAAGCTCCCTGGTGGCCTCTTGGGGCCTCCTGAGGCCTCCTGGGGGGTCTCTAAGAGCCCCTTCGGCCGTCTTGGAGGATTCTTGGCCCGTCTCACGCCCATGCAGGCCGCCTTGGGGGCCTCTCTAGGCTGTCCTGGTACACTCTTGGAGCGGTTCACGGCCGTCGTGGGGCCCTTTTGGGAGCCCCTTGGGCGATATTTGGATCCTGTTGGGCCTTTTTGAGGCCTTCTTGGGGGTCTCTTGGGCTGCCTTGGAGCTATCTCGGGTGCCTCGTGGAGGCTCCTTGGGCCGTCTTGGGCGGTCCGGAACCCGTTGGCCCCCTCGCACTGTCCAGCAAGGCCCCCTGGAGCTCTCTTGGGCCGTCTTGGGGGCCACTTGGGCCGTGTTGAGGCCCTCTTGGGGGCCTCTTGGGCCGTCGTGAGGCTGTCTTCAGAGGCTCTTGTTTGAGCTATCTTGGTGCATCTCGTGCCGTTTTGCTGTCGTCTTGGCTGTCTTGGTAGCCGTCTTGGAGGCTACCTTTGGCGTCGGCCGAAAAGACCGCCAGAAGGGAATTCCAGAGGGGGCGATTTTCGAACCACGCGCGCGGGGAGGGGGAGGGGGGGGGGCCCTAGAAAATTATAGAAATCCTCCCAGACAACAGACGCGCATTCTAACACGCCCACCCCGTGCAGGCACGGTGGCGGATGAACAGCTCCAATCTGCCGCGCACCTCCAGCCTGCAAGATCCTGAGCCTCTTCCTTCGCAGGAGGGAGTCGTGATTACGACAGAGCTGAGTCTTGAAACACTGTACGTGCCGTCTGCGGTCTATCCACCCAGGTTTCTGTGCACAAAGTCCCTCGATTCAGGCCCCAAGGCCATGTTGGGAAGAAGGCGGGAGGAGGAGGAGGAGGAAGAGGAGGAGGAGGAGGAGGAGGAAGAGGTGGAGGAGGAGGAGGAGGAGGAGGAGGAGGAGGAGGATACGTTCGCGTCTCGTTTCGAGGCGGTACTGCGGCAGCGGTCAGCATTGACAGGGGGTTGAGGCCAGGCTGAACTTGCCGAGAGCCCGAGCGCGCGAGTCCTCTATCTGCCGTCCGCTCCATCTCCCCTCTTCCCTTCTCCTGCTCCCTCTCGCTCTTGCCCTTTTTGCCTCTCTCCTCCTCCGGCGGGCCCACTTTTAAAATGATGCCGACCCAACAGGTGTGAGGGGGTTCGCCGTGATCGGTCTTTAGTTTTGGGTCCTCCCTCTTGCCTTCTCGGCAGGGAACAAGCTCCGCCCCTTCCTCCGCCTCCTCCTCGTATTTCGATGGCTACGACCACTGCCACGACAACGACGGTGGCGGCGACGACGACGACTACTATTACTACTACTACCACTACTACTACTACTACTACTACTACTACTACTACTACTACTACTACTACCACTACCACTACCACTACCACTACCACTACCACTACTACTACTACTGCTACTACTACTACTACTACTACTCTACTACTACTCTACTACTACTACTCTACTACTACTACTACTACTACTACTACTACTAGCACTAGTACTAATTCTCCTACTACTACTACTACTGCTACTATTACTACCACTACTGCTACGACTACTATTATTATTTCTACTCGTACTACTACGACTACTACTAGTACGAGTACTACTTGTACGACGACGACGACTACTACGACTGCGACTACGACTACTACTATGACTACTTATATTGCTATCACTACTGTTACTACTGCTACTATTACCACTACGACTGCTATGTCTACGGCGAGTCATATCAGTACTACGGCTACTACTATTGCTACTACTAGGACCATGTTTACGACTACTACTACTACTACTATTACTACTACTACTAATAGTACTACCACCAGTTCTATTGTTACGACTACTTTACTACTACTCCGGCTACGACTACCACGACGGCGATGACGACGACGACTACTACTATTACTACTGCTACTACTACTACTGCGACGATCACTCTGGTTACAATTCTTCCATGTACTACGACTTCGACACGGCTATTGTAGGTATTGCTACTACTGGGCTTACACGTACGACTGCGACTATTGCTGCGACTATTTCTACGACTACTACTACTACTTCTCCTGCTACTACTATATCACCCACTACTACTACCACTACTACTACTACTACTACTACTACTACTACTACTACTACTACTTCTCCTACTGCTACCATCGTACTATTACTACGACGGCTACTACTACTGCTACTACTGGTACCGCTACTGCTACTACTGCTACTACTACTGGTTCTAGTACTGCCACTTTTTTATTCTACTACTGCGGCTGCTACTGCTACCACGACGACGGCTACCATTATCATTACTTTGCCTAGCACCACTACTACTGCTGCTACCCTATTATGACTATTATCACTACATTATCATTGCCCCTACTACAATTAGTACTACGACTACTACTGCTACTATTGCGACTCTAGTATCCGACTATTACTACTACCACCACTATCATTTATACTACTCCTACTACTACCACCACTACTGCTGCTACTACTTCAACTACTACTACGACCTCGGCGACTGCTACTACTACTACTACTGCTACGTTTACCTCTACTACGATTACGACGGCTGCTACTACCATTACTGCGGCAACTATTACTCTTACTACTACTACTACTACTACTACTACTACGACTACGACTACGACTACGACGACTACTACTACTAGTACTACCACTACTACTACTACGACGACTACTACTGCTACTACTACTACTACTTCTGCTAGTCGTTACTACTTCTACTACAACTACTACCACTGCTACGGCTACGGCTACTACCTCCGCGGTACTACTACGACTACGACGGCTACTAATACACTTGCTACACTTACTACTACTTGTACGACGACTACCACTCGAACTCATCGTGCTACTGCCTCTACTACTACTACTACTACTACTACTCCTACTACTACCACTAGTACTACTACTACTATTACGTTCACTGCGATTGCGGCGACGAGTACGGCTGATACTATGAGTACTGCTACCACTTCTTCAACGACCACTACTACGACTTCGACTATTAGAACTGCTTTGACTACTACTGCTACTACTACTACTACTACTACTACTACTATTTCTCGCCCTACTACTATTGATACCACTACTACTGCTAATACTACTACAACCACCCACCACTACTACTTCTAGTACTGCTGCTACTACTACTACTACTATTTTTACGACTACTACTACTACTACTACCACTATTCGTACTGCTACTACTACTACTACTACTACTACTACTAGTACTGATACTCGTACTAGTCATACTACTACTACTACTACTACTACTACGGCTACTGCTGCTACTGCTACTACTACTACTACTACTACTACTACCACTACGACTATTATTATTATTACTACTACTACGACTACTACTAGTACGAGTACTACTTGTACGACGACGACGACTACTACGACTGCGACCACGACTACTACTATGACGATTTATATTTCTTTCACTGCTGTTACTACTGCTACTATTACCACTACGACTGCTATAGCTACGGCGAGTCATATCAGTACTACGGCTACTACTATTGCTAGTACTACGACCATGTTCACGACTACTACTACTACTAATATTACTACCACCAGCTCTATTGCTACGACTACTTTACACCTACCCCGGCTACGACTACCACGACGGCGATGACGACGACTACTATTATTACTACTACTACTACTACTGCGACGATCACTACGGTTACAATTCTTCTATGTACTACGACTTCGACGGCTACTATATGTATTGCTACTACTAGGCTTACACGTACGACTGCGACTATTGCTGCGACTATTTCTACGACTACTACTATTACTCCTCCTGCTACTACCATATCACCCACTACTACCACTACTACTACTACTACCACTACTACTACTACTCCTTCTCCTACCGCTACCATCGTACTATTACTACGACGGCTACTACTACTGCTACTACTGGTACCGCTACTGCTACTACTACTACTACTGGTTCTAGTACTGCCACTTTTTTATTTTACTACTGCTACTGCTACTGCTACCACGACGACGGCTACTATTATCACTACTTTGCCCAGCACCACTGCTACTGCTGCTACCCTATTATGACTACTATCACTACATTATCATTGCCCCTACTACAGTTATTACTACTATTACTACTGCTACTACTGCGACTCTGTTTTCCGACTACTACTACTAGTACCACCACCATTACTTCTATTACTCCTACTACTACCACCACTACTGCCGCTACTACTTCAACTACCACTACGACCTCGGCGACTGCTACTACTACTATTACTACTACTACTACTACTACTACTACGACTACTACTACTGCTACGTTTACCTCTTCTACGATTTCGACGGCTGCTACTACCATTACTACGACAACTATTACTCTTACTACTACTACTACTAGTACTACTACTACTACTACTACTACTACTACTACGACTACTACTACTACTACTACTAGTACTGACACTACTACTACTACTACTACTTCTACTACTACTACTACTTCTACTACTAGTCGTTACTACTTCTACTACAACTACTACCACTGCTACGGCTACGGCTACTACTTCCGCGCTACTACTACGACTACGACGGCTACTACCACTCCTGCTACACTTACTACTACTTGTACGACAACTACCACTAGAATTCATCGTGCTACTGCTTCTACTACTACTACTACTATTACTACTACTACTACTACTATTTTTACGACTACTACTACTACTACCACTATTCGTACTACTACTACTACTACTACTACTACTATTATTACTACTGGTACTATTATTACTATTACTACTATACTACTACTACTACTACTACACTACTACTACTACTACTACTACTACTACTACTACTACTACTACTACTACTACTACTACTACTACTACTACTACTACTACGACTACGACTACGACTACGACTACGACTACGACTACGACTACGACTACGACTACGACTACGACGACTACTACTACTACTACTACTACTACTGCTACTGCTGCTACTACTACTACTACTACTACTACTACTACTACTACTACTACTAGTACTATTACGACTACTATCGATATGATTATCACCATTATTTTTCCACTACCACTACTACTGCGGCTGATACTGTTTCTGGGTCTCTCTTTTCTTTTGCCAGTACGAGGGCTGCTGCTATTGCCACTGCGCCGCGTGTGCCGCGGGTGAATCACCATGTTCTGCTAGTGGTGGGGCCCCAGTCCTCAATCAGAACGCTGGACAAGTATTTAGTTTCCGCTGTTGGGGGGGGGATTCAAGACCTATCTCGGTTGCCCCATGATCTTTTTCGTGATTCGAATCGGCGTTGGGTCGTCGTCGTCGTCGTCGTTGACGTCGTCGATGTCGTCGTCGTCGTCGTCGTCGTCGTCGTTGTCGTTCGGCCCGGCCGCGCCGCCAGAGCACCTTCCTCCCCAGGGAGGCGACGCAGAGGAGCAGGGTCGACACCGAGGGGCGCCTCTCCGCCCCGCCGCCCCGAGGGCCGCGGAGGAGGAGGAGGATGAGGAGGAGGAGGAGGAGGAGGAGCAGGACGGGGAGGAGGAGGAGGAGGAGGAGGAGGAGGAGGAGGAGGGAAGGAGGAGGAGGAGGAGGAGCAGAGCGGAGGAGGAGAGGAGGAGGAGGAGGAGGAGGAGGAGGAGGAGGAGGACCAGCCAGGTGCGCGCGCGCGTCATATCTGACGTCCTACCCTCCCGCCCATCCTTCACCATGGCGTAGATATCCTGTCTATTCGCACAGTCGGATTTCGAGCAGGGCAAAGATCCCGAACGGGTGCGCGATACATCGTAGAGCACGGCGTAGCAGGGCGTAGAAGAGCATGGCAGAGCGTAGTGTGTCACAGCATGGCGTTGCTGCAGCGGGAGCACGATTCGGAACGAGTGGAAACGCGGAAATGAGACCTGCATTGCAGCGGGAACACGATACGGAACGAGCGGAAGCGCGGGCAGGAGGCCAGCGTTGGAGCGGAAACAACATTTTGAAATGGACCCAAGCGGAAACCTAACTCTCGGGAGTCCTGTGAGTAAAAAGTCAGTACGCGGAGGGGACCCGAGTATCTTCTGGACGTCGTCAGGGGAGAGAGGAGAGTAGTATTCATAGTGTGTAATTCTGTAGGGCAGGAGGAGAGGGAGGGGGAGGAGAAGGAGGAGAAGCAGGACAGGAGGATGAGGAAGAGAAGGCGGAAGACGAGAAAGAGGAGAACTGCATGATGCTGATGCGGCTGCTGATGCTGCTGATGCTGCTGATGATGCTGCTGCTGCTGATGCTGCTGCTGCTGATGATGATGATGATGCTGATGATGATGCTGATGATGATGATGATGATGATGATGATGATGATGATGATGATGATGATGAGGATGAGGATGAGGAATGAGGATGATGAGGATATGAGGATGAGGATGAGGATGAGGATGAATGGGGAGGAGGAGGAGAAGAGGAGGAGGAGAAGGAGGAAGATAACGCGACAGGAGGAGGAGGAGAGAGAGGAGGAGGAGGAGGAGGAGGAGGAGAGGGAGGAGGGGAGGAGGAGGAGGAGGAGGAGGAGGAGGAGGAGAGGAGGAGGTGGAGGGAGGCGGAGGAGGAGGAGGAGGAGGAGGAGGAGGAGAGAGCAGGAGGAGGGGGGATGAGGCGGAAGGAGGAGGAGAGGAGGAGGAGGAGGAGGAGTAGGAGGAGGAGGAGGAGAGGAGGAGGAGGGAGGAGGAGGATGAGCGGAGGAGGAGGAGGAGAGGAGGGAGCAGGAGGAGGGGGGAGGAGGAGTAGGAGGAGGAGGAGGAGGAGGAGGAGGAGGAGGAGGAGGAGGAGGAGGAGGAAGGGGGAGGAGGAGCAGAGGAGGAGAGGAGGAGAAGGAGGAGGAAGGAGGGGAGGAGGAGGAGGAGGAGTAGGAGGGGGGAGGGTGGAGGGAGGAGGGAGGATAGTGGAGGGATGAGGGAGAGGGAGGGGGGAGGGAGGAGGGAGGAGGGAGGGGGAGGGAGCGGGAGAGGGAGGAGAATAATGGAGGATGGGAGGTGGAGGAGGGAGGGGAAGGAGAGGAGGAGGGGAGGAGGAGGAGAGAGGAGGAGGAGAATGAGGAGGAGGAGAGGAGGAGGAGGAGGAGGAGGAGGAGGAGGAGGAGAACGTGGAGGGCAGGACAGGTAGGAGGAGCAGGAGGAGGAGGATTGAGGGGGACACAGAGGAAGGATGAGGAGGAGGATGAGGAGTAGGAGGAGAACGAGGAGGAGGAGGAGGAGGAGGAGGAGGAGGAGGAGGAGGAGGTGGGCCCTTCCTGCCCAGGGCGCAGGCCGCGGCGGCGGCCCGGCCCCGCCCCGACGAGCTGCTGGCGAGCCTGACGGCGAGGCACAGCGAGACAGCCCGCAGGCGCCCCCTCATGACGCCGCTGCGGGGGGGAGCCTCCTCCTCTTTCTCCTCCTCCTCCTCCTCCTCCTCCTCCTTCTCCTCCTCCTCCTCCTCCCCCCCTCCGTCTCCTTCTCCTCCTCCTCCTCCTCCTCCTCCTGCACCTCCTCCCTCTTCCCCCTCTTCTCCTCCTCCTCCTTCTCCTCCTTCTTCTCCTCCTCCTCCCCCCTCCTCCTCCTCCTCCTCCTCCTCCTCAGTTCCATTCCGTTTTCTTCTAATCAATTTCCTTGTCGCACCCAGAGGCCAGTCGAAAGGGCGGGCTGGGCGTTTCGCCTCAGGATTCCTCACCATTTATGGCCCTGAAGCTAAACACATGGCCACAGTTTCACACATGGAGGGCGGGTCGCTTCCCAAATGCAGCTCTCGCCTCAGCGCCGCGCACATTCGTTGCAACACATTGCGCGAGCTTCACGGATTGAGGGTGGGCGGCTTTCAACATGCAGCTCTCGCGTTAGCGCCTCGCGCATTTTTTTGAAAACACCTGCAAGCTTGTCCCGGGTTGAATACGTTTCGTTTTCAACATGTGGCTCTCGCCCAATCGCCGCGCACGTCCGTTGCAAACCATTGCAAGAGTTTCACGGATTGAGGGTGGGTTGTTTTCAACATGCGGCTCTTGTCTTAATGCCGCGCATAGTCGTTTTGGGACAGTGCAGCAGTTTCACGGATTCCCATCGTCTGTGTACCTGAAATTATGTTCTGGACGGGTTTAGGGTTGTGAGGGTGCGACATTTACGTCAATCTGCGGTGTTGAAGTCCCAGGAATGGGGTTCTGGCACGATTCAGATCGACAAGGCGCAACAGTCAGGTTGATCCGTTGCGTAGGAGTCATGAGAATGGTGCTTTGGCAAGCTTCAGGGCCTCCAAATTGTTGCTCCCAACGAGGCCCTTCCTTCAGTGGAACTGAACCCTTGCAGATGCCTATGAAGAGGGAGCTTGGAGGGAGGGTGGATTCCAACATCGTTTATGAGGCTTGGGTTTAAACTGGTCCTCCTCCTCCTCCTTCTCCCTCTCCTCCCTCTCCTCCCTCTCCTCCCCCTCTGCCTCCTCCTCCTTCTCCTTCGTCTCTTCCTCCTCCTTCTCCTCCTCCTCGTCCTTCGTGTACTCCTTCCTCTCGTCCTCCGCCTCCTCCTCTTCCTCCTCCTCGTCTCTTCCCTCTCCTCTTTCTCCGCCTCCTTCGTTTCCCGCTTCTTCTCGTCCGCCTCGTCTTCCTCCTCCTCCCTTCCTCCGCTTCCCTTCTCCCTTGCCGTGTTCGACAGCCACGCTGCCCACTCGACCTGCTGCAAGTCCCACACTCTCTGCTCCTTCCTTGTCGGCCTGTTCTGGCAATGTGCCCCACCCCCTTCCCGTTTCGGTGGGAAGCTGGCAGTCGTCGGGATTTGATCCTGGGTGGGGGGAGAACGCGCACCACGACCACGAAGTCGCCGACGACCACGACGACGCCGACGCCGACGCCGGCGCCAGCGCCGAAGCCAACGCCGACACCTTCGCCGACGCCGACGCCGACGCCGACGGCGACGCCAGCGCCAGCGGCGTAGCCGACTCCGCCGCCGCCGACCACATCGACGACGACGAGCATGACCACGACGACAACGAAGACGACGACGACGATGACGAGCAGATCGTGCAGGCGTAGAGTAGAGTATAATAGTAGTAGTGTGGAGGGTAGAGTGAGTAGGTTGGGGTACGGTCGGGTAGCGTAGAGCAGGGCGGTGTCGACCATATTCGAGTAGAAAAAGAGTAGAGTAAAGAAGAGTAGATGGGTGGAGTGGACCAGAACTATAGTATATCAGAGCAGAGCCGGGTAGAGTATAGCATAGACAAGTAGAGTAGAGCAGGAACAGGGTAGAGTAGAATAGAGTAGAGTAGGGTATATTACGTTGTGTTATGGTAGGGTCGAGTAGAGTCGGTCAGAGTAGTGTATAGTGGAGTGGATTAGGGGATGTTGGAGGAACGTTGAGAGGGAGTAGAGGCAAGTATAGTAAGATGAAAGTGTAGTATTGTAGAGGATGTGAGGGGACGGTCGGATAGAGTAGGGTAGAGTAGACTTGGGCACATCGTGTCTAGTAGAGAAGGGTAGATGGGCAGAGTAGGTCAGACATATAGTAGAGGAGAGTAGGAGTAGAGTAGAGCAGAGTGGGGTCGGGTGAAAATGTGAGGGTACCGTAGTGTAGAGTCGAGTAGGGTAGAGTAGAGTAGGGCAAAGCGAGTGGAATGGAGAAGAGCAGATCGGTAGAGTAGGGCAGACAAAGTAGAGTAGAGCAGAGCAGAGCTGCGTATATTAGAGTAGAGTTGAGTAGGCGCAACGTATCGTATACAGGTATGTGTTAGTGTACGATGGGGAAGAGTAGGATAGAATAGGGCAGAGTAGAGTAGAGTAGAGTAGACCTGAGTAAAACAGCGGGGGTGAGAGTAGAGTAGAGACGGAGTAGAGCAGAGTAGAGTAAGAGCAACGTGGATTAGAGTAGAGTATTTTTAGGGCACGGTAGGATCGAGATGAAAAGGGGAGAGCGTCGAGTAGAGTAGAGTAGGGTAGAGTAGAGTCAAGTACAGCAGTTCCTTAGCAGGATACTGATAGACCTGGATCGAGCCCGCTGTAGCAGTCTATCCAACTGGCGCCTGGCTCAGGTACTTTCGACAGGTCCGCCGCCGTCGTATTTGACCCCCCCTCAATGCTTTTCCCGTGGGAGGGGGGGGGGATCCGGACCCCACCACAAATTTTTCCCAGGGGGGGTGTCCCAGACCATTGATAATCGCAGTGGGAGCGCGCTGGGTCGTGGAGGACAAACGCTATGCTCTGTCTTGCAGCACGCGCGTTGCATACCTGTGCGCGGGCATGAACTCTCGACGTCGGCGCTTTGTGCAGAGGCCAGGGCGGGGAGCATGAGGGTTTTGGGCCCCAGAAATTTTCCGAAACCTGCGCAGACTGTGATTCAAGTCGGCCGGAATTTGATTCGAATCGACCAGAACTTCGGTTGGCGCCCGCCTGATTTTGGGCTCCCACTGCTTCTGGAGTCGTTTTCGGACCATCTGGGCCGAATGGGTACAGATCTCGTTCTGGACGTGTCGTGGGCTTGCGTTGCACTCGCATTGTGTAGGCACCCAATCGGACAATTCCATATACAGCGGCCGCGATGTGCAGCACACGTAGGAGGCAGTCGTCCATCTATGTGTTTCCCATAGTTCCGGATCGTGGGAAACCCATAGGCCGCCAGATTCCCTAGGGGCTTCTGGCGATCTATGGGCTTCCCATAGTTGGCAGGCCTTCTGTCGTCCATCTATGGGCTTCCCATCATTCCGATTTGTGGGGAACCCATCGGTCGCCAGATTCCCCAAGGGTTTCTGGCAATCGATGGGTTCTCCATGATTCTCAGGCCCTCGTGGGAGGGGATCGTCCACTTGTCCCACAGGAAAATGGGAACCAGTTCTTCTCACTGAAGTTGGCCAGTCCCGCCACTGTGCCACTGACGTGCATCCCCCGCCCTCTGTCTGCCCTGTCCGATCCCCTGTTCCCCCCCCTCGCCCCTTCAAGTCCCTCCCTCCCTCGGGTTCGATGGCGCTCTCGGGTGTCTTGGTTGTGGACGTGGCATGATCGGGCTGGAGTTCGCAGTGGCCCGTTCGGATTTGCAAAGTAAGAGAAGTGAGGAGAGAGCACGGGGAGGGAGGTGAGAGGGACATTCACCGCGAGCCCCGGATGATAAATCATACCCCCCCTTCCCCCCTGCGAGTTGGTTCTCCCCGGCCAAGACAGAGTTGGCCGGGGGAGAGGGGCGGCAAGGCCGAGTTTCATTATCGTGGGGGAACGTTACGAATCGAAATTGCTATATTATTATGTCCAATAGCAACATCAGCTTGGTCAACTCGTCTATTATCCCCCTGCGACGCCGAGCTCTATTATCCCCTGGGTCACCCGTTTGTTATTCTCAGGGGCAGAGGGTTACATGTGAAATGGCAAGAGGAGGCCCTCCCTGCGCGCAGCGTCCTGCTGCTTCCCTTCGCCCTCCCTGCCCTTGCATGCCAGGGCAAGCGACAAGAGGGCCCTGGGCCAGTCCGACTGGAAGGCGCCGTTTCGTGTTGCAAAACGTTTGGCCCTGCTCTTCGCACTGTGACTTGGCATCGTTCGGACGTGTGCGTTTTTTTTGGCGAGGCCGAGGCCAGAACACTTGGCCCACCTGAAGAAACTAACGGGGACTGGACGTCCGAGCGATGGCAATATGACAGCTCCAATGCCCCTCCTCCCTGGCCTGTCTGCCCCCGTCCATCATCCCTCCTCCTCCTTCTCCTCCTCCTCCTCCATCTCTTGTCCTTGCTCTGGATGTCTTAATAAGCGTGGGGGGTTACCCCCCCGACGGGGGTCCACCTCGTCTCGTCGTCGCGCCGCGACGGGGGTCGGAGCGCCTTCGGCGCGCGGTGACTGCCCGCGACGGGGGTCGATGTGTGGCTGTCGGCGGGGGTGACGCCCCCCCCCACCCGAAGCTTATTTAAGAAACTCGGAGTATGCATAACTCTTCACTGTTGCACCCCCAGACGTGTTGGTAGGGCGGGCCTGGCGGTTCGCCTGAGACTTCCTCGCCGCTTATGACCCTGAAGCACGAACGTTGCAACAATTTCACGGATGGAAGGCGTGCCGTTTTCAAACGGTGGTTCTCGCCATGGCGCCGTGCACAGTACCCTTACAAATTTTAAGCAGGTTCGGATGCAGGGCGGGTGGTTTTCAAAATGTGGCCCCCGCCTGAGAGCAACGCACATTCGTCTTGTAAGCTTGCAACAGTTTCACGGATGGAGGGCAGGTGGTCTTCAAGTTGTGGCTCTCGCATTGGCGCCGCGCACATTCGTTTCTAAAAGTTGCAACGGCTTTACCGAAGAGGACGGGCGACGTTCCCCAGCCCGTGCAGCGGCGTCATTCTGACCTCCGTCGCCGCCATCTCGGGGATCGATTCGTTCCCCCCGTCCTCCTTCGCAGCTTCGGCATCCACTTCCAGCGCTGGGGCGAACAGCTGCGCCGCGGTGTCCTCTCGCTAGGCGCACGGTTCTCAAGTGAAGAACGGCCGCTGGTAACGAGAGCGAGGTCGTCTCCGACCAGCTGGGCGCGCATCCACGTTTGCTGGGACACTGGCGCCGATCTTCAGGGCAGAGCCCATCGATGCCCGCGACCTTCGCCGCTCCGCACCTGACCTGGATGGCGTGGTCCACTCCGCCTGGCTCGCCTCCGAGGCGGGCCCCAGCGTGCTCTCCGGTGCGATCGCCGGGGTTCTGTCTGGCCATATCTTTGTTCGAGGGCTTGAACGACGCGCCTCAAGTTTGGCCTCCGAAGTCGCGCATTCTCCGCGGTTAGAGTGCCCGGGCCCCGCAGCGTGGAAATCACGCGCAGGAGCGCAACCGCCAACGCGAGATTCAGTGGGCTTCCGCGCAGCCGGGACCCTCGATCACAGCGAGGCTGCATTCCCCAGGGGAACTTTGCAGTCAACGTGCTCGAGCTGGACGTGTTTGGCAGGGCGGATTCTGATGCGCCATCGGCGCCATCCTCCACGCCCGCGCTCGTCGCGCTCGACTACGGGGCAGCGTTTCCAAGCCTTTCGCAGGAGTTTCTGTTCATGGTCTTTCAATCCTTGGACTGTCTGGGGCCTTCTCTGCTGTTGTTCGGGGGCGGAAAAGGGGGGGTGATACCTGGGGGGGGGGTGGAGATCATCGCGTGGGCCATGATATTTCCCCAGATTTCATGGCGCCCTTTCTTATTTCATTACGTCTCTGGCCCCCCCGCTGGGCCGCGCACATGCCGCCGGTCATGATTTGCACCCCCCCCTCTTGGACACCCCCATCTTGGCCGCTCCCGAGTTGTTAACCAGCTCGGCTCCAATCTCGAGGTTGTCGCCGCGGTCAATGACGCACAGACGCACGCTTGGTGGATTTTGTCTGGCATCGTCCAGGGCGGCGCTCTCAGCGGCCCCGTCTTGGCCGCGGTCACAGCGCCCGCCCTGGACGATCTACGGCGTCTCCTTGAACAGCCATGCTTGCGCTGGAGACGTTGGCGCCGCGGTTCGCTGCGCCAGATCTCCTGGCGCCTCGGCAGATGCTGTGCAAGTGGCTGAAGCCGCGGCCGCGCTCTTGCTCCGATTTCCGATGACATTGTCGACCAGGTTCTGGGGGCGCTCAGGGCCCGCGCCCCCTCCTTCGAGAAGATCTAGAATGTCGACTCGCTCGTCGACCCCGGCCTGGCCACGGGCCCAGCGGCGGATGATGGCGCGCGCTGGATCGCCCCAGCTCTCCTGGTGCAGCCTCGCGCCAGGACGATTGGTGGCCGCCCGCCCGCAGTATCTCGCGTCGCTGCTCGCGTCGCTGACATCTGCTGCGCGAGGGCCGCCGCCGCGCTCTCGTGCGTTGCCCAGTTCCGCGCGCTGCCTCCGTAGCTTGGCAGCGAGGAGCCCCTCGCGCCAGCTCGGGCCCCCCGTCCTCCTTTCGGGGCCCTCGGCTGGCCGGCCTGGCTCCGGTGCAAGTCTGTTGGAGAAGTTGCCATCCCAGAGTGGACTGCACTCAGTACCGCCCCCTCGTCGGAACGGCGCATCAGACCCTTCGCGAGTTCGCGCGCCTGCGCGACTGGCTGCGCGGCCAGCGCCGCCACCTTGGACGCTGGCTCAGATAGCGCCCAAGAAGCAGTGCCCATCGCGTTGGAAAAGCGAAGCCTTCTTGGAGACACTCCAGCGCGCAGCCCGCTGCTCTGCAACTTCACGCTGCCCTGTTTACACCCGCGGCGCTCCCGGGCGCCCCCTGGCGCTCCCCTGGCGCGCCCGAGCGCCCCCCGGCCTCTCCCGCTCTGGGCGCCACCCAGGCGCCCAAGGCGCTGCCAGGGGCTTCCCGCCATTCCACGTATTTTCGCTCGTTTTGTTTTTTTGTTTTTGTTGTTTCTCTTCCTCCCCCTCTTCGGGATTCCGCAGCGGCGGGCGCCGGGGCCACCCCCTCGAGCCCCTCCCTTCGGACGGCGTGGACGTTCCGCAGCGAGACGCCGCCGATCGCAGGGCGACGCCCCCGCCGACGAGACGCGGCCGACGGAGGCGTGAGGTTCCCACCGGGGCGCTCCGAGGGGGATCAGCCACGCGCAGAGGGGGGTGGGGGGAGGGGGGAGGGCTTCTTAGAAGCACCCCTGCTTCTTAGAAGGCGCGGGCCTTGTCTCTAGATGTAAGGCCGCCGCCTTCGCACTGCCTCGATGGCGGTCTCCGCGCGCCGTGGTCTCGCCCCGCCCGCGGCGCGCGCGCCGCGCCGCGCGGCGAAGCGTTGCCCGTCGCAGCGCGAGGCCCCCCCGCCTGCGCTGCGCGATCTCGCGTGCCCGCCCGCGCGCCGCGGCGGCTCTCTCGCTCTGGGAGCGGGGCCGCGCGGGCGCAGCTGCCCGCTCGGAGGGCTCCGCGCCCCCGCCGGAGAGCCGCGGGCCGGGTGCGGGCTGGGGGGCTGGGGCGCGGGGGCGCGCGTCGAGTGCCTCGCAGGGGGTGCGGTGGGGGGGGGGCGCGCGCCCGCCTGGGATTCATCCCGATCCCCTGGATCCTCCGCCTCTCCCCCCCGTCGCCCTCTGCGCGCGCCGCGCCCCGCGTCCCCCCCCCCCCCCCCCCCCCCCCCCCCCCCCCCGGCGTCCCCCCCTTTCCGCCGCCCCGACCCCCCCCCCCCCTCCCCCTCTCCTCCTCGCCCGTCTCCCCTCCTCGCCCGCCTCACCTCCCGCCTCGCCGCCCTTCTCCCCCCGCTCCTCCCTCCCCCCCCCTCGCCGCCCTTGTCGCCGTCTCTCCCCCCTCCCCCCCCCCGTTCCCCCCCCCCCTCCTCTCCCAGCCCTCCGCTCCTCCACAATTATTGAATATGAATGCTACTTTCCTCCCTCCCCTGGGTCTGTGGCGGAATCTGTCTTGGAACGTTCGGCCCCCCATCGCGTATCGTTTTTTTCCACAGGATGTCGGCGAGTTGGGTTTTCGTTGTTTGTTGTTGTTTCTTGTTTCCTAAGAAAGAATGCTGCTCTCGCTGAGGCGCTGGCCTCATTTTCGGGCTTCCGTTCGTTCCGAATCGTGCTCCCGCTGCAGTGCTGGTTTCATTTTCGCGCTTCCGCTCGTTCCGAATCGGGCTCCCGCTGCAGCGTGGGCCTCATTTCCTGCTTCCCCGCTTCCGCTCGTTCCGAATCGTGCTCCCGCTGCAACGCTGGCGTCATTATTTCCATGGCCATGCCACGGCATGCTTTTCGGCCAAACAGGCCCAAGAATCTAGAAAACGGCCGCCCGAAAAAAACAGGCATAATTGATTCCACATTCGGTGCCGATTCGTTGATATCTCGGGCCGCAGAAGCCCTCCCACTTTGGGGCGTCGCCACGCCATGCTATGTCATGTTGCGCGTTGATCTTCAGCGCCATGCTATGCCATGTGATGATATGCCATGTTACGACATCCAACTGTGCGACCAGAGAGGAGATCTACGCTATGGTACAGGGGTTGGGCGGGAGGGGTAGGACGTCAGACATGACGCCAGCGCACCTAGCTTGCCTCCCCCCCGCCCCCCCTCCCCCGCCCCCCGCTCCGCCCCCCTCTCCCTCCTGCCCCCCTCCATCCTGCTCCCTCCCCCGCCTCCTCCGGCGGGCTGCGAGTCTGGCTGGCCAGGCGTTCTGCGTCGGCGAGCCGGTGCAGCCTCCCGCTTCCCACGAGAGGGAGGGGGGGTTAGGTGGAGGGCCGTCGCCGCCGACCGCAGTTGCCGTGACGGTGCCCCGCCTCCCATATAGATACGAGGGTCGCAAGAAGGTTGCAGTTCTCGCAGTCGCCGTGGTTGTCGCCGTCGCCGCCGCCGCCGCCGCCGCCGCCGCCATCGCCGCTGTCGCCGTCGCAGCCCCCGTTGTCGCCGGCGTCCGCCCGAGGCCCTGCTGCCGAAGGGGCGCCTGCCGCTGCCGCGGCCGCCCCCGGCGGGAGCCGACTCGCGGGCGCGCGCGCGGCCAGGCAGCGCGCGCGGCGTTCGCGCTCCTCGGGGGACACCGGGCCCTCGTCATCGACGTCAGCGTCTGTCCTTGTCGTCGTCGTCGTCGTCGCCGCCGGCGCGCGTCTTCGTCGTCGTCGTCGTCGTCGTCGTCGTCGTCGTCGTCGTCGTCGTGGTGGTTTTCGTTGTCGTCGTCGCCGCCGTTGTCGTCGGAGGAGGATGATGAGAAGGAGGAGGAGGAGGAAGAGGAGGCGGAGGAGGAGGAAAAGGAGGAGGATGAAAGGGACCATTGTAAACCCAGCAGACGTCAACGATGTTGGAAGGACACCCTTCCTCCAAGCTCTCTTTTCATAGGCACCTACAAGGATTCATCTCCACTGAGGGAACTGCCCCGTTGGGGGACAACCGTGTCAAAATCCCGAAGCGTGCCAAAACACCATCCTCATGATTTCAACTCCACGAGTGAACCTGATCGTTGCGTCTTGACGACCCAACTGTTGCGTCCTGACACTCCTGAACCGTGGAAAAAACATTGCTGGTACGCAAACCATGAGAACCAGTGGCACCCTTGCATTTGTTTTCAACGAGAATGCGCGGCGCTAGCGCTAAGGCGAGAGCCACCTTTTGAAAAGGAGCCGCCCTCAATCCATGGAACTCTTTCAAATGGTTTGCACAAGTGCGCGAGGCGCTCAGGCGAGAGCCACATTTTGAAAACTACCCGCTTCCAGCCAGTAAAGCTCTGGCAAAGCTTAACAAGAGTGTGTGCGGTGCTAAGGCGAGAGGCACATGTTGAAAACCACCCGTCCTCACTCCGTGAAGCTCTTGCACATGTTTAAAAAGAGTATGCGCGGTGCTCAGGCGAGGGCACATGTTGAAAACTGCCCGGCTCCATTTGAGGGGCAGCGTGGGCACGACGGTGCGGGAATGGGGCAGAGGAGAAAGGGTGGGGGGGCAGGGGCAGGGGGAGGGGGCGGGCAAGCGAAGGGGGTGGGGGCAGCGGCGAGGTGGAGACGGCCAGGAGGAGGAGGGAGGAGAAGGAGGAGGAGGCGGAGGAGGAGGAGGAGGAGGAGGAGGGGCACGGGGAGGTGGTGGAGTCGAGGGGGGAGGAGGGGAAGGAGGGGAAGGAGGGGCGAGGAGGAGGGGCGAAGGGAGGGAGCTTGGAGGGGATGCGGCCCGCCCGGGAGTGCTCGGGCGGGCCGCCAGGGATGCACGGGCGGCTAGCGAAAGAGAGAGAGAGAGAGAGAGAGCGGCGCCTCTGTGAGGCAGCGGCGGCTCCGCTCGGCCGTGCGGGGCTCAGCGGTGCCGCCGTGCTCCGCTTCCCGCGCTCCACTCCGCTCCCCCCCCGCTCTCTCTCTCCCCTTGCCCCCCCCTTCGCCCCCGCTCTCTCCCCCCTCGCCCCCCCCCCCGCCTCCCGCGCTCCACTCGCCTCCCCCCCCCCTGCTCTCCACTCCGCTCCCCCCCCCGCTCTCTCTCCCCTTGTCCCCCTCCCCTGATCCCCCCCCCCTCTGGCTTTATCTCCCCTCGTCCCGCCCTCCTCGCCCCTCGTGGGGGCGGAAGAGACCTGTCCGCGCCGGCGGCCTCGCGGGCTGGGTCCCTGGGCCGCGGCCCCGCGGGTGCGGGGGGCGCTTCCTCGCGGATGCCCCGCGCGGAACGCATCCGTGCCCGCGGGATCGCGCCCTGGAGTCCAGACCGCGAGGGCGTGGACAGGGACATGCTCGCCGCTCGTGAGCCCCTGGTTCCCGCCACCCCGCCCACCCTCCTCCCGCCCCTCTTCTCTCTTGCTCTCCTTCTCTTTCTTTTTTTTGGTCTCTCTCTCTCTCTCTCTCTCTTCAATTGCGGTCGGGGATTTTTGTGCATCGTGTTGCTCCGCCGGTTCTGGCCCACCGCGCTTCTGAGCGACACGCTGTCCACGTTGCAGTTCCCGAGCGTCAATGTCCCGAGCGTTCCTCAGTCTCCCGTCCCGCGAAGCGGAGCGGAGCGGAGTGATACGCTGTCCGCTTGCAAGGCACAGCTTGTCGCCAGGGCCGCGGCCGCGACACGTATATAAGCAAAAGTTCCCGACAGTACGCGACAGCAGTACTATCTTCTCCCCCTTCCCTGGAGATGGCCTGGGCGTTGCCCGCCCCCCTCCGCGCATTGTCTTTGAGCATGCTGGACTTCAGCAGGCGATATTTCGTAGTTCTTGTGCTCAATCGGACCGTTTTCGGTGCCTCACCATGGTGCTCTCGCCTCAGCGCCGACATCATTTTGGGATCGGCGCTTGGCCCCCCATCCTTCCGGGTAGCTCTCTCGCCCCATCGCGGGCCACTTTTCTGGATCCGCGCGCGTCCTCATCGCCGTCGCCCCGCTCCTTTCCTTTCCCCCTGCTTCCCCCTGGTCACAGTGCGAGTGCTGTTCTCTGTCTCTCTCTCTCTCTCTCTCTCTCTCTCTCTCTCCCCCAGAAGGCAGCAGGGGGGGCGCGCCCCACGCTCCGCGCCTTCTCCTCCGCCGCGCAGGGTGGTGTAAAGCTGATGTTTCTTCTTTTTGTGTGTGTGTGTGTGTGTGTTCTTGTTCCACTCCGGACGTTCTCAGCCCTTCCGAACTGGTGCTCCCGCTGTGATTAGCGTTAAGTCGGGCTTGTCCCTCTACAGGGGGAATGTTCAAGAATAGTCACAGACTAGTCTGGGGACTATATGTTTAGTATGTTTTTTTTTTTTTTTTTTTTTTTTTTTTAAAACCATTTTGGAGTATGTTTTGAATATTTTTTATTTTTCGTCGCAAATCCCCCTGCAGGGGGACACGCCCGACTTAACTGTAGCGTTCGCCTCGTCCCCGCATGTTCAACCCTTCGGCAGAGTCCTTCTGCTGTGGCGCTGGCCTCGTTCCCGTGCTTGCTGTCTTTCGCCCCCTAGATTGTCGCCTCGCTCGTCCGCCACCGTTGTCGCCCGCTCGCTCGCTCGCTCGCTCGTCGCCCTCTCGTCCTTCCCGACCTCCTCCGCCTTCCCTTCTGTGTTTTGTGGTGGCCCATACCCCGTGCGCGACCCCGCGCAGCTCATCCGGTCAATGGCCGCGCGGTGTCCACGCGAAGGTGCCCAGACAAAACGTGTCCAGACCTATAGAGTAAAGACGATATGAGTTGATACCATACGCAGCCGCAGACGGCACATGGCTCACACCTCTTCTCCCCGATCCCCGATCCCACAGTTGAAGTGTCCACATTTTTCCCTCACGTGTTGCCTCACGCCCGACCCCGTAAACTTTGGGTTGGGCGGGGGGGGGGGGGCGGGGGATACATATGATGGTATGCTGTCTTTGGGTGTAGCTTTGTCTTCACGCGACGGGTGTGGACACTTTTATTTCGTCTTTGGACACCAATGTAACATTATTTTGATCCTGGTATCACCCATGAGCGCACCCCAGGATGATGTCTTCCGGTTCGCCACCATTTCTCCTTCTGATATGTTCGGGGCTGCTCGGCGCTGATGTCTTCTTAGACTTGCGATCAGAGGGTGGGTTTACTCACGCGTCCGCGGATAGAGAACAAAGCAGCACAAAGGCAAGGGACGGGAGGGCGGGGTAGGACGTCATCTGACACGAGCGCACCTGACTTGCCCTGCCCCCCTCTCCTCCCTCACGCCCCCCCTCCCCCCCCAAAACATCTCCTCCCCCCCCTTCCCCCCATTGCCGCCCCCCGTCCCCCCCCACCCAGCGTTCCCGTCTCCCGTCCGCGTCCAAGACTTCCCCTCGAGAGTTGTTCCAGAAGGCTGCAGGAAGGCCCCGCGCGGAGCCCAATTCGGGCCCACGGGGCCCACAGACAGCTTAGAGATGGCCGCGCGAAAGCCCCGCGACAGATGATAAGGAGATGGAGCAGGTGGAAGGCAAACTGGATGATGACTGTGATGATGGTGATGATGATGATTGTGATGATGGATGGTGACGGCAGATTGTGATGATTGCGTGATGGATGACGCTGGTCGAGCAGGTGGAAGACAACATTGATAATGATGATGATGATTGTGACGACGATGGTTACGACGGCGATGGCGATGGCGATGGCCATGGCGGTGATGGTGTTGCTATTGATGATGTTGATGCTGATGATGCTGATGCTGATGCAGATGCTGCTGCGGTTGTTGCTGCTGCTGATGATGATGCGGATGATGCTGTTGGCGATGATGGTGAGGATGCTGATGATGCTGATGACGATAATGATGATGATGGTGATGCAGATGATGCTGATGATGATGACGATAGTGATGATGATGATACTGGTGGTGATGATGAGGATACTGATGATGATGATGATGATGATGATGATGACGATGATGATGATGATGATGATGATGATGATGATGATGTTGAGAATGGTGCTGATGATGAGGACGATGATGTTGCTGCTGCTGCTGCTGCTGCTGATGATGATGATGATGATGATGATGATGATGATGATGATGATGACAATGATGACGATGGTGATTAGGTTGTTGTCGTTGTGGAGCTCCTTTCTCCAGCAAGTTACTATTGTTGACCCTCCCTCCTGTGCACCTTCTTGCTTTTTCAGTGGAAGTGCCCCGCCCAAGGCTCGCACCCTTTTTTTTTCCAGGGAACGGCTTGCGCCTCAGACTGTGAGCCTGGCCCCCGAACTACAACAACGGCTCCCGCCAGATTTCTCCGCTCCATTGCTTCGAAATGGCGCTCTTGCGCATGACTTCCTAGCAAGTTGCACAGGACTCGCAGTCTCGCGTGGCACTTCTTCGCAGTTTTTGCAACGCCGCGCCCCCAACACTCAGGGAATCACGCTCTCGCTTTGGACATCCTCAGGATGTGTTTGGGAACCGCTCTATCGACAGAGACCTCCTCGCGATCCAGACAGGACTGATGCTTCAGCGACCCGCCCGCTCGACCGGGCCGTCAGGGCCCACCCGCTGGCCTGGCCCGCCCGTTATGGTCGGCCCGCCCGACTCGCCCGTCTGGTTCTGCCGCTTGCTCTCCTGCTCCTAACCTCCCTCTTGCTGATCTCTGTCGTGCTCCACCCTTCTCTCTCCCGTTGTCCCTCCCCTCCTCCCTTCCTCCTCCGTTTCAGGGTTTGCGCCAACTGCGCGAGGCAGGTAAGGCGGGGAATGCTCGGGGACAACGAGGGTGGGTATCGTGGGGTCGGGGTATACAGGTTGAATAGCATGCGAGCCGAACAGAGCGAAAAGTCTTAAGCTGACTGTTGCTGCTGTTGGCGATGATGAGGAGCAGGAGGAGTAGAGTTAGAAGGAGGAGGAGGAGGAGGAACAACCCACCTGCCCACCTCAATCACTCCTTCCGCCACGCCCTACTCAATCTCATATTCATCTTCCTCGCTCCTCTTCCGCACTTCCCCTTGCCAGCTATTCTCATTCCCTGCTCTTTCCTCTCCTCCCTCCCGACTTGCCCCGCATCCCCACCCACTGCCCCACCCCATCCCCACCCTGAGCACGGGGACGGGAGGGAGAACAGCTGGGGGACACACATGCTTACACGTATGCGTACAAATATCAGCCGTACACCCCTCACCCTAACCCGAGCCCGCCACCTCACTTTCAGCAACTGTCGCGCTCAACGGCTTCGGAACCTGCGGCCCCCGAATATCTGGACACGGTCCTTTTCAGGGTTTGAGCCGAACAAGCGTGTTTCGGCAACCTCGGGGGGCCGTTCTCGTTCCGATCTTTGCCCTGCAGCAAAGAGGCGGGACGAAGACCGTACAGTGCCGTTTTTAAAACATGCTCCGCGTGCGGATCATGTATAAACAACAGGTGTTTAGTCTTAACAACAACGATGAGTTCATGCATAATTCTATTCATACATTATTCATGTACTTAAATCCGATACCTATGTATTAAAGCCTATTATTCATGTACTAAAAAATCTTATGTATTCATGTTTAAAAATCCTACGTATTAAACGTTGCCCTGTACGAGGGAAAGCGAAAGCAAACTCTGATCAGGTCGATTCCTGGTCCCTCTTCGAGTTATATGCGATCCGAACACCAGTGGAACCCATGAGCGCTCGAAGCGCGCGCTTGCGCGATGGCTCTCGCATCGCGAGCTACGCTCGGGTTACAACCACTCGTGCACTTGTGGCAAACATCGCCTGACCTACTTCGCCCCCCCGTCGCAGCTTCCCGTTGCCATTCGTTGCTCAGTCGTCGTCGTCGTCCTCTTCCTCCTCCTCCTCCTCCTCCTCCTCCTCCCACTCCTGTGTTTCCTCTCCACTCTTTGATGCAGTGGTCACGCCAACAGCGATGTACGGATACGAGTGCCCGACGCTCAACGTGCGCAGTGGCCGGATGCTGCGGACGACTTGGCGGAAGATGGTGCGGAAGGAATTTCGCACCCCAAGGGGCGAGGAAGACACGTGGGTAGATTACGAAATGCGGCGTGCAACTGAGCACGCGGAGACAAGACGTGCATGTTGGGGATTCAATAATTGGGCGATCACGCAGCCTAAAAGGAAGGAGATCTTCGCCGCCAAGGTGGCGAAAGACAACGCAGACAAATGGAATTACCGGCTACTTCATTGGCGCCCTTGGCATCGCTGCTCGGCTGGTCGTCGACCAGGTAGACCACGCCTCCGTTGGCGAGATGCAGTGGAACATGTCCTTGATATGTAGGTTTTGTTTTTCCTGCTTCCCTCCCCCTCGTCGTGTCGTCTTCCTCCTCTTCCGCCCCCCCCCATGCGTTCTTCTCACCACAGTTGTTGCACCCTGTTGACGTCACGGGACAAAAGCCCCCGCGCGTGTTCGTCTGGCTCTTCGAGTGTCCTGCGCAGGCTTTTCCCTTCAGCCGTTCTCTCCTTTGTGCCGCTTGCCCTCTAGGGGACCTCTCCTCCTGGAGCTGGCATGCAGGCCGCCCGTTCGCCCGCCCGCTCTCGAGAAGAGTCTGCATGACGTGCTGGGGACGCTCCCCGCTTCCCCTCGACAGGCCGTTGCCGAGGACGCCATCAACGAGAGAGGAGGCGCCCCCAGAGGTCCAGCGCATTGAAAAAAACAAGGTGGAGGTTTTTCGCAAACTGCGGCCCGGCCCCCAGGGGCCCTCGTCGGGCCTCGGGGCCGCCCAAAAACGACTCAGGAGGAAAAGCCGGTGCTGGAGCCTGGGGACCGCGCAGGGAAACAATCACGACATCGGATCTCTGGGTCTCGGTTTCGCCGTCGCCGCCACCGACGCCGTCTTCACCCACGCGCAGGCCTTGCGGCTCCGAGCGGGCGTCGTAGGCCCGCTGGCTGCCCGCGCACGCCTGGCGGCCCGGTTCACGCCCTCTGCGAGCGGAGTGCGGCGGCGGGATGGAGGTGGAGGATGGGCGCCACTTCCCGAACGAGCTGGACGACGGCACCGAGCCAGAGGGCTGGCGCGATCAGCTGGAGGCGGCAGTCTTCCTCCTCCGCCTCCTCCTCATCCTCCTCCTCCTCTTCCTCTGCCTCGGACGGCCTTTGTGGCTTCTTCTCTGCACCGCGTTTCATGTGTGCGTGTGTGTGGGTGTGGCGGTCTGACAGTTTTTCCCCGCGCGTGCTGTTCTGCACCAGCCGTGCGGCGGGCCACCCTTTTCCCCGTGCCCCTTGTCCCGCCGGGATTCTGGCCAGCACACTCTCCACAGGCGAATTCGTTGTTCACGCGACCCGTCGCATTTTGCCAGGCGATTGCAACCAACTGCGGTGTGGGGAAACACGTGCGTGTGTGTGTGTGTGTGTGTATTTGTATGTTGTCTTTGTATGTGTGTGTGTGTGTGTGCGTGTGTGTGTGTGTGTGTGTGTGCGTGTGTGTGTGTGTGTGTGTGTGTGTGTGTGTGTGTGTGTGCGTGCGTGCGTGCGTGCGTGTGTGTGTGTGTGTGTGTGTGTGTGTGTGTGTGTGTGTGTGTGTGTGCGCGTATGCGCGCGTGTGTGTGTGTGGTTGTATGTTGCCAGGTGGCACGTTGGCTCCCGCGCGTCTCAGCACTCGCTGCGGTGACAACGCTCTGCCGCTGGAGGAACGCATGCGTTCGTGTTCTTGTGTGTGTGTGTCTGTGTGTGTGTGTGTGTGTGTCTGTGCGTGTCTGTGCGTGGTCGATGCTGGAACTCGTGCCCGGCCAGAGGCGGCGATCCGCAGCGCAGTGCCGCAGGTGCGCAGCGCGGGGCACGCCAAGCCGAGCGTCTACACGGGCGACTGCGGGGCGTGCCTCGCCCTGCTGCACCTCGCGCACCACGGCGCGCTGGCGGACGCGCCGGAGGTGGTGGAGGAGGCACTGCGGCGGCTGCGCCGGGCGGAGGGCCGATTCGATGCCAGGCGTGTGACGCTGCTGGAGGGCTCCCCGGGCGCCATCGTGCTGCAGGCGTGGGCGCACCAGCAGCGCGGCGAGGGCCACGAGGCGGCCGCGTGTGCGGAGCGGCTCGGCGCACTGGCGGCGCGCGCGGAGGGGCTGCCTGCAGGGGAGTGCGAGGTGCTGTATGGTCGGCTGCACGTAAGAGTGACCTCTCGCCGGAGTGAGCTTCGGTAGGGATGGGAGGAGGAAGAGGTAGAGGCAGGAAAAAGAGAAAGTATGAGAAGGGAGGAGGAAAGGTAGTCAGCAGAGGAAGTACATTTCCCAGATGTGCACTGTTATGAAGCTGCTGTGCGCATCCTTCAAGCATGCGCGCACGGGGATCCCCAGATGGCCGGCTGCGATGCGATACAGCAGCGGCTTGCGCGCGCTCGGGTCTGCCCTCCCCGCGCAAGCCCCGAGGGCCGCGCACCAGAAAAGGGCACCCCTTGCCTTGGGGCCCCTCCTGCGTGTCGCCGATTGTGGCCGCTGCGGCTTCCTGGGGGCCGTGCTGCTGCTGAGGAGGCTTCAGCAGGGGGTCGACTTCAGAACTGATTGCCCCCAGATCGAAACCTTCGTCGCATCCACGCAGAATGCGTAACAGGGTTTTTCCGTGACGACGAACACTGCACGCATCTGTTGCAGATTCGGCGAGACTTTCAAGTCTGGGGTAACTCAATTACAGTGCCGTTTTTAATACATGCTCTGCGTGCGGATCATGTATTTAAACATGCAAGGATTTAGCATTAAACAACGATGAGTCCATGCATAAATGTCATCATACATTAATCATGCAGTTTAAATCCTCTATTTTCAAAATCCGATGTATTAAGAACTGCCCTGCACGCCGTCGACCTCCTGCTCGAAGGCTGCTGGGCGACGCGCAGCTCCTGGCCGCGCCGGCCGCCCGGCTCGTCGAGCAGGTGCTGTCCGCCGGGCGGCGCGATGCGCGCGGGTCCTGGCCGCTGTACTACGAGTGGCACGACAAGTGCTACTTCGGCGCTGGAGTCGGCGGGGGCCCGACGGGTGGCCCAGCACCGGTTCTCTGCCAGTGGGATAGGTGGGGGGAGGGGAGGGGGGTGAGGCTCGAGGTGCCGGGTGCGAGAGAAGGTTCTGCGCCCTGTTCGGCCTCCAGGGGCCGGCTTTCGGGCCCCATGGGGCCGTCACGAACGGACCTGGGGCGAACAACCTTTCAAGATGGACTCCGGGGAGGGGCCCAGGGACCGATGTTGAGCGGAGGTGGCCTCGTCCGCCTCTCTGGACCGACTTTCTCGGAGGCCGGCTGGCTCAGGCCCCCTGGCCGTCTCCAGCTCTGGCGGCGCGCACGGCGTGGCCGGGATCCTCCTGACGCTCTTGCAGCTGCCCAGCGAGCTGGCCCAGGCGGGGGAGGGGTCACTGCAGCTCGTGCGCGACACGGCCGACAAGCTCCTGTCCCAGCGCTTCCAGAGCGGCAACCTGCCGTCCTCCGCCGGCAGCCACAGGGACAGGTGCGTTCACTGGTGCCACGGCGCGCCAGGCCTGGTGCCGCTCCTCCTCCAGATGTCGACGGTGTACCAGGACGCCCGGTATCTGCAGCTCGCCCTGGAGAGTGGCGAGGTGGTGTGGCGGCGAGGCCTGCTGCGCACGAAGGGCCTCGGGCTGTGCCACGGCATTGGGGAAATCAACAGGTACCGTTACCGCTACTCCCCAGAGCTCACCTGGGGTGCGTTCTCAGCAGGATCTCGAGGCGAATCCAGCGGTGGCGACGAGGGCCTCCCAGGAGGCCACAAACGAGGAACACGGGCGAAGGGTAGCGGTATATGAGTACCCGTTCTTCTTCCGAGGCATCCCTGGCAACGGCTACGTGTTCTTGTCGCTGTGCCGGGCCACTGGCGACGCCCTCTGGCTGCGCCGCGCGCAGCACTTCTGCGGGGCCCAAGGGTACATCTACACCACCACCACCTCCCTGATCCCCTCCCTCCCCCAGGCTAAAAGGAGAGAGAGAGGAGGGAGGAGGAGGAGGAGGAGGAGGAGGAGGAGGAGGAGGAGGAGGAGGAGGAGGAGGAGGAGGAGGGAGGAGGAGGAGGAGGAGGAGGAGGGAGGAGGAGGAGGATGAGGAGGTGGAGGAGGAGGAGGAGGAGGAGGTAGGAGGAGGAGGAGGAGGAGGAGGAGGAGGAGGAGAAGTGGAAAGAGGAGGAGGAGGAATAGGAGGAGGAGGAGGAGGAGGAGGAGGAGGAGGGCGAGGAGCAAGATAAGGAGGAGGAAAGATGAGGGTGGAGGAATCGACGTGGTGGTGTATATTCTTGGGGCCCGCAGCTTCGCGGCCTTCGCCGCGCAGCGGCAGCGGGACCTGAGGCTCGGGGGGCGCTGGCCCTGCCCTGGGCACCGGCCCCGGGCCCACATGGCTGGGCGGGCGCGGGCGTTGAGACGGGTCTGAGACGGGCCCCCCAGAGGCCTACCGATCCTCGAGAAGAAAAGAACCCCTAACCCTACTAAGACAGCGAAGACGTGGCCTCACTGAGGTCCCCGTCTTTTTGCATCAGGGATGATACATCTGGGCGGTGTGGTCGAACAGCGCCATAGCCTAAACTTTTGGCGCTCCGCGCGGACTTCTTGGATCCGCGCTTCGACCCCCTTCCCTGGCGCGCCAGGGGCGGCGCCAGAGGCGCCGCCGGGAGGGGGGGCCCAGCGCTGATCCAAGAAATCCGCGCGGAGCGCCAAAAGCTTTAGTTTATGGCGTTTTGTTCCCCCCTTTTGCTAAACACAAGAACCCCTAGCCCTGATGAGACAGTGAAGACGTGGCCTCACTGAGGTCCACGTCTTTGCATTAGGGATAGTACATCTGGACGTTTTGATTCGATACATCTGCAGAAAGAGCGCTGGCCCTCCTAACTCAGGCCCCCTCCCAGAGGATTAGGGGTCCTTTTTTGGTCAGTCTGCCGAGATCTCCGGACGTCTCTGGTGATCTCCGGAGGCCCCTGCCGGACGGGCCTAAGTTCGAAATGAAGCCGTTGCAGAGCGTTCCATAGCGCTCTGAAACGGCCGCGGCGCTCGACACATCCTCCAAGCCCACCGCCCCTCAGGT
>CAUYUJ010003725.1:128274-141209 GCA_963575745.1 Prorocentrum cordatum
CCGCGGATCTGCGTGAGGGGTGGCACCGAATTTCAGAAATGTAGCAAATCCCTTGTGTTTTTGGACCCTGACCCCGCGGATCTGCGTGAGGGGTGTTGATTTCGAGCCCCCCCAGTAATTCAGACAACGCGCCCAGGGGACGCTGGAAAGTCTTGTTTGGGCCTCCCCCCCCCTCGCGCGGTCAATCAACTAGTTTCAGTAACCAGCAAGAAGTCAACTAGTTACAGTAACCAGCAAGAAGCAGAACTGTAACACTGGAAACTAGAAACTACAACTGGTACAGGAAACTGCGAATCACGCGCCTCGCAGCCTGGTGGCCCCACCAGGGGGCCGGCGGATATAATCTATAAATAAACAAATAAATTACTATGTACCCCTTTCCGTGCTGGTGGGTCGATGATGCTTTTGGGGGTTGCGGAGGGGCCTCCTTTCTCTTACCATGGACCATGGCTCAAGCACCGCTCCACGTATTACAGATGAGGCGAAAGAAGAGGGGGGGAGTGGAGGACGAGTAGGATGGAGAAGCTGAGGAGGAGGAGCAGGACGATCGCAATCGAGGGTGAGGAAGAGGAGGATGCATGGCGTGGAGGAGGGAACCGAGAAAAGGTACATCGGGTACACGAAGGAGCTCCTGGAGTTCTTGTGAGCGGGGCGCGCCAGGGCGCGGTCGACCCCCGAGGAGGAGGAAGCGGAGGGGAGGGGAAGGAGGAACGTGGAGACCAGCGCAACTCCTTCCCCCCCGGGGTGGCCGCTGCATGGTGGCCAGGCTCTCCTGGCTGAGCGCTTTGCAGCGGCTGTTCCTGAGGGGCCCATGCCGTGCACTGGGGGAGTGCGCCAGCACCAGTTCACCACGCGTGAGAAGCGCGTACCGCCTCGGAGGAGGACGCAGGAAGGGGGAAGACGGGGGAGGCACAGATTTTCACGTTTCCCGCAGCTGGGCGGCCGATTTTCGACCGTGGCGCTTGGTGCTTGCGGGTCGCCTTGTTTCCTATTCATCGCCCTCCTCGTCCAAGGCTTGGTCGTCGTCCTTCTCGTCCAACTCCTCCTCCTCCTCCTCCACCGTAGCCATTTTGGCTCAAGGCTTTGGATTCCCAGCGGAAACAAGTGGATACCGCTAGTCCGCGGCTAGACCCCAGTTTCTTTCGTCGCACCGCTGCGTGAGCCGCTCCCAGGCGACGCAGCATCAAGTGTTTCGCCTTCACTGCGGGAGTCGGGCACCCGCCACGGATGCCAGACCGCACTGAGAAAAAGGACAAGGATAAGAAAGAGAAGAAAGAGAAGAAAGATGGGAAAGTCAAGAAGGGTGGCAAGAGTGACGGCACCCCTGGCAGACGGAGGCAGGGACGCTCGCCTTCTGATAATGGCTCCGGCAGGCTGTCTCCTGTGTCTGCTGCCTCGTCTCCTCTGCACACGCCGCGTGCTGCTCGGCGTGATCGGCGCGGGCAGGACTCGACCCCTGGCCAGCGGTCTCGCAGCAGCTACGGCGAGCACTCCACTGGCGCCGAAGCCCGTGCACCCGCTGCTGCCGCTGCCCTTGATACCATGGCACTCCTGGAAAAGCTGGCAGCAGCACCCACGCTCCCGTCGCAGGAGCTGGTGGGGGACATGGGCGGCGCCTCCGCTGGCAGCCAGGGGCCCCAGGCTTGGCCAACCCCTCCACACCATCATCTTGCTGGGCGCGGGCGTGGTGAAGCTGGAGTCCCGTCCCCCTCAGGGCCTGCCGCTGCGACCCCGCCTGCCGTGGGGAGGCCTCCTGCTGGAGTGGACCCCTGGGCCGCTTCCTCTGCTCGCGCTGCCGTCCAATCGGAGCTCGCAGGTATGCGGGAGTTGTGGACGGCCGAAATCAAGGCGGCGTCCCACGCGACGATCACGGAGGCCATGGCGAAGTCCTTGCCCATGGTCCTGGAGAAGCACCTGGGCTCCGCCGTGGATGCTGCCACCACGCCTGTACTGCAACGCATCCAGCAGTCCTTCGACGCGCGCCTGGCGGAAATGAGTCGCAGGTTCCAGGCCTTCAATGAGCGCCTCACCGAGCAGGGGAATAGCGTCGAGGCCCTGTCCGCGCGGCTCAGCCATCTCGAGTCGCAGCTCGACCTTGCCCGATCGCGTCCTCGGCCACCCGTTGAAAGATCGGCCAATTGGGACCGCGAGGTCGACCGCGCGATCTTCACGATCAACTGCAAACAGGAGGTCCCGTTCGGAGCGGTCCAGGCCGCCACCGGCCCGTGGCTCCAGGATGCGGGCTACACCATCGGCGACCAGTGCGACTTGGAGGGCGCTGGCATCTCGCGACGCTTCGTCCTCCGCTTCAAAGGCGCCATGGATGCGACGCTGGACTCGCGCATCCGCCACGCCTTCAGTGCACTGCGGGATGACCGCGGCACGTGGCGCCGCTTCGCCGTCGAGCTTCCTCTTGGTCGTTCTGTGCCGCTCTACGTCGGGCTGGATAAGAATCGTCACACTCAGGCCAGGGAGTTGGCCGTCAAGAGGGTCGTGCGCGCTCTGTCCGAGCACCTCGGCGCACGCCTCTTCGGGGACCGCGACGCGGGCGTGGTCAGCCACCAGTGGGGGCCCCTGGTATCCATCGTCGTGGACCCTGTCGAGGTGCCGAGGACCCGCTGGAACAACGCCAAGCTCGCCGACATGCGGTTGGAGAAGGGCCCGCTTGACACGTTGGTCAAGAACCTCTTCCAGCGTCCCACTGTCGAGTGGGATGGGTAACGCGATCATGAACGCTACAGAGGTGCGGTTTGTGTCCTGGAACTGCTTCTCCCTCTGTCACTACCTGTCCCAGGGCATCGACCGTAAGCTCTCCATCCTCAACTCCCTCTACTCCGACACCTCTATCATCGCTCTCCAAGAAGTTCGAGGGAATGAAGCTGCCGTTGACGAAGTTTTGCAGCGGTCGGGGCGCTCATACATGCGATTCGTATCGGAGCCCCCTGGTGCTGAGATCGGTGGTGGCTTGGTTACTCTTCTGTCTGAACATCTTTCACACTCTCTTCTTCGTCGTGTGCGCGAAGTTCCTGGCCGCGTCCTGGTTTTGGAAATTCGACACCGCATCACGGGCTTCACTTTCTTCCATTGGAATGTGCACCATTACGACATCGACAAGGCCGACCTTCTTCAGCTTCGTGATCTGGCGCGTGCTCAGCAGGCTGATGTTCACTTGCACCCGATGCGTTTCGCACAGATCCTGATTGGCGACTTCAACATTTCGGATGCTATCGCTGATCGCTCTACTGCTGTGTCTGGGTTACCGCAGCAGCCGACTCGTTCACAGAGGACCTCCACATTCGTGGGCCCCTCCCCACCTTCGCCCTCCAGCGCGAGGCCGCTCTCCAGCGCGCGGCCTCCGACGGGAGTCGAGCCGCCTGAGAGTGTCGAGCCGCCTGAGGACGTCGGCCTCCCCACGGGAGATAATGGGTGGGGATTGTCCATGCGGGCATCCACGTGTACTGGGTCCTCGGCGGCGGGGACTGGTCTGCCCTGTCCGGAGCCGTCTGCGGTTCGTGCGGCGGCCCCCCGTGGACGGGAGGGCCGGCCTGGGGGCTCGCTCCGGCGCCAGATCTGGAGGGGCATGACGGAGATGGAGATCGATCGGCCCACGAACTGGCATCAAGGGACCCAGTCGGCCAACCGTGTGGACCGTGCGTTTGTGGCTTGCCCCCCCTGGCTGCTGGCCCAGTTCCACCAGTCGATGCACGTGCGCGGCGAACCTGGGGAGTACCGCCGCCAGCGCATCAGCGACCATGTCCCGATTGCGCTCACGTTCTCGTCGTGCAAGCCATCGAAACGTGATCGCCCGATCCCCCAGGGCATCTGCAAGGGCCCACTCTTTGCCAAGGTGGTTGCGGACTACGAGAAGCTGTGCGGGCTCCAGTACATCCAGTCCCCTGTAGAGAAGCTGTGGGCGGCCACGAAGTGTCGGCAGATTGCAGGCCGCCTCACGCGCAACCACCAGCTGCAGCGTCTCACGAATGGCAAGTCGCAGAGGGCGATGATCGCGAGGAGCGTGGCTCGAGCGGCATGGCGGTCAGAGGTGGCCTTGGCTCGCGCGCTTCTGGCTCGACATGCGTGGACGTCGAAGTTCTTGTACATCGAGGACGGTGTGGTCACGCTCCTGAACGCGGGCTGCTTCCGCGACCTCCACTCTGACCTGCAGCGGCAGGAAGCGCAGGAGCGGGCGTCTGCGCTCCAGAGAGCGCAAGCTGCTGCCGAGCGGCCTGCCGATGTCCGCCGTCTCGCCGCACAACGCCGTGCTGCGCAGCGGCGCGCTCGCCCGTGGTCACCCTTCGGGCGACGGCGGCGCCTTGCGGGCGTCATTCTTTCTGAGGACGGCCAGCGCGCCGAGGACGTCGTCACACACGCGTTGCAAGAGAGGAACAGCGCCCTCGGCAGGCACTGGGCGAAGATCTTCCAGCGCGACCCTCCGCTGCACCAGGCGGCGGAAAAATATGCGTCTCGCTTCCGCTCGGAGTTCGACTCGTCTGACATCCCCCCGCCGTGCACCCGTCACCTCACCACCTTCCTCGGCAAGGTCCTGGAGGCGGCCCCAGGCCCTGATGGGCTCCCCTACTACGCGTGGTCCGTGGGTGCGGGGCCTGGGGTCATCATGGGGATGCTCTTCCACGTGTGCTCTGGAGGGGGGGGGGGGTCCTTCCTGGTTTGGAGCTTCCCTGGGCGTCTCCCCCCCGAAGGGCCTCTCGGCCGATGAGGAAATCCCTGGAGCCAGGATCGTTCGCCGCTGCAACGACGCGCGGCCCCTGGGCCTGACAAATGCGTCCAATAAGCTGGTGAGCTCGCTCCTGAACTTCGGGATCCGTCCGTGGGTCAAGAAAGCGGGGGCCTCCATCCAGAGGGGCTTCATCCAGGGTCGACAGCATCTCGAAAACGTCTTGGACCTCGGCACCTTCGCTAGGATCGCCAGCTGGGGGTACTCGGAGTCGGACCCGTTCGAGCCCCTCCTCGTCGCATACGACTTCGCCCAGGCCTTCCCCTCCGTGTCCCAGCGCTGGGTCTGCCTGAACGTCGGCCTCGCTTTGGTGCCCCGTGGGTTCCAGGTGAGTGTCCAGGCCCTGTACTGCCTCAACCCGTGCTTCGCGGCCTCCTCAGGCTCTTGGGGCCTCCTCTACTGGATCCTCTCAGGCGTGGTTCAGGGGTGCCCACTGCCTGGAACGATGTATGTGGTCGCCTCGAACCCCTTCTACCTCGACATGGAAGTGTCTGCGCAGCGTCGGTTCCACGGCGTAGTGAGGTGCCGCGCTGACGATGTGGGAGGTCTGATCCGCGCCGCGAAGGGCCTCAGGGAGATGGTGAGAACCTTTCGATGGGCTGAGCTGCTGGCGGGTCTCGTGTTTAAATCGCGGAAGTGTAAGGCTGTCCCTCTCGGCGGCCCCTTTTCGGAGGCCCGTAAAGCTCGAGTCTTGGAACAGCTTCGTAGGGCGTGCCCTGAGTGGGGCCCCTTTCAGGCCGCCGACGCTCTCCTCTATTTAGGCTTTGTCCTGGGCCCTGGGGCCTCGCTGGCCTCTAATTGGGACGCGCCGTGGGGAAAGATGAGCTCCCGAGTTCGGGAGCTCGCGAAGACTGGTGCTGATGCCGCCTCTCTCCTCCGCCTCCACGCTACCAGAGTGGCCCCTTGCGCGTCGTGCATAGCTCAGATCCTCCCTCTCCCATGTGCCCTCGGCCGCACCGAACGCTTTTGGTTTTCGAGATATTGGAGATGTGCTGCTTCGGACATGGGGCTGTCCGACTGGCTCAGCCTTGAGGCCATTGGTGGCCCGAAAATGTCGGCCCTGGTTACATCGTGCGCCGCAGCTCGGATGCGGTGCGCGCTCGTCACGCTGCCGCGATCATGGCGACCCCTGTTGCGCCGTCTCCGTCATGTGGCGGAGCATCGTGGTCCCCTCTCCGCCATGGACTCCTCTTCCTTGTCCCTCAGCCCCCCATTCTGGAAGATGGATGCCATTGCCGCCCTGATGGGCCACGCCGCCGTGGGCTTCCCTGGGACCCAGCGACCGCGTGAGGGGGGTGGGCCGACTTGGGAGGCGGGTGGGCGTGAGGCTCTTCGGATTTTCGGTGCTGGATCCATTGGAAAGCGTCCGAAATGGCAGCGCGTGTTCGGCTCCATTCTTCAAACACAAGTTTTTGATTGCACGATCTTCGTGACGTTGGAACGTCGCCTTCAGAAGTGGCACGGAGAGCCCCCTCCGTCGAACGAGGAGGGGGGATGGGAGCGGCTTCAAGCGCTGCTTGCCTCTCTCCCTTGGGCCTGGAGACGCTGCCTGTTAAAGACTTGGCTGGGAGCCTGGCCCACCAACTCGCGCATGCAGCGTTGTGCCCAGTGCGTGCTGGGGTGCGAAGATAGCCGCGATTCGGTCGACCACTATCTTGGGTCGTGTCGTCGGCTGGCTCCATTGGCTGGCCTCCTTGGCCTGCAGGTCCCCGCTGCCAAGCACTTGTAGGTTTCGGCTCGGTTTCCTTGGTTCGCCTGCTTTTTGTGTTTATCTTTATCACTCGTATCGCTTGGCTGTGCACCGCTCGATCGGTTCGGATCCTGCCCGTGCTATGTCAATTCTTCAGGCCATTCGCATTTCGGTGCGTCTCCCAACACGGGGACGCCAGAAGCTGCTTCTCGACCCCAAGGCGCTCCACAACAGCGTGGTGCAGGCGCGTGGGGGGAAGGAACGTAGGGTGGGACGTGGGACTCCTTCGGCTACGCTCCACCTCCTCCTCCTCCTCCTCCTCTTCCTCCTCCTCCTCCTCCTCCTCCTCCCCCTCCTCCTGCTCCTCCTCCTCCTCCTCCTCCTCCTCCCCTTCACCATCCTTCCCCGACTTCTTCTTCTTCTTCTTCTTCTTCTTATTCTTCTTCTTCCAGTCCCTACGGTCGTCTCCTCGTTCCCTTCCCCCCCCCCCTCCTCCTCCTTCTCCTCCTCCTCCGCCTCCTCCTCCTCCTCCTTCTCTTCCTTCTCCTTTTCCTCGTTGTCGTCGTCGTTGTCGTCGTCGTCCTCTTTCTCCCTTTGTTGTCATTGCGTCTTCCCCTTCTCCTGCCTGTCCTCCGTCTTCGTCCTCCTCTGTGTTGCCGCCGCCGCCGACATGATCAGGGGTGAGAGTCCGAGGCCGAGGCCGCTACCGACCGACGCCGACGCCGCCGACCACGCCGACGCTGCCGTCGCCGCCGTCGACGATGCCGACGCCGCCGCCGACGACGATGCCTTCGACGCCGACGCCGCCGTCGACGCCGTCGACGGCGACGACGACGCCGACGACGCCGACGACTCCGACAACAGCGACGACGACGACGCAAACGCCGACGACGACGGCAACGACGACGACGACGACGACGACGCCCACGCCGACTACGACGGCGACGACGACGACGGCGACGACGACGACGGCGACGACGACGACGAAGGCGACGACGGCCTCCCCTCTGCGGGGCCGCGCCGCAGGGCCGCCGGGCGCCGCGACCCCGGCGCCGCCGCGGCGGCCGCCGTCGCCGGGCGGCCGCCGCAGCGGCCGGACGTCGTCGTCGTCGTCGTCGTCGACGTCGTCGTCGTCGTCGTCGTCGTCGTCGTCGTCGTCGACGTCGACGTCGTCGTCGTCGTCGTTACCGTCGTCGTCTTGGGGGGGTGGCGTGGCCGTCGCTTTCGTTGTTGTCGTCGTCGCCTTTGTCTCTGTCGTCGTCGTCGTCGTTTTCGCTGAGGTCGTCGACGTCGTCTTCGAGGTTGCCATCGTCGAGGGTCGACGAGGCTGGAGGATCGAGGATGGAGATTGTGAAGCTGTCTACAAAGAGTGCGCCTCCAGAGCTCCAGAGACCAGGTTCAGTTGCCACCGTCGTCGTCGTCGCCTTCGTATTCCTTTCCGTATTCGCTTTCGAAGTCGTCGTCGCCGTCGTCGTCGTCGTGTCATCGTCCTCGTCGTCGTTTCGGTCTTCTTCGTCGTCCTCCTCCTCCCCCTCCTTTCCTAACCCTCCTCCCCTTCCCTCTTCCTCTTGTTTGTGCTCCTCCTCCTCACGGCGTGGGTGACCATGATCGAGGCCAAGGTCTCCAGCACTTGCAGTACGCATGGTCTTTCTGTCGCCCGATGTCGAGCCCTGGGCCAACCCAGACTTTCCGCTGATACGGCCGCTTCGCTCCCCTTTCTTTTGTGTCTAGACGCTTCGCTATTCCCACCAGCCTTGTCCGGCCTGTTCTTCCGCGTTTTCGACCTGTCCTTCAGCGTCTTTCTCGCCCCCTGAGCTGCAGCGTAGTTCGCTCCTGTTGCTCGCGGTTAATTTAGCGCTTGGCCCGGCTGGCTTGTTACTTTCGGCGCGCGGTCGTACCTTTAGCGCTCGCGATCGAAAAGGATCCCCACCAGCCATCCAGAAACAATGCTCAGGCGAATCGCCATGATCAGGCATGCGGGAGAGCACGCAATGGAAGAAAGATTGGGAAGCCGTCATACCCCAAGAGGGGGTGGGATGGAGGAGGAACCAGAGGAGGAGGAGGGGGGGAGAATGAGGAGGAGGAGGAGGAAGAGGAGGAGGAGGAGGAGGAGGAGGAGGAGGAGAGGAGGGAGGAGGAGGAGGAGGAGGAGTAGGAGGAGGGCGAGCAGAAAGGCCAGAGGCCTCCCGGATGCTTCTCGGAGTCTCCTCGGATATCTCTTGGAAGCTTCCTGTAGGCCTGATGGGGCGTCTTGGGGGCCTCGTGGCGGTCCTGGGGGTCTCTTGAAGCGTCTTGGGTGCCTCGGGGTGGGGCGCCCTTCGGGCCTCCTCTGGGGGGTCTCTTTGGAAGCCTCTGAGGGGCCTCTGGGGGGCCTCTGGGGGGCTCCTGGGGTTTCCTGCGCGCCTCACGGGGCCGTCTTAGGGCACTCTTGGGAGCCTTTTGGGGCCATTTTGGAGGTGATCGATCAATGAAGGAGGGGGGACTCAATTAGGGCCTCCCCCAACCAGGAGGCCCAACTTTGGGCAAAACCTTTTTGCACGATCCATGAATTTTGCCTTCTCGCCGAGGCCATCTCGGACGCTTTCACCTCTCGCTACCCTCCCTGTCCAGGTCAAGGAGTACGGGGGCAGGGAGGGGTCCAGAAACCCTCCCCGCCCGCAAGCATTTTCGCTCACTCCCACTCGCCCTCCCGACGCATAAGTAACACCCGAGCCTCCGTGTGTTCTGCGGTCGTCTACGGATGGGCAGCCATTGGGGACCCAGACAGACCACATCTGCGCAGCGCTGGGTGGGGCGATGTGCGCCAGGCGTGCCAGGCGCGCCAGGTGCGCCGGACACCCCTGTGGCCAAAGCGTGCCAGGACTGTTTGGCGCGCCAGATGCGCTATGTGATCCACGTGTGTGCGCCATGTGCGCCGCAGGCTCCAGCCCCGCTGGGTGCGCCACGTTCGGGGCACGCGCACAGTGCCCCCGGTGCGCCTGCGCGCGTGGCCGTACACATTTGGGACACGTGTCGCCCCCACCAAATTGTCGAAAACCAGTGCGCAATTGCGGCGGGGTGGCCATGGTAGCGTCTGGTGGGCCTGCACATAGCAGACAACACGCCAGCACCAGAAACAATGCGCAGTGATCGCGGGGTGCCCTCGCATGATCTTGTCTCGAAGTGTCTGTTGCATTGTTTGTCGGCAGGGATGCTGGCCCTGCGCGCAGCAGGCAATGTGTGGGCACCCTTGCTGTCCTTGTTTCAAACAATACGTAGTGCTCACGCCCTGCCCCCCCGACGATGGCCCAAGATTATGCCCGAGAGTCGATTTCACATTGGTTTTTGACAGGGATGATGGGGTGGGTGCCCTCATTGGTCTTGGTTGGCTGCCGGTCGCCTGGGGGAGGGGGTGTTTATTCCTAGGGAGCAGTGATCAATTTACAACGGCGGGGAAAAAGGGGGTGGGGAGAGGAAGCCCCCCAAACCCCTCACGCCCTAAAGGGCTGGTGGGGTCCCCTCCTCCCGCCAACATCACATCCCTTCCCTTGGACTCCTCATCCTTCCTCCTCATCCTGTCCACTTCGCCCGCTGCCTCCGCCTTTTCCCTCCTCCTCCCCCTCCTCCCTCCCCGCCCCCACAAATCTCTCCTCCAGTCTGCGCTCCTCCTCCTCCTCCTCCTCCTCCTTATCCGCGTTTCTGGCTCAAGCTGCCCCCCTTCCTCCCTGTGTTCTCTCCTCCGCCTCTCCCCCCTCGGCCCACGCCGTTCTATCGCGTCCCCCTCGCTCGGAGGGCTCCGTGCGCTCTCTGGACGCGCAGGCCCTTCCTCGAGAGCGCCGAGCGGGGCAGGCGGCGTTGACTGAGAACGGTGCGCGCGCGGGCGTGTGGCTTCTGGGCGTCCGTCTTTGGATGCAGGCCGACTTTCTCAGGAGCGTGGCGCAGGTCGGCGCTGGCGCGGACCAGGGACGCAGCGATGGCGGAGGTGATGGGAGGCTTGGCTTCAGATGAGCCCTGGCCCATGGCGGCGTCGGGCTTGCTTTGTCAGTTCCCCCATGCCGGTGTCCTGTTCCCTCCCCCTCGTTCTCCCTGTCGGCCTCTGCCTTTTCCTCGCTACCTCCGCCCACCCTCGCTTTCCAGCCCACCGTATTGGGCTCCCCTCGGCTTCCCCGTCGAGCTTTTCCGCCGCTTCCCTTTCGCCTTTCCTCTCCCACGGCTTCCGTTTCCCTTTCCCCTTCCCCTTCCCTCAGCTCGTTTCCTCTCGCCCATCCCCATGATCCTTCCATTACCCTCCTCTTCCTAGGTCCCGGCCGCCAGCGTGCTCGCCTGAGCCTGCTTGCAGCCAGCAGCCGCCTTGAGTATGCTCTGCAGCTGGCCTCCCTCCTCCATCCCACCCTGCCTCTCTGTCTCTGCCACTCTCTCCCGCTCTCTCTGCCTCTCTGTCTTCGTTGTGACGTTTTGTTTTTTGGTTTGATTGGTTTATTGTAGCTCTCCCCACATATGCAGATACACATACCCAGATCGACATATCGGACACGGTTCCCGCTTATTCTCTCTTTCTATCTTCCCAGATCTCCCTGTCCTTCTGTATCCGCCCCCGGCCCCTTTCACATCATCCGTCTGTCTGTGCCTGTATGTCTGTATGTCTGTATGTCTGGATCTGTCTGCCTCTGTCTGTCTGTCTATGCCTGTCTCTGTCTGTCTCTGTCTGTCTGCCTCTGTCTGTCTGTGTCTGTCTGTGTCTGTCTGCCTGCCTGCCTGTCTGTCTGTCTGTCTTTCTGTCTGTCTGTGTCTGTGTCTGTCTGTCTTTATGTCCGGTCCGTGTTTCCCTATCTCTTTCTCACACTCTCTCCCTGTATTATGTGTGTTTTCTCTCCCCTCTCATTTTTTCCTCGAGCACCATCCTTCTCACTCATATCTGCACCGTCTCTATTTGTAGACATGTGTATCTTTATAAAAGTTTGTGTAAATATATGTATATGTCACTCTCTGGTCTCCATGGCCACCCGCACTCAGCATGTGTCACTGTTCACCGTTGTTGTAGTGGCTTTGGGCCAGTGCCGCCGATCCGGGTCATTGGGGTGCCCCCCAGACTGGGCGGCGACACTTCACCGACAGACGCGCACGCACACGCTCGCAGACCTTACGCGCATACGCGCACACACAACACACACCACACACACCCACAGACAGACAGACAGACACACACACACCACACACACGCGCGCCACCTTCGCATGAACATACACACGCACTCGCCGGCAACACACAAATACACACCACTCACACCGCACAAACACACACGCATGCACGCACGCACGCACACACACAACACACACACACAACACACACACAACACACAAAACACACACACCCACACACACACACCACACACAACACACACGCACACACGTGCACACACACAGACACACACACACACACACCACAACACACACGCATTTCACCGCCACCCTCGTCTTTCCCCCTTTTGTTTCCCGTTTTCAGCTCATGTCCCGTTCCACTTCTCTCTCACTCTTTCTCCGATTCCCTTTTCGCGTACGCGGACAAACGTTACCCAACGCACGCGGGCACACCATCCCCCTCCCATCTTTCCCCGGCAGAACCACCCTGGCAACCCCCCCAGAGGCTGAAGCTCAGCCTCGAGGCTTTAGCTGGGGCTCCTTCAAACTCACACGCCACGGAGCCCCTCCTTCCCCTCCCCCACGCCATCGGGACCCACGCCGCGGGAGACCCCCCCCCCTCTTCCCCCGATTCCCCCTGTCCACAGGCGGGACCCCCGACCTCTCCCACGCCACCGGAACTCGCGCCACCGGAACCCCCTTCCGCCCCGTCCCCTACCCCAGCAGAGCCACCGCGGCCACCGGAACGCCCCCCCCCCCCTTCTTCCCCCAATCCCCCCTGCCCACAGGCGGGTCGGGGGACCGGACCCCCCCCCCTCACGCCACCGGAATCCACGCCACCGGACCCCCCCCCCCTTTCCCCTCCCCCTACCCCAGCAGAGCCACCCTGGTCACCCCCTCCCCTTTCAACTCACACGCCAGATCGGCAAATTCTTACCTGCCATCACGCATATGAGTTCTATAATCTCTCCTCCCCGCTGTCTCCATGTATCTTCGTCCCCCTCCATCTCTTTGACGGCTTCCTTCGACATCCTTCCTCGTCTGATCGCCTCGTGCCCTGATGCCCATCGCTCTGTGGAGCTGGGCTCGCGGCGCCCTTCCGCGTCCTCGCCCTCCCCTTCCCCTCAAAGTCCCGGCCCCGCCCTCCCCCCCCCCCCCGGACGGAGGTAGGGGGCAGGGAGGAGGGGCGAGGAGGGCGGATGGGAGGGAGAGGACGAGGGCGAGGGCGAGGGCGAGGACGAGAAGTGAGGAGGACGAGGAGGAGGAAGAGGAGGAGGAGGACGAGGAGGAGGAGACTGAGGGGGAGGAGGAGGAGGAGGAGGAGGAGGACGAGGAGGAGGATGAGGAGGAGGAGGAGGAGGAGGAAGAGGAGGAGGAGCGGGAAGAGGAGAGG
>CAUYUJ010003725.1:141309-181309 GCA_963575745.1 Prorocentrum cordatum
CAAAAGAAGGTTTAACAAAGTGTGGGGACTACTTTTCTACTATTGCGAATGTTTGTGAGCATGTTCGGGCAATTTCTAATTGTTCTGCCAAAATCCTCCTGCAGGAGGACATGCCCAACCTGAGACCTCTGGGGACCCCGAGGAGGCGTGTGCGCAGGCCCTGTTGGGATCTTCTTGGGGCCCCTTAGGGCCTCTTGGGGACTTTCTAGAACGGGGGTGGGGATGGCGGTGTGGGGCAAGCTAGGTGCGCTCGTGCAACATCTGACATCCCCTCCCTCCCATCTCTTCCGACTGCGGCGATTTTTCTCTATCCGCAGACGCGGGTCGTAGCCGACTTGGAACTCCACAACCCCAGCAAAGCACCTTAATAGCTGCAACGGTGACACGTGGGACCTTTGGGGCAGGTGGCAACTGTGCGACCTGTGCGATATGTGGCACCTCCGGAACCCTTCTCTTGGGCCACCTTGGGCCGTCTTGCTGTCATGTTTGGTCGTCTTGACGCCATCTTGAGCCGTCTGGAGGCCCTCGTGGACCCCCAGAAGGCCCAAGCCGAAAGCATCACTGGAAGCAGTCCGTGAAGCCATACCCTCCCCAGGGGCCTCAACGACATAGAGTTGTGCAGACTCTTACAATCCAGCCGCCAGAACTGATGTTTTAATCGCCTGGCCCCTCCCCCCCGGCAATTTGTCTGCCGTCGCCGTCGTCGTCGTCGTCGTCGTCGTCGTCGTCGTCGTCGTCGTCGTCGGCGACTACAGCCGGCCTGCGCACCCCCTCCCCCATAGGGCATCCGCAGTGCGTCGTTGCCGTCGCCGTCTGTCGTCGTCCGTCGTCGCCCGTCGTCGCCCGTCGTCGTCGTCGTCGTCGTCGTCGCCGTCGCCGTCGCCGTCGCTGTCGCCGTCGTCGTCGCCCTCGTCCGCGTCCTCGTCCTCGTCCTCGTCCTCGTCGTCGCCGTCGCCGTCGCCTACGGGGTACGGCGGGCTTACGCAGCACCCTCCCCTCCCCCCCATAGGACATCCGTAGTGGTTCGTCGTCGTCGCCGTCGTCATCCGTCGTCTTCCTCGCCCTCGTCCTCGTCCTCGCCCTCAACCTCGTCCCCGTCGTGGTGGTCGTCGTCGTCGATGTCTTCGTCGACTACGCGTGCCAACGCAGACCCCCCATAGGCCGTCCGTAGTGCGTCGCCGTCGTCGTCCGTCTACGTCGTCGTTATTCTCGTCCTCATCCGCGTCCTCATCCTTGTCCTCGTCTTGGTCAACGTCGTCGTCGTCGGTCGTCGCCGTCGTCGACATCGTGGTCGTCGTCGTCGGTCGCCGTCGTCGTCATCGTCGTCGTTGTCGTCGTCGTCGTCGTCGTCGTCCTCGTCCTCGTCGTCGTCGTCGTCGTCGTCGCCTACGGCGTACGGCGGGCCCACGCAGCTCCCACACCCTCCCCTCATGGGACATCCGCAGTGCGTCGTCGTCGTCGTCGTCGTCGTCGCCGTCGTCGTCGTCCTCGCCCTCGCCCTCGTCCTCGTCCTCGTCCTCGTCCTCGTCCTCGTCCTCGTCCTTGTCGTCGCCGTCGTCGTCGTCGTTGTCGTCGTCGTCGACTACGGCAGGCCTACACAGCCCCCCCCCCATAGGGCGTCCTGAGTTCGTCGTCGTCGTCGCCGTCGCTGTCCGTCGTCATCGTCGTCGTCGTCCTCGTTCTCGTTCCCAATCTCGTCGTCGTCGTCGTCGTCGTCGTCGTCGTTCGTCGTCCGTCGTCCGTCGTCGTCTTCCGTCGTCGTCCGTCGTCGTCGTCGTCGTCGTCGTCGTCGTCGTCGTCTTCGTCGTCGTCATCATCAGCATCGTCACCATCATCGTCGAATACAGCGGGCTTACGCAGCATCCCCCCCATAGCCACCCACAGGACATCCGCAGTGCGTCGTCGTCGTCGCCATCGTCGTCCGTCGTCGTCGTTGTCGTCATCGTCATCGTCGTCGTCGTCGTCCTCGTCGCCGTCGTCGTCGTTGTCGTCTTCGCCGTCGTCCTTCTGGTCGGCGCAACCGCCCTCGCGGACGACCGCGGCGACGAGGAGGAGGAGGAGGAGGAGGAGGATGTCGAGGGGGAGGACGAGGAGGAGGAGGAGGAAGCGGAAGAGGAGGAGGAGGAGGAGGAGGAGAAGGAGGAGGAGGAGGAGGAGGAGGAGGAGGAGGAGGAGGAGGAGAGGAGGAGGGGGGAATATGGGGGGGGAGGGGGGATGGGTGGAGGGGGAGGAAGTCATAACATCTTATGCTTGAAGGGCATGGTTCGCACACTTTTGACGGCCTAGTGGACCCCCCCCAGGCCCCCCAGACAGCCCGGGTTTGTCCTTCCTCCGTCGACCTGCTCCCCCTCCCCTACCGTGGGGGCAACCAAGCTGGCGAAAGTATGTGCTTAATCGTCCGCTCCAGATTTTTTCTCGTTAATCGTTTGCTTACAGTACGTTGCAAATTTCAGAAGTAGGAGAGGGGAGATCCATCAGAAAGTACACAAGAACCCTACCAGGCAGCATTTGGCATGTATACCACGCCTCGTCATGCCAGGGGGCGCGGTTGCGGATCCGTACCAAGGCTTGTAGCTGTAAGTTCGCACTACCGATGAATGCGCCAATGTGTTTGTTCGACACTGGTTGCAAAGCGCAATGTCATGCGCTTGCTCAGGACATTACCTCCTGGACTCAGGATGGCTGCTGTATGAGTGTGCCAGGTCTGCTTGCTGCCAAGTTGGCTCCACCATGCATGTGCCTTGTGTGCATATGTGTCCTCATGAAACAGGCGATTGTCATGACATCGGCTGACCATCCTTCAGGACTTACCTTTGCTTTTCTCGTGAATCTCCATGATATGGGCTCATTCTAGCTTCACCTACAGGCTTTGATGGCCCTACCTGGTTCTGGGTCTCGACCCTGGGCGGCATCGTTGCGCACCCTTGCTTCCCCCCGTGGCTCGTCGGCTAGAGTTCTGCTTCCTCAATCAGGAAGACAATCATCGGGTTGGGAGGACGGGGTTGGGAGAAACGAGGATCTCCTTACCCGTAGGCGGCCGAGGGTATCGTGCACCGCATCCGAATGCTACTGCTCATACCCCTCATCCTCCCAACGCCCTCCTCCCAGCACGAGAACTGTGCTCCTCCCTGACGGACTTTCACGTCCTCGTCGTACACGCGCTCCGGCACACGCGCTCCAGGTCTTGGGCTCTGAGCCCCCCCTCCTCCTCCCCCTCCTCCTCCTCCTCCTCCTCTTCCTCCTCCTCCTCCTCCTTCCCTCTTCCCTCTTCGCGCTCCCTCTCTTTCTCTCTGGCGCCCCGCGTGCCCCCTATGCGGCTCCGAGGCATCCCACGGCTGCCCCCGATAGCGGTGAGGCCTCTCGCTTGTTCCCGACGGAACAAGAGTAGTATTAAGTTGGGCACGTCTCTCTACAGGGGAACTCTTCAAACATACTAGTCTGGGGACGATGTTTCTGTTATCGTCTGACTGTTTTTGAATATGTTCCGAAGTGTTTAATTTGTCTTCGCAGATGCGAGGACATGCCCGACCTAAAAGTAATGTTTTCCGCAGGAGACTGTTCTTTTCAGGGCCCGGCGATAGCCCGGGTTATTTGACTCGCCCCCCGACCCCCCCCAAGGTAACATCACCTTGTCGGTGGAGCAGGTCCAGACATATCCTCACGCATTCCCGGACGGCGCCTGCATCGTCGCAGCACGCCTCGTAGTATTGTCGCAGCTTCATTAGCAGCTGTAGGGGCCGCAGCACTGGTGCTCGCGGGCAAATGCGGGGCTGCCCGCAGCGCCAAGGGTAAGTTATCGGCCGCCCCCCCGAAAAAAGTTGGGTTATCGCCGATCCGACAAAAACAGCCAGACGCCAGGCGACTGCGACGGCCATATCAGTTGCGATCGCCCCGAACGTGTTCATATTATGGGCGAGGCCAAAGTGACTGTACCGAGGGTGCCTATGCAGATGCTTGTGCCCGATCTGATTGCATGAAGTGTTACTGCGTCAGAGTTGCGAACCAAGGCGCGGCGGATCAGTCATTGGGAAGGGAATTCCGTCGCTTCGTACAACAACGACATCGGCATTTCGCAGGGGTCGGCCCCCCTTTTTCTTCTTAGTATTGCTCCTCGTCGTCGTCTCTTGCTTGAATTTCCACTATCCGCATTCTGCGTCCCGCTTGCACTGCTTTTGCATCGGGTTTCGACTTCTGGGGCTTCAGCGTGCTGCCTCGGGAACTCTGCCACAGCACCTCGGCTCCCCTAGGACAGCCCTCCCCTTCAGCGAGGCCCTGAAGCCATCGCCCACCCCCCTCCCATCCCCTTGCGGCGGCACCCTGGGCCCCGAAGCCTTTCACACCAAGGAGGAGGAGGAGGAGGAGGAGGAGGAGGAGGAGGAGGCGGAGGAGGAGGAGGAGGAGGAGGAGGAGGAGGAGGAGGAAGGAAGGAGGAGCGAGGAGGAGGAGGAGGAGGAGGAGGAGGAGGAGGAGGAGGAGGGAGGAGGAAGACGAGAAGGAGGAGGATGAGGTGGAGGAGGAGGCCCTTCCCCGAGGCCCCGAAGCATTTTACACCAACTCGAAAAACCTCTGCCCCAGCAGCGGCAGCGGCGGCACCCCGGGCGGCCCTTCCCGGAGACCGCCGAGTTGCATGTATGGCGTCGCATGTTCTGCCGTTTTTCACTCCCTTGGCCGCGTTCGTTCTCGTGGTGGTGTTCGGTGTGGTCTTCCTCGAGCTCCTCCTCGATTCGGGGCCCCCTGAGATCCGGCGCGACGAACAGGCTGCAACATCCGAACAAAAGTTGGCCAGAGCCCAGGACCAAGTCTTCCTCCCGCGTTGTCCGGAATCGGGTGTGGATCTTCGAGACGGATCGATCCCGATCGATCCGTGATGGTCCCAGGGCCCGAAATTGGGCAACATCGCCCGTAACGAAAAACCTGCAACGCCCATATTTCACGGTCTGTAGACAGCCCTTTCATCTCCTGGCGATGACGGGCGTGAGCCCAGGGGGGGGGTCAGGGGGGAGGGGCCAGTACCTTTGCGATTCGCGCCTGCGCTGTCTGGGAATGTTCCCGGACGGCGCCGGCGCAAATCGTGACGTAACCAAAGGGGGAAGGAAAGGACAAGACAGCGAGCAAAGCCAATCACGGGCGTTATCGCGCTACGCTGCGCCAAGCCATGCGCAGAAGTGCGTGGACGAGAACAGAAAAAGAACTAAGACGCCAAGGCACCAGGCATGAATGCAACAGCATGCTGCAGGTAGTCGCCTTCACCATCGTAGTCTGCAGTGTGCTCCGCAATGCAGTCCAGACGCTGAAATAAGGACCAGTTTGGATTCGGACGGGGCTCGCTGTTCCTTAGGTCATTCCGTGATTGCTCCTCCAGCCCTCCTCCTGCACGCAGACGCCTTGAGGGGCCAAAGGGGGGCCTCGTTCCCTGTTTCGCGTTTCTTCCGTCGGCAGCCCGACTGTACCTCGCCAATCGATGGGGCCCTGCAGGCGGTGGTGTACGGAAGCCCCGAGGGTATCATACACGAGGGTAAACAACGAACAAGGGCATATCAGCAACCAAAGGATTAGTTTTACACCGAGAGTTTTTTGTATACCCTCGGGGCTACCGTCGCGAACGGCAAGAAAGGGGGGGGGCCCGCGGCTGCTGATGCCAAGAGGCCTCCGCCTGCCGCGACTCCTGCCGCCGCGAGCCCTCGTCACCGCCGCCGCCCCCCCCCCGCCCCGCCACCCTTCGTCGGGTGCTGCTGGAGGTGTCCCTTGGCCCGAGGTGCGCCCAGCTGTTTTCGGTGGCAGATCATGGGGGCCTGGTGCACCCTCTCAGTTCCGTCTGTAGCGTCGACTGGCGTCGGTTAGCGTCTGGAGTCGATGAGATAGCGCCGATTTAGCGTCGGCTAGCGTCGATTAGTATCGATTTAGCGTCGATTAGCACCGATTTAGCGTCGGTTGGCGTCGATTCGCAAGCGCCGGCAATATGGTATTGGAGGCCCCCGTGAGTTGCCACCGAAGTTTTCCGCTCCATTTTGGATCGGCGTCACCCCAACATACTAATACTTTGTGTGCGTCGCCCCCCCCCAGGGACGACGCACACATCGAGAGATCCTGTGGCATCTGCGTCGTGGCGGGCGATTTCTGGCCACACCGCTCGGGAAACGACATACTACAAGATGGGTATACTGTATGTTCGGATCGCACGCGCGCCTCGGACATGCATGACCAATCTGTTTCCGTGCGCCCCTATTGGGGCCCCTGGGGGGGTCCTCTGGGCCTCGTGGTGGGGTCCTCTGGAAGCCGTGTGGGGGCTCCCTGGAGATCCGGGGGGGGGGGGCACCCTGAGGAGGAGGAGGAGGAGGAGGAGGAGGAGGAGGAGGAGGAGGAGGAGGAGGAGGAGGAGGAGGAGGAGGGGGAGGACGAGGAGGAGGCGGCGGAGGAGGGAGCGGAGGAGATGCCGGGGGGGCACTTCCAGCAATATCCGGCTTCTGCGCACGCGCCTCCCCCCCTCCCGCGCGCCGCCTCTCCTCCGGTGCCCCGAGGGCGTGGCGACCCTCGCCCATCGGCTCGCGGGCCTCGGGCATCGGCTCGGAGCGAGGCGGCGGCGGGCCGATCGAGGCACACACCGGGGCAGCTCCCGGCAAATCCGGGGCTCGATGCCAGCAACAGCGCTCGTCTGCACGTAAGAGTGACCTTTCGCCGGAGTGACGGTTCTGGTGCGGGCCCAGGATCGCCGAATGCGGTGCGGTAGTAGCGTCTTGCGCGCCGCGCACAAAAGGTCGCTCTTGCCCAGGGTCACTCTTGCGTGTAACCGAACCGCAGAGATCCCTGGGGAAGTCTGGGGCAGCCCGTGGCCGCTCCAGCGCGGGGGGCGACCCAGGCGGTGTCTGGGCGACCTCGTGGGCCGCTCTCGCTTCGATCCCGCTTGGCAGCACGGGCGGATCGAAGACAACACGAGGGACGACGAACACACGGCACGAGAACGGAAAACGGCGCGAGCGCCGGGGGACGGCAGAAGCCATCCGGGAGGAGGAGGAGGAGGAGGAGGAGGAGGAGGAGGAGGAGGAGGAGGAGGTCCTCGACGAGCTGTCCCGGCTTGGTCGCTGCGGCGCCCCTCGGGAGGCCCGAGCCTCGGCCCTCGGGGCCGGCTCTCCTCGAGCCCGAGCCGTGGTATTCGATGGCCCCATGAGTCGGGGGTGGACAGAACCCCCAACAGTGACACGTCGATTAGTGAATTGTCCGTTTTCGGTTCTCGAGAGGGCGCCGCGGCCGTTATTTTCCAGGCTTGTGCCCGCCAGGTTCGGGCCTCAGGTCGTTTTCACTAAACCACGTTTTACTAAAGGGATGTCTGTCCATCCCGGAATGAGCCAGCGAGCATCCCCCGGGGGCCGACGGCGGCCCGGCTTCCCCCGTCGCGATTCTTCCACGGCGCCAGGCATATCTCGAAGAAGGAAAAGAGCCACATAAACATACACACTTGACTTGGGCCTGTCCCTCTACAGGAGGAATCTTCAGAAATCGTTGAAGATACTCTGGGGACGATTTGTTCCATCTTTTCTGACCATTCTGGGATAATTTGTTTGACTCTTTGAACCTTTTCGTCCAAAATCCCCCTGGAGGAGGACATGCCCGACTGAAACATACACTTTTGGCGGTCCGCGCGGATTTCTTGGATCGGCGCTGGGCCCTCCTGGCGGCGCCTCGGGCGCCGCCCCTGGCGCGCCTTGCGCGCCAGGGGGGGGCCCAGCTCAAATCCAAGACATCGCGCGGACCGTCAAAAGTTTATGCTTATACAATTTGTGGCTTCTTCAATGGTCTGGGTGGCATCGCCTGGCGAGCTTCATCCTGAGATCCGACGGCGCGACACATGTGCAACGTCGTGCGCGATCACGACCAGAGCCCCAGATCCCTCCTGACTGCGGCATGTTTCGAGCCGCATCGATCTGTGATGGACCCGGGCCTAGCGAGGAGCCCTGGAGGCCAACAACGGCCCAAAGCCTTCCGTCGTGATGTTTTTTCCACCACGATGCGAGCACGTCTGGATCGGGTACGCACCAACCTTAAGGCGGGCCTGTCCCTCTACAGAAGGAATGTTCAACAATAGTCCACAAATAAGATGGGGAGGATTTGTTGGCGTATTTGTTGACCATTCTGGGGTATTTTTGGAGCTACGTCTTATTTTTCGTCCCAACTCCCCGTGTAGGAGGACAGGCCCGACGTAGTAACACCAAGCGAGCCCGAAGCAAGGCAGCAGAGGTGCAGTTTTTTGTTTTCCACAGCGCGAGCCCAGAGAGCGGTCGCGCCGTGCAGAGGCCACGACGGGAGGGGCGCTCCTGGCCGTCGTCGGCCGAGGGGGCCCTCGCCAGGCCCCGGGGCCATCACAAAGAGACTGTCTCGAGGAGGAACGCCATTCCCTGCTCATGTCGGGCCCGTCCCTCTACAAGAGGAGTCTTCCAACATAGTCGAACAAAAGCAGTCAGGGGACGATTTTTTTCCCCCTCCTGTTTTTTCTGAATACAATGTTCGAATACGTGTTGGCTAAGTACTTTTTATTTTTCGTCCAGAATCCGCCTGTCGGGGGACACGCCCGACCTAACTGTCCCCAGTGAACGGGTCGGGACTGCCAGGGACCATGTATTGGAATAACAAGACATCGCACACTCAATCCAGACATTTTTTCTGGCAGCAGCTCGACCAAGTGAGAAGCCAAAATTTGTCGTAGCGGCGTTGCAGTCGCGCAGAGCTGTTGCGCGGGTCCACGAGAGCGACGCCCCTCTAAGAGCTTGCGATTCGCGTCTTATGAACTGCTGTTTAGAATTTTTCGTTCTGGTATTCGCACTCGAGGACTGCCGGGGACCCTGTATGGTGAGGGCTTGTTTTGCCGACGCATGCGTAAATCAATTGTAATCCAGAGAGACAGATATTGCGGGAGAGAGAGAGAGAGAGGAGGAGCCAGAGAAGTCATGCAGGCAAGAGCCCATGAGAGCGCCGTAGGCTATTTAGGGCCCTAGGCGGCCTGCGTCCCCAGCATACTGCAGCAGCGACCGCTGCAGCATTTAAAAAAGGCAGCTATTGTGAGGGCATTGGGTAAGAGACCCTTGAGAAGGAACCCAGGGTCTGGAAGCCGGTGGAACTCCCATTAAAGCTTGCCCAGGGATTTCACCGCAGCGTCGATTAGCGTCTGGTGGTCGATGAGATGGTGCAGGTTTAGCCTCGGCGAGAGTCGATTTAGCGTCGATGTGCGTCGATTCAGCGTCGATTAGCGTCGACTGGTGTCGATTCTCGTCGGCTTGCGTCGATTCGCCAGAGCCAGCAAGCTGGCATGAGAAGCGCCCATGAGTTGATGCAGGCCATTCCTCAGCGAGCGCCCCGAACGCCCGCACCGCTTGTAAAGGAACACGGCATCGCATGTCTGGGTCCCCAGACCCCCGACGCCATTTTTTGTGTTGGTATAAAAAACGTGGACCCCCAGATGTCCGGACCCCATTCCGAGCACCAGTTTTTGCATCCCGGGTCGTTTTTGTATGGCCTCGAGGCCCGAGAAGGGCCCCTGGACGCCCAAACCAGCGAAACACCCTCGTGATTTTTCCACGATGCGAGGGTCGGGGGTTGCTAAAGGTGCCCCTGGCCCAGGGCTGTCCCTGGACTTTCGTTCCATTTGGGAGCCCCTGGGGCCCTCTGGGCCTCGTGATGGGCCGCCCTGGAAGCCATGGGGGGCTCCTTGGAAATCCGGGGGGGCACCCTGGGTTGTGAGGTTCCAACCTACTTTAGCCTCGCTCACCAGAAGGACTTGCGAGTACCAAGACAAAGTCCCGAAACTGGAGGGTTTTCGCATGTCGGGCCCCGGGAGGCGACACTCCTTCGACGCTCCTTCGATACTTGATACTTTTTCTTGGTGCTCGACAACGTTTTGTCTGGGAGGTGGTCTCTGAGTACGATGGGAGCTACATGAACCTTGGGCCTGGGGCACTTTTAGCATCTGCCACGCGCAGAGGGATGTGGGGGGAGGGGGGAGGGCTTCTCAGAAGCACCCCTGCTTCTTAGAAGGCGCGGGCCTTCTCTATAGATGTAAGGCCAGCGCCCTCTAAGAAGCAGCCTCCTCCTAAGAAGCCCTCCCCCCTCCCTCCACCCCCTTCTGTGAAACGACGCGAAGATCGGGACAAAATCAGATCGGGATACCTCGAAATCTCTGAGAATCGGCGGGTTTGGAGGACATATTGGGCGCCGCGGCCGCTCTGAGAGCGTTCCGGAACGCTCTGAGAGCGCTCCGGAACGCTCTTGAGCGACTTATCCCGATCCTGGCCCTGTTTTGCAAGAGCAGCACCCGCGAGGCGGTCTGGGTCTGTGGGTGCCGCCCTCCGCCGGTCGCGGCCCTCCCGCCCCGCCGGCCCCATGCCGCGCTTCGGCGGCGACGGGCGCTTCCCGGCGCCTGGCCGGCGGCCCAGGGGCGCTCCCCGCTGGAGAGATGTGCCAGAAGACGGGGCCGTCTGCGCCGGCATTGGCGCGTGAGCGTAAGTCTCGGGCCGGACGAAAGGGGGGGATTGGGAAAGGGGGGGTTACGAACTTTGCTGCATGCCGCTGGTGTCGGCCCCACCGAGGGGCCCATTCCTCGATACATAGCCGCCTCCAGCGCCGGGAGGCGCCGGGAAAATCAGTTACGTGAGCTGATTCTCAAACCCCCCCTTTGCTATCCCCCCCTTTCGCCCGACCCGAAAGTCGGGCACGTCTCTCTACAGGAGGAATCTTCAAGTATAGTAAAGACAAAATGCTCTGGGGACGATGTTTGGTGCATGTGTCGATTCTGTTTGAGCATTTTTTGTTCAATGTGCTTGAATTTTTCCTCGGGACTCGGCCTGTAGGGGGGCATGCCCGACCCAAGCGTAAGCTGCCCGCGTCAGGTCGCGCGTAAGCTCCCTCGTCTCCAGTGCAGCGTGCCGACACAGCGGCCCGCGTAAGGTCGCCACGTCCTCCCGCGCAAGACCCGTTTTTGATCGTCACTCATTTGCAGGATCCTGCAAGGCCTGACTGATCCTGGTCTGGATTGACCCCGGTCAGCAGATCCCCGAAGCAGCCCCTGTCCATTCTGAATTCGGTTCACTGTCGACGTCGCCGCGGACGTCGTCCATTTGAGACAGGAGACCGCTTGCCCAACAGCGGGCGCTGTCGGTATTGGACAATATTGATTGTGAGGCATCGTACTCGTGTTTTCCTCACCCGCTGGGGTCGTCCCAGTCGATTTCGCTCTCCCCTGCGATCTGGGCGGTGCAGTGTTTTCACCCCGGGCGCTTTTACCAATTTTCCGGCCCCGGGACCATCTCGGATCCATTCGGCTTGGGAAGTGCCGCAGCGATGTGGGGTCCAGGACTGGCAGATTCTTTTGTACCCTACTGCAGCTTGTGCGTGACGTTGGCTCCCAGGGTCTTCGGCCCGTCTGGGCTCCAGAGCCCGAGATCCGATGCAGGACGGCAAGCCAGGGGGACGGGATCTCTGGGGCCGCGCCCTCCCCGCCATGAAGAGGAGGGATCCTCAGGTAGAAAGGGGTTCTGGATTTTCGCGCCGTTGCTCGCCCTCCTGTGCCATGCACGGGCCCCTGGGTAGACCGACAAACGGGAGGAGGAGGCGGAGGAGGAGAAGGAGGAGGAGGACGAGGAGGAGGAGGAGGAGGAGGAGGAGGAGGAGGAGGAGGAGGAGGAGGAGAGGAGGAGAGAGGAGGAGGAGAGGAGGAGGGAGGAGGGAGAGGAGGAGGGAGGAGGAGAGGGGAGGAGGGGAGGAGGAGACAACCCAGGATGAAGAACTGCTCCTGGGGAGAAGCCCTGGGGCCCGGGACCCGTCGGCCTCATGGCCCACGTGTTTGACGTGCTGCCGAGCCCCCCGGGGTGTCGAGCGATCGGGGGCGGCCGCGCGATCGGGCGCGCGGCGGGCGCCGCTCGCACAGCCCTTTCGTGCAGACGGGGCGGGGTAAGTAGGCCTCCCAGATGGGGTCCGAGTAGATGGGCGGACCGTCGAGAGTCCACGTTGCTGCCGTCTCTCCCTCGAAGAGGTGCCCGCGACCTCTGCCGTCCGCCCTCTCGCGCTCGCCCTTTTTGGATCCTCCCGGGGGCCGCCCCCCGCTGCCACGGCCGGGTGCCTCGAGATGGATCCTGAGCAGAGGGCGCCCCGAGAGAGGTCCGGGGAGGGGCGGCAGCGGGATTTTCTTCCCCCAGCCGCGGGCGGAGTGGGGGGGCCCTTTGGCGGTCTCCCTCCTGAGGGTCCTCGAGGCTCTTTCCTTTTCCCCCTCTCCTCCCCCTACCTCGTGCTCTTCCTCCTGCGCCTCTGCCTCCTTGGCCGCCTCTTCGTTCGGTTCCTGCTCCTTCTTGTTTTTCTTCCTCCTTCCTCCTCCCAACATCCTCTCGCTGCTGGTGCTGTTTTTTTCCTGCTCGCGCTCAGGGCCTGACACTGGGAGTAGGAAGAGGATGACCAACATCTCAGACTACGAGCTGGTGATCCCGCGCTTGTTTCCAGAGGCAGAGTTGCGATCTCCCCAAGAGGCAGCTGGGGAAGCTGTCGAGACAGGGGCCAAACTGCCCTCACGAGCGCGTCTTCGTATCGTTGCTTAGAGTGTCGTGCTGCGGGTTCTGGCCAAACACGCTGCGGCGCGACACGCGAACCCTGTCCCACTCTCAGAGCGTCAATGTCCCGAGACTTTCCCCGCCTCCCGCCCCGCGGGGCGGAGCGACACGCTATCTTCTCGCAGAGCACAGCGGGCCGATTGTGCCGCCGCCGCGACGCGCCGAGCAAAAGTTCAAGACCGTATTGTCTCCACTACGCTGGCGCCAGGTAGAGCCGCGACAGCGCTCGAGGAGCCGCGCTGGCCGAAATGTTCATGTTGTGCCCATGGCCCAAGGACTTGGGCATGTGCTCGGCGCCGAAGCACAGCTCGGCTCAAGCGCCTGCAGCTCAGCTCGGCCAGGCCGCCTGGCCACCCCCCCACCCGCTGGAATGGCGCTCGGCCGTGGCAGCTCCACCACGGGCCCCGTCAAGAAGGGCAAGGCAGCGGCTGGCGCCTCTGCCCGTGGCCCCCACGCAGCAGCCAATGCCGCCAAGGGTGCCGCGGCGAAACCGAAGCCGAGACTCCGCCTGAAGCTCGCCGCCAGGACCGCCCCGGCCAAGACGTCGGCGAAGCGCCGCCCGCAGCACGTCGCACCGAAGGCCAAGCCGAAGGCGAAGCCGAAAGCGAAGCCGACGCTCCATCTGCAGTCGAAACTTCGCCCGAAGCAGGCCCCACCGCGAGGCGGCGCGGCCGCCCGCGGGCTCGCGGCGGCTACTGCTCGCCCGAGCTCGGCGTCCGTGGGCAGCGCGCCAAACCCAGCGGGCGCAGGCGGCGCGGGCGCGGGGCTGCTGCCAGTGCCCGTGGCCATCGTGACGGTGCAGCAGGCGCTGCGGCAGAAGGGCTTGAAGCTCGTCATGCTGGAGAACCCCTTTGCCGGCACCGACACGGTGCCGCCGATGACCGAGGCGAAAGCCTGGAAGGCCATGCTGGCGCGCGAGCATCTCCTCCTCCCGCACGGCGTCGGCTCGAGAGCCACACTGCTCGCCAGCGAGATGGCGCAGGTGGTGATCACGTGGACGGGCAAGAGTGACACCGAGATGGCCGCAGTGCTCTGGGAGGACCACCTGGTCCCCGGCGCGAAGGCCGCGCTGCGCACCGTGGACGCGGGCGCGTCCGGAGCGGCGGGCTGCGCCGAGGCCTTCGGGGAGCTGCTGGGGCTGCTCCTCTTCTGCTGCCGCTTTGATTGCTGGCTCCGTCACCAGGAGTTCTACAAGACGGACCGCGCTGCCTTCTGCGGGTGGTTCGACAGCGTCTCGCTGGCGTGGCGAGTGCTCCTGCGCCAGAACGATTCGGACCTCGGGCTCCAGCCCGAGGATGGGCGGCCGGGCGGGTACCGCAGAGTTCTCGAGCAGCTGCTGCACGGCTGGGTCGCTGGCACGAATTCGCTGCTCGCGAACTTGTTCGGCTACTCTTTCGAGGATGGAAGCTTGCCGCGCTTGCACATCGACTCTGACCAGCATGTGCTCCTCGATTGTACGGTGTGCGTGCCCTCGACTGAGCATCGATTTCAAGCTGCGCATGCCACGCTTGCGCATCGACTCCAGGGTCTCGGACCAGCAACTGCCGGCAGTCCCACATCATCTTCCGGTGGATTTGCTGGCAGCACGGCCAAGGCCTGAGCCCACGTTGCCGCACGCTGCAGCCTGGCCTTCCTGCCGTGGACCCCCCGCGGCCCTACCTCTTCGCGCTCCTGCGTATCTTTCCCCCCTCCCCCCTTTCGTATGCAGTTGCCAGTTTTTCCAATTGGGCGATTCCAGTAGTAGAGATCGGACGCAGCTGTCGAGCCTGCCTTGCTGCGAGGATTCCGCCCGTGGCCAGACGCGTGCGCTCCAGCCTAGACTCGCGGAACAAATATATGATTATCTTGATTATCGAAGACGCCCACGGCGAACCGCCGCCGTCGCCCTCTGCTTTTTGGAGTCGCGTGTGTGGCCAAAGGGTGAGCCAACGTCCGGCCAAGCAGTTGGTCTATGTGATCCTCCAGTTGATGTGAGAAGCGTGTGGGGAACACTTGTGGGAGGAAGGGAGAGGGAAGGAGGTGGAGAGGCAAGAGAAGGAGGAGGAGGAAGAGGAGAAGGCCGAGGAGGAGGAGGAGGAAGAGGAGGAGGAGGAGGAGGAGGAGGACGAGAAGGAAGATGAGAATGCTTCTTGGGGCCTTGTTGAGGCCTTTCAGGCACTTTCTGGGGGCCCCTTGGGGTGGGCCTCGCGGGTCGTCTCAGCGCTCCTGGCAGTCGGGCGCCTTGGGGCCTGCCTGGGTTGCCTTGAGGCCCTCCGGGGGCGCCGCGGGGCAGCACCGGAGGCTCTCCGTCCGTCTTGGGGGCGTCTTGGCGGCCGCCTGTCAGGAGGGAACAAAAACACACAGACACAATTCATCGCCGATTCCCAGGAAAACATGGAAATATGGACAATGGGGTGGGGAAGACGAACACCCAGAAAATTTGGGAAAATAGGGGGAATAGTTTGATTTGTGTGTGTGTGTTTATTTGTGTGTCCCAGGGCCCCTTCAGCCTGGCCCGTGGTGGGGCTCTCTTGGGGGCTTTTTGGGCCGTCTCGGAGCTATCTTGGAGGCCCACTTGGCCCGTGTTCGGCTGTCGGAGGCACGAAAAAAGGGGAGCACGCGGAAGTCATTGAGACACAGGTGGGGGCCATCTTGGGGATCCTCTTGGGAGCCACCTCGAGGGTCATCCTGGGGCCCTGCTGGGACGTCTTGGTGGACTCTTCTGCCGTCTGCAGGGCATCTCTTGGGTGTCTTCGGTGGCTCCTGGGCCGACCCGGGGCCCTCTTGGGACCGTCTCTTGTCAGGGGCAACGATCGGAGGGGATAGTAGGCATATGGGGGGATGCATCGACCCCGAATCGCCCATTGATCGCCGATAGGGGCCCGGTAGCCCCAAGCTGCCCAGGAAGGTGCGGAGTCACTCTCGGGGGCCTGTCGCCGATCTATCGGCGATGTATCGCCCATTCCAGGCCGATGCTTCCCCCCCTGTGCTGGTCCCTCCCTGTCGTTGCCCCCCATCTTTGGCCCCCTGGGGGCCCTCCCGGCCAAGTGGGTGGTGCAACCCGGCCTCCCTGGGGAGGTCGCGCGAGAAGACCCCGAGGTGAGCGCTGGCCGCCGAGAGCCTGCAGCCCCCCACTCACAGCACAGGGCACCACCTCCTCCTCCCCCTCCTAGCACCTCCTCCTCCTCCTCCTCCTCCTCCTCCTCCTCCTCCTCTTCCTTCTTCTCTCCTCCTCCTAGCACCTTGTCCTCCTCCTCCTCCTAGCTCCTCCTCCTCCTCCTCCTCCTCCTCCTCCTCCTCCTACTCCTCCACCTCCCTGTCCTCCTGTTCCTCCTTTTCCTCCTTCGCCACGTGCTTCTCCTGTTCCTCCCCCGCCGCCTCCTCCTCCTCCTGCTCCTGCTCCGTCGGCGGCGAGCCCCGTGGGGCGAAGCGAGCCGTCTCGAAGCATCGGAGGCCCTCTTGGAGGCACCTTGAGCCATCTCGGGCGCTCCAGGCCCTCGCGGAGCCCACAACACAGACCTCGGGGAGGGGGGAGGGACGGCACCCCCTTCCCCGAGAACTCGTCGGACCGCCTGCGCTTCGGGCCTCGGGCCTTCCCGAGAAGCTCTCTGAGCCCAGGTGCATCCATGCGCCCGCTTTGAAGCGCAACACGTGCGGTGCTCCAAACTTCTGTGTCGATGCGTTGCGTGTTGGCCCAAGGTAGTGTCCCACGTCTTCGCGAGCGCATCGCGTCAGACCTACGGTGCCAGCCTGCGTGCTGAGCTCCGTGCCAACACGCTGCGGGCTGCGTGCTGCGTATCGGGGCAGCTAAGTCTTCTTCGCCGTCGCCGAAGGCGCGCAGAGCACTTCTCGGAGGGCTTGGAGGGCTTCCGAGACGCCCCGCCGCCTTCCGCGAGGGGGCCTGCTCCCTCTCAGATGCCCCCACGGGGCGCCGCCGCAGAGGGCCCTGGAGGACCCGATGGCGCTCCGCCGAGTGCTCGGCGGCACGGTGGCAGGAGGAGGAGGAGGAGGAGGAGGAGGAAGAGGAGGAGGCACCTCCAGAGGCCTCCTCCTCCTCATCCTCCTCCTCCTCCTCCTCCTCCTTCTCCTCCTCCTCCCCTCCTCCTCTCCTTCTCCTCTCTCCTCCTCCTCCTCCTCTTCCTCCTCCTCCTCCTCCTCCTCCTCCTCCTCCTCCTCCTCTCCTCCTCCTCCTCCTCCTCCTCCTCCTCCTCCTCCCCCCCTCCTCCTCCTCCTCCTCCTCCTCCTCCTCCCCTCCTCCTCCTCCTCCTCCTCCTCCTCCTCCTCCTCCTCCTCTTCCTCCTCCTCCTCCTCCTCCTCCTCCTCTTCCTGTCTCCGCAGGAGGTGTCACGGAAAAGGCCCAGGGCTTGCCATCGTTGCCTGGCGCCGCCAGCCCAGCTCTGAGAACTGCCAGGGAGGGGCGGAGCAGGAGTGGGCGAGGCGGGCGCGTGACGGGCCACATCGACTTGCCCTGGCGAAGCCAACGCTGCAGCTGGCCAAGGTGCTGTGCGAGATGCATATGTGGCTCAGAACCCGTAAGATGGGCTAACGGCGATGCAGGTAACGGCGATGTAGGTGTCGGTATTGTGGGAACGCGTGGTTCGCGCTTTCCTACAATTCGCCGTGCCGTGTTCGCTCGATCCGTTCGCAGACTGGAGATGTAGGAAAGTGTGGCGCGCGATGTCCTACCACTTGGTGCCCAACATCACCGTTGAGCAAACTCGCCATTCGCCCTGCCTTGGAGAACGCGGATGCCTGACCAGACGTCGTGACTTGTGCCAGAATGAGGACCCCCCCGGCGGCGTCGCCCTGTCAGCTTTTTTGATGGATCCGGGGCCGTGCAGGCGGGCCAGAGCCGAAAGGTGCTTCGGCGCGAGGGGTTCTCGGAATGTCCACGTCGTCAACCCTCGAGGAGCGGGGAGGGGGGGCAGGGGAGCCAGCCGTGTCCAGGGATCGGTCGGTTCGCGCGTGTCGCTGTCGGTGCTGCACGCGGTCGGATCGTTCGGTCGGCTCTTGCGTCGCTGCGGTGTTCTAGGCTGCTTGCGGCCTGTCGGTTTCGGTCGCTTTCGGCTTCGGGGTCGTTTCGGGCCGCTTTCGGTGGAGCTGTCGCCGTGAGCGGCCTTGGTTCGTAGAAGACAGAGCTGCACAGGCACGCACTTTCGAGGGACCGAGGGGATGCTGCTTGCTATCCGCTGGACCCCCCTGGCAGCGCCTCTTGCGCCCCCATGGCGCGCTCCGCGAGCCAGGCAGGGGGGTGTGAGGCGCAGGCTTCTGCTTTTGCGGGGAGCCTGGGCCGTGCGTCTGGGGGGGGGGCCCAGCGGCGATCCAACCAACCCGCGCGGACTGCAACAGGCCGCCCCCCCCTGCCCACGCTCGGTGGTGGCTCAGAGGGTGCGATGATTCGGTGTGTGTGTGTGTGGATATCATTGCCAGGGCCATGGCCAACCTTTCTTCTTCCACGTCGGGCCTGGCCCCCCACTCTCGGTGGTGGCGCAAAGGGTGCGATGGTTCGGTGTGTGTGTGTGTGTGTGTGTGTTTGGATCTCATGGCCGGGGCCATGGCCACCCGTTCTCCTTCCACGTCTGGCCCGGGCTGCGCCCGCCAACTTCCCCCCCACGCACGGTGGTGGCCACGTGGGGGCGCTGACTCGGGGCCCCCCTGTCCTCCGTCTCCCGCGGCCGGGCTGCTTCTTCTCCTCCCCTCTTGCAGTCGGGACGGTTCGCAATTGCCGTTGCCCGGCTTGCCCACCACGCGGGCGGGCCGACCCTGCCGCGCCGTGACGGTAGAAGGGGGGGGAGGCGATGACTCGGGGTGTGTGTGGGCATCATGGGGTACTCGATCGCAGTTCGCGCTCCCATCTGCTGCCTGCGCTAGACCGCCCTTCTGCGCCGCCGACTGCCACAGCGTGTGTGTGGATCCGTCGTGGCCGGGGCCGCGATGTCGCCCTGGATCCGAGGGCCCCTTCCCATTTCAGCACGCCCCTTGGCGCCCCCCCCCTTGGCGACCCCCCCCCCTTGGCGACACGCCCCCCCTTGGCGACCCCCCCCCCCCCCCCCCCCTTCCTACTTCAACACGCCCCTTGGCGACCCCCCCCCCCCTTGGGCCGCGCACGCGCCCCCGGGCCACGACTCTGGGCGAGCCCCCCGCTCGGACGCCCTCCTCCTCCCCCCCGGGGCAGCGCTAAGGGGGGGGGGGGATGGGCTCGGGGAGGGGGCCGCGTCGGCAACTGCACGCACGAAGCCGGAGCATGCGCGCGCACACACAGTGGACGTCCGAACGATGGCAAGCCGTTGGTTGCCCCTCGCTCCTGGGCGCCCATTTGCACCCTGCCCCCTCTGCCCACCTCGAATTGTGAGCCTCACTCCCCCCCCCGGGCTGCAGAGGCGAGGGCCGCTGGAGGCTCCAGAGGAATCCTGGAACGCATCCCGATCCACCCGCAGCAGGACATCCGCCTCGCCCTGCTCCGCAGAGTTGGCTCGAGACCACGGGAGGGCGGGGCTGGGAGAGGGGGGGTCGGGCGGGTGCTGATGCGGGGTGGCCCGACGTGGGGGGCGCGGAGAACAGGGCCCCCAAGGAGCCCATTCGGGGCCCACTCTTGGAGCCGGCAGGGGCCCAAAAAAGGGGGCCCTGAAGAGTGCCTTTGCGGGGGCTCTCCTCTTCGCCCCCCCCCTTTGCGTCCCCCCCCCATCTCAGCACCCGCCCAAGGTCGGGGAGCAAAAAGTGACATAAGCACAAAAACTCGGAGGTCCGCGCGGCTTTCTCGGATCGGCGCTGGACCCCCCTCCCTGGCGCGCGGGGCGCGCCGGGGGCGGCGCCGGAGGCGCCGCCGGGGGGCCCCAGCGCCGGATGCAAGAAGTCCGGCGGACCTCCGAGTGTTTTATGTTTGTGCCACTTTCTGTTTTTTGGGTTCCCCTACCTGGGGGGCGAGGAGCGCCCCCGACCGCCGCCCGCAGACGCCGCGGTGGCCGCGATGGGCGCGGCCGCGGCCCTGCCGCCCACAGGCCTGCCGCCCGCGGGCGGCTCGCCGGGCAGCCGGGGCTCGGCGGCCTCGCCTGCCGCCTCCGCGAGGCCTCCGCGCCGCGCCGGGCCCGCCCGCCCCGCCCCGGACCGCAGGAGCCCACCGCAAACTCCTCAAGCAGTGGCGAAGCGTCCCGGCTCGCCAGTAGCCCCAGCAAGCAATGTTCCAAGAACCTGTTCGTGGTTCCCACGAAGTGTTCTTGGAACATTTCTGGCCGGGACTGTCTTGCTTTAGCACATCGGGTTAATGTTCTAAGAACATTTTCTTGTTTTTTGAACATTGTTGGGTTCTAGGAACATTTCGTGGTAGGACCATAGGAATGCCGGGACGGTCGGTCCCTGCTCAATAGACGAAGATCGGGCCGAACGAAAGGGGGGGATTGGGAAAGGGGGGGGGTACGAAATTTGCTGCCTGCAGCTGGTTTCGGCCTCGCCGAGGGGCCCATGCCTCGATATACATTGCCGCCTCCGGCGCCGGGAGGCGCCGGGGAAATCTGCAATAGGTGAGCTGGTTCTCGAACCCCCCCTTTCGCCCGGCCCGAGAAGAGGAGGGCGAGTTGAGTCAGCGGCCGTTGGCCTTCCAGGGGCTCCGCCGTTGCCACTGTTGGGCGCAGCTCGGACGGTTTGCGTGTGTTTGCACCGCCCTCTGCCGACCTCTGCGCCCCAGGGCTCGAGGAGGCACCGCACCTGCTGCCCGGGCCCGCCCGCGCCCGGGCCGCCCGACTCTTCGGGTCCTCCAGGCCCAGTAGCTCGCCTACGAGAGAAGGTGCTTGTGCCGCTGATCGTCTCGGGGAGCCCTGTCACCACGGCTGGATTATCGTCGCAGTCCTGGTCAGAGCGCACCCCCGGAGGCTGTATGGGTACCTCCTTGTCCGCCCAGACCGCGGGCGATTCTCGAGGTTCGAGGTTGTCTGACGTTTCTGGTCAGGCTACGATTTGCCAGGCGATCTTTGTAAGTCTCTAGGTTTTCGGACGTTTCCGTTGCTTCCCAGCGACTATCCAGCCTCGGGATGCCTTCCAGAGGTTGCGCCTCGCCGAGAGCTTTCCAAGGGTGCCCAGATCGCTCCGAACGGCCGCCCTGGAGCTGAGTTCTGACCCGAATGCCACGGGCCAACGGTTAGGGGGACTAGGCTTAGGTCGGGCCTGTCCCTCTACAGGGGGAATATTCAAAAATGGTTAAAAATAGTCTGGGGAGTATGTTTTGCACATGTTTGCGCACTTTTGGATATTTCTGGGATATACATAAATATACATATATATGTATATATGTATGTATGTATATATGTATATATGTGTGTATATATATATGTATAATTTGTTGTCGAACACCCCCCTGAAGGGGGACAGGCCCGACTTAAAAGGTTAGGGGGACTGGGCTCCGCGAGGGGCGCACCGACCCCCGATCGCCCACTGCTCGCTGAGATAGGGGCCTGCTGCTGGCAGCCCGCCCCGCCCAGGAGCGCGCGACTTCGCCATCGGGGGCCTCTCGCCGATCTGTCGGCGATGCACCGCCGACTGCGGGCCGATGCTCTCCCCCTGAACTGGCCCGCCCCCTAACCTTGCCATCACTGTTCGCCCCGAGTCCCGGATCCCAGATCTTCGACGATAATTCTTCTGCATCATATTTATTCTAGATACAGATCGATCTACACATGGCGGTTTCGCCCCATGCCGCCGGCCCCCTCTCTCGGAGAATGGGGCATGCAAGAGCTATGTTGTGAGGCCTGGGCGCCGTCGTGAAGCAGCGCCGGAACTCTGAACGGGGGCCACTGGAGATATCCAGGCGCCTTGCAGATGTTGGCCTCTTGGGCCCCTCTTGGGGGTGCTCTTGGAGCTCTCTCGGGGGCCCGTGGGAGCCTCTTTCGCCGTCTTCTGACCATCTTGGATGACTTAGAGCACTCTTGGGCCGTCTCGAGCCTCTCGTACCGTCTTGGGGATATTCTATAAAGGATTGTGGTTTCGAAAGCGCGAAAACTGCGCACTAGGCGAGGTTTTATGACTTCTGGGACGTGAAGAGCGCGTCATTTACGAGGGATCGTGGCTTCGAGGGCGCAAGGATAGCGTCATTTACTAATTGTGGTACTGGGGACGCGAGCGCAATGTATTTTGCGAAGGGGTTATGGCCTCGGGGATGCAAGTATGGGATACTTTGCTACGGGGTATGGCCTCGGGATGCGAATATTGCGTAATGTGTAAGGGATTGTGGCTTCAGGGGCGCGAGTCTAATCATGTATTTTCACCTGTCCCAGGGCACCCCCGAAATTTTGAGAGACCCAGGTGGCGGTAATCAGGGTGCTTTTCGGGTTCCCCCCCGTCGCGCGGACTTCAACCATTCACAGTAGGACACAGAAAACCGGATTACAACACTGGAGATTGAAAGCTGGAATTGGCACAGGGAGCCGCAAGCCCAATCCGCAGAGCCTGGTGGCCCCAGACAGGGAGCGGCGGATACAATCACAGCCCTTGCGTTGTTTCTGTATTTTGGCCCCCGGGGACTCGGGAACTTCAGAAACTGATTCGGAACGGAAAGCTGTCTCCAGGGGAGGGGTCGGGACGTTTGGTGACGAGGATTGCGAACGTCACATCACCAGATGTCTTGGAGTTTCTCCCCGAATGGCGGACGAGCATCCCCACGGTGTATCCCCGGGTTTGACGTTTGGCCTCGTTCTTTTGCCCATGCTGAAGTCGCGTAGTCGGGGGCGCGCGTCGGCACGCCCCCCGTTGCCACACCCTGTTGGCGACTTGAAGAAGTCACGCCGGGAGGTTTCCCGCAATATTTGGCCTCTGGGGGGCCTCTGCCTAGGCGTTGACGCACCCCAAGCCCTGGGGCGCGGCGCGCCCTGGGGGCGCCGCCGAAGGCGGCGCGGGGGCGTGGAGCTCGCCCTGGCCTGCTCGGGGCGGAGCCTTACCAGCCACGGGCCTCGCCTTCTTCTGTGTGTGAAGTCCGCTCACTTCCTTCTTATATCCCTTCGTCCGCAACTGGTTTGGCCCAGGTAGTGGCTAAGAGACAACCGTGCGTTGCTCGCTGTGCAGTGCCCTGGAAAAAGGAGTCCTACTCCTCGCCTCTACCCACGGACCCCGTACAGGAACGGCCCCTCGGCCGTCCCCCTATACACACATCTTCCCCCCCCCCCCCCCCCCCCTTTGGGGAGCCAAACCACCACGCGGAGGTCCAAGCTCGAGATGCCCCGGGTGCTGACGGTACCCGCGATGGTGGGCCTCATCTTCTTCGAGGCGCAGGGCGGCCCTCGGCAAACGGAGGGGGGCGAGCTGGGGGCCTGAGGTGGCCCAGGACTTGCTCCGGCCAGCAAGGAGGGGGGGTGAGGTTCGAACGTTTTTGTTTTTGTTGTTTTTTTGTTTTTGGTTTTTTGTCGTCATTATGGATCTGGGAGCCGCCTTCGGGCTCCAGGACCGTCGGGCAGTATCGAACCTGGGCGGCCGGCACGCTGCGCCAGCGGGGCCCACGCAAGGGTCCGGGGGCCGGCTTCTTGCTCGAGTCTGCTTGGATGTCTCTCCGGATTGATTTCCTCGGGCCCCATCCAGCTCCTCCCTCCTCCTCCTCCCTCCTCCTCCTCCCCCTTCTCCTCCTCCTCCTCCTCCTCCTCCTCCTCCTCCTCCTCCTCCCTGCTCCTCCTTCTCCTCCTCCTCCTCCTCTTCCTGGATTGATCTCCTCGGGTCCCATCCAGCTCTGACCCCCCAGTCGTCTCCAACTCGGGCCCCAGCCTCATCAAATACTTGTGCTCGATGCTGCAAATCCCACGTGTTGGGTCAGTTCGACATTCGACGCGCCCTTCGAGTCAACACCCCTCCTGACTGCCTGGTCCGAGTGGTGTTTTGCATTGTGGTTGCTACGCTGGCAGTAAGCGGGCCAGCCAGCCACGGGATGACCCGAGGGCAACGGCGGTAATCGAGTAGGGCCGTGTGTGAAAGTGGTGCAAGCCCTGCTGGTGATTCGCTTGGTATCACAAAGCCCATTCCGGAGGTCTGGAGCCCTTCACTGTAGCAGTTCTTTCGTCCCGGATCGTTTTTCGACGGTCCCAGGGGTGAGGGACCCCAGGGGCCGAAGATGGCAACAAGAACCCTTGGCGCGGAGCTCCGACAGGTTGTGTATGCGCAGCTTCTTGTGCTCCTCCAGGTTTGCGGCGGCCCCTACGGCATCGAGCCCGTCGTCCGCAAGGGGGGGGACCCCTTCCTGGCGCTGGTAGGGCTGGTCGTGCTGCCAGTGCTGTGGTCCGCCCCGATCGCGCTGATGACGGCCGAGATGTGCTCCGCCTTCCCGCACGTGGGGGGGAAGATCTATGCCCAGAGGCCCGCGCCGTTCCTCCAGGCCCGCCAGGCTCGGAAGCCTCCCGGAATAAAGCCCAGCGCGCTAAATAGTTAACAGTGACGAACCAACAACACACACCCATACCCATAGGGGGATCGGAGAGGGCGATGGATGCGTGTTGTCGGATGGGGGTCCCCGCTCGAACGGGAGCGTTCCCCAGGGTCCGACAACCCGCACCCATACCCATAGCCAGTCCTCCTCCCAACGACCCCCCTATGGGTATGGGTGCGTGTTGTCCGTTCGTCAAACAGATTGCTTCCCCGAAGAGTAGCAACAATTTCCCAGAGCTCCGTTTTAGCAGCCACGGGCTTGCCAGCCCTCGCCCGGCTTCTGCCAGGCGGGGTCCGAGCAGATCGGGCCGGAGGATATAGCGCTCGCGCCTCCGATGCAGCGGCGCTGCGGCTCGATGTGTGGGGCCCCATTTTCCCCACGCCGGCTTCGCGGATGTATCGCCGGCGTCGTCGATGCACTGCCGAGGCATCGGCGATGCATCGGCCATGCGGCGCGATCCTACGACCCCAGCTGCTCGGAGCACATCGGGGAGGTCCCTGACTCCTAGGCGCACATCGAGAGGCGACCATGCGGGCAGCAGGCCTGCTTCGCGCCGTCGGTGTTGGATGAGACGCATCCTTCCAGAGCAGCTGTTCTAGCATCGTCGAGTCCGCTTCTTATCTGCTGGGAAGCTGGCCGTTTTCCGCCATCGTCGTCTGATCAAGTCGCCACCCCCCCCGACCCCCTCAGGAAGAAGGGACTCCACGGGCGAGGCCTCTTCATGGGAACCGCTTGGAGGCTCTGGGGGCTTTTTGTTTGACTGTCTGGAGGCGGTTTGAGGCCTCTTGGGGGGTTTCGTGGCCGCCCCGCTGGCGGTCTCGGGGGCCCTCTTGGGGCGGAAGGATCGCCATGTCAGTTCGAATGGCTTCTCCTGAGCCCAGATTGGGACCCTCCTGAGCCCGTCTTGGGGCTCCGCGTTTCCGCCCGTGGGGGCGAATTTCTACAGTCAAGACGATGAAGTAAGGACCGCTTTGGGCTCTGGAGGGGCTCGTGTTTTCGGGCCACTTGTTTGTGGCCTAGGCGCACCGTGGCCAGAACGGCCCCTCCGTTCCTTATTATGCGTTCCTTCTGGTCGCACGATGACTGTATCCCAGCGGTTTGCTCAATTCGTCAAGCTGTACAGCAGGAGCAACCGATCGTAGGTCAGAACCTAGGAGGAACCTGAGAATCAGGAAGAAACCGAAAAGCATGAGTAACGACGGCAGCGCAGCAAGAAGAGTGCGAACGTACTCCGAAACATCTGCGAAGGATCACTCCACAGAACGTCCAGGACCAACAAGCCCGTGCGCACTGCGGCGACCATGAACTCACTGCGCCGCTCCTGCGCCGCTCCTGTGCTCCCCACAGGCGAGCCCACGCACGGGCCTGAAAGCTCGAGAGCTCGGGCAACGGCTCTGTGCAGGGCTTGACCTCAGCGCTGTTTTGCTGGGCTTTGGCTGTGCTTTGTTTTTTGTGTTTCGTGCTGGGAGGGAGGCACAGGAGAACGGGTCGAGCAAAACGAACAACGAAGCGAACACGGCACGACAGACACCGTTTAAGTCCAGCCCTGGCTCTGTGCCCCGGCGTGCCCGCGTCGTGGCAGACATCACGTCGGGCAGTTGGGCCGTCTCCTCGGTCCCGCGGGGGCCGTCGCCGGGCCCCCGGGGGCCTTAGGCAGCAACGGCTCGGGGCGAAGAGCCGGCCACTTGGGGCCCTAGGGGGCGGGACTTCCGGAGGGGGGCCCCGTGCGGCAAGCGGCAGGGCATCGCGCGTGGGGCGTGGGCTGCTCCTCCCCAGACAGGTTCCAACGGCTGCCGGGCGTGCGTTGTGGCACGGCTTTCGCTGCTGTGCTCTCGTGTCCTGCCCCGTCGCCCTGCTGCAGCGAGAGGAGAGAGGCCTCCGCGACTCGTCGAAGCCATCCGAGGTCATGTTCGGCCTCTTCTGGAGCCGTCGTTGGGGAACCTGGATGCCGCACAGGGGGCCCGACGGCACCTTAGCGTGAGTGCCCCCCCTCGAACGGGAATTTGAACACCCGGGGAAGGAGAATTGTCGGAGGGGGGCAGCCAAACAGGTCACTGCCTTGTCGCCTCCAGCAGAGGGGGGTAGGCAGATTTTGTGAATGAGATGTTTGGTCCGTACGTGGGGTGGCTCCACGGCGCCTTCAACGCAGTGAGTAACGTGTTCGACGTCGCGACGCTGCCAGCGATGGCGCTGGCCTACATCAAGCAGCTCGGCTTCTCCTTCGCGGACGAGGCCGCAGCCCTCATACCGTGTCTGATGATTTTGGCTGCGTGTCTGCTGAACATCCGTGGTATCGAATTCGTAGGGGCCGCGTCATTTGCATTCACCCTCATAGTATGCAGTCCATTCGCCGTCCTCGCTCTCTGGGGGGCTAGGGGCCTGCCAGGCTTGGTGGAGGAGCGATTTCACACAGGGACGCTGTCGCCCTTGAAATTCTTGTCCTGCCTGTTATGGAACATGTCTGGGTACGACGACGCTGGCTCCACCGCCGCCGAGATCGTGAATCCACGGAAGGTGTACCCAATCTCTTTGGCCATCGCTATGTCCATCATTACTTCCTGTTACGTGGTGCCCGTCCTGGTAGGCCTCACAGTGCTGCCCTCCACGGACGATTGGCACGACGGGTCGTTTGTCTTGATCTCCACCCGCGTGGGAGGCAGCGCCCTCGGCGCCGCTGTCGCTTCTTTTGGGGCGCTGTCATCCCTTGGTCAGCTGAACGCTCTGCTCTGCTCCTCCGTGCGAGAGATCGTGTGCATGGCCGACTTGCCCCGCCAGCCCGTGCCCCGGTGCTTGGGGTCCCTGCACCCCAGGTACCTGACGCCCCACGTGTGCACCGTGGCCTTCAGCTGCCTGCTCTTCCTCCTCGTCGGGGTCGAGTTCACCGACTTGATCGCCGCCTCAATGTTCTTCGACTGCTTCTCCTTCGTGGTCCAGTTCGCCGCCTGGGTGCGGCACCGCTCCACCTCGCACGAGGGCTACGCCCGCGTGGAAGACGACAGCGTCTACCGCGCTCCCTGCGGGCTCGCTGGGGTCGTTGTGATCAGCGCCTTCCCGGTGGCCCTCTGCGTCGCAGCCGTGTCGCTCACCTTCCGGGACCAGGGCCTCCGCGGGCTCGCGGGCTTCGGGGGCACCTTCGCGGTGAGCACCTTGCTGTACTCGCTGCAGCAGGCGCGGGGGTCCTGACCCCGAGGCGGCTGGAGCGCCGAGCGGCCGTGCAGCGCCGGGGCACGACGTGCTGGACGGAGGAGGAGGAGGAGGAGGAGGAGGAGGAGGAGGAGGAGGAGGGGAGGAGGAGGAGGAGAGGAGGAGGAGGAGGAGAAGGAGAAGAAGGAGGAAGGGGGAGGAGGGGAGGAGGAGGAGGAGGAGGAGGAGGAGGAGGAGGAGGAGGAGGAGGAGGAGGAGGAGGAGGAGGAGGAGGAGGAGGAGGGAGGAGGAGGAGGAGGAGGAAGAGGAGGAGGACGACGATGAGGAGGGAGGAGGAGGAGGAGGAGGGAGGAGGAGGAGGAGGTGGAGAGGAGGAGGAGGAGGAGGAGAGAGGAGGAGGAGGAGGAGGAGGAGAAGAAGGGAAGGGGGAGGAGGATGAGGAGGAGGAGGAGGAGGAGGAGGAGGAGGAGGAGGGAGGAGGAGGAAGAGGAGGACGAGGAAGAGGAGGACCTAGCAAGAGCCACCGGCCGAACAGCACGATGCGTGAGGAGGAGCTGGCAAGAGCCATCGGCCGACAGCACTCGGCTGCCGCAGCTTGCCGATCTGCTGCGGCAGTCTGCAGAGCGGAGTCTCCCCTTGGTGGCGTCTGGCATGAGCATCCGGAGCCTGCCCTCGGTGGCCTCTTCGGCGGAGGCTTCAGGAGCCTAGTGGCGCACCGCCGGCGTACGATGCCGAGCTCCAGGTGGCTTATGTAGGGCAGCAGCTCGTTTGTAGCCCCTTCCGTAGAATAGTATCAGCAGAAGCAGGCCCGACTGCCGTCGGCACAAACAGAGATCCTCTGGGCTCCTCCTGCCGATCTTCGCCCCTTCCCCACTCGGCCTCCTCGAATCATCTGCCGAGCGGAGTCTCAGGCCAGGATCTGGTCCTCGATGCTTCTGCTCTCACGCGAGGCGAGCTCCCAGTCGGTCAGCTGCAGACACGCGACCTGGCCGGCCTGGGCGCGAGCTGGATGTTGCACGTGGCCGTCTGCCGCTGTGGGGCCGAGCCGGTCGGGCTGCTGGGCACAACGTCGGCCTCGCGCGTGCGCATCCGAGCGGCCTCCGCGCTTCCCGCACGCGGGTGCAGCGATTCGTGTGCTCCCCGCGGGAGTTCTTGGCATCGCTAGGACGTGTGCATTTTTCCTTCGGCGAGGACCATCGAGGAGCATCCTTGATCATTTGGCGAAGAAAACACGCACGAAACCGAAACAAACACCGGGAATGGACGTCCGAGCGATGCCCAGAGTTTGCTGCAGCACAGGGCGCACGTCGATGCCGTCGCCAGGCTGGCCCTGCCCATGTCGGCGTCCATAGGGGGAAGGACGGCAGGCATGCCGGCGTGCATAGTGCAGGCCTGGCCGATCGCTGCAGCTATCTTTCGGGGGAGCGTAACTAAGACCCGGGTTTGCCAGGACTCGGGTTCGCCATCTTTTTTTGACGACCGCGACTCGGATTTTGACGAGTAGGAATTTCGTGGGATTTCTGCAGCGGGAGGCCTCGTCAAAATGCAGGCTCGGCCTCGTCATTTTTTTGACGACCTCGTCGGGGATTTCCGAGTCCCCTGTACCCGGGTCTTACGCCCCCTGAGTCTTGTGCTCGGGCTCTGCGACCCTGGAGCCTCGGCCGAGGCTGGCAGAGTGGCCGGGGGGCGCCCATGGAGCACGCTGCCGAAGAGGAGCCTCTGTCGCACGCCTTCCCTTCGTGCGCGTTCTCGTCGTCGTCGTCGGCGTCGCCGTCCTCGTCCCGGCAGGCTTCCTCTTCCTCGGCCTCGTCGCCCTTCTCATCCTCCTCGTCGCCCCCCGCCTCTCTGTCCCCCTCTCCCTTTACAACAACTCAATATGAATACTACTCTCCCTTTTCCCTTGATGACGGCTTGGGAATATTCGCCCCCCCCCGCGTATTGTTTTTGTTACACAGGTTTCCCCGGAGTTGGGTTTTCGCTTGCATTTTGTTTCAAAATGCTGCTCTCGCTGAGGCGCCGGCCTCATTTTCGGGCCCCGCTCGCTCCGAATCGTGCTCCCGCTGCAGCGCTGGCCTCATTTCCGTGCGCCCGGGCCGGCGCTCGGGCCGGGTCCGGAGCCAGTTCCGGCCGCCGCCGGAAAATAGAGTTCCGAGGCGGCGCCGAAAAAAGGTCATTCTAATACACATGTTTCTTTCTTTTGAACATGCTGAATTTCGGCTTCCGGCGCCTGGGAGGCCTCCCAAGCTGATTCCGACGCCCGGGCCGGCGCCCGAGCCGGCGCTTGGGCCGGACGCCCGAGCCGGCGCCTGGGCCGGCGCCCGGGCCGGGTCCAGAGCCGGTTTCGGCCGGCGCTGGAAACTCTAGTTCCGAGGCGGCGCCGAAAGAAGGCCATTCCAATACACATCTTTCTTTAGAAAATGCTGAATTTCTGCTTCTGGCGCCCGGGAATCCTCCTTGGCCGATTCTGGCGTGCTTCCGCTCGTTCCGAATCGTGCTCTCGCTGCAGCGTTGGCCTCATTTCCGCGCTTCCGCTCGTTTCGACTCGCGCTCCCGCTGCAGCGCTGGCGTCATTTCCCGTGCCATGCCACGGCATGCAATGCAATGCTCGGTTGATACTACGCCTCGCGGTGCTCTTCTACGCCATGCCATGCTGTGCTCTACAATTCATCGCGTACCCTTTCGGGACAATTGCCCTTGTTTGACATCCGACTGTGCGAGTAGAGAGGGGATCTGCGCCATGGTAAAGGATGGGAGGGAGGGGTAGGATGTCAGATATGACGCGAGCGCACCTAGCTTGCCCCCCCCCCCCCCCTCCCCCTCCTCCCGCGTCGACTCTGTCGGCCTCGGAGGCAGGAGATGACAGCGCCTCAGACCCCGAGGCGCCCGGGCCGGCTGGCCCACGACTGGCCTCGGGCTGCTGTCTTCTCTCTTCCTGGGGCCCCAGTCGGCATGTCCGTTCGAATTGCGGGAAGCGCCTTCTCGGAACGAGAAGGCGATGGGAGTTTGTTTACCAGCCTGGAACATATCCCTATCCCTAAGCGGGGCATCGCCTCATCACAATGCCCATCTTAGGGATTCCCTTATTTTTTTAAGGGCCCATCCCTAAGATTGTCATCGCCTTTTGGCGTGTCAATCTTAGGGATAGGGATAAGTTCGAGGCTGGTAGTTTGTGAGGCCGAGCTTTCTAACAACAGATAATAAACAAACTCGCGAGGGACAATTGGCTCCCGATTGCACGGGATTTTTGAGCTCAGCGGATTGCCCTTTTTTCGGGCGTTTCGCTCGAGACGTCCTCGGAGAAGTGAGATGCGGAAGAAGCTGCCAGCACGGCGTTTGACGGGAAGCGCGCATAGACTCGAAGAGTCGCGCGATGGACGTACGTTGGTTCCGACCCGGAGGGAAATATCTTCAATTGGGGGGAGTCTGAGGGGGGGAGGTCTCGGGATTGCTCAAAAATCAAGGCCTGGCGGATGACGGGAAGCGCGCATAGACTTGAAGAGTCGCGCGATGGGTTCGGCCCTCTGAGCGCCTGTCCCGCGTGCTGCGCCCCCCGCGCTGGTTCGGCCCCTGGCGGCCTGCTCCGCGCAGAAGGCTTGCGAATTGGGAGGGGGGGGGCTTGGTATTTGCGCCAACTCGCGCGCATATTGTTCTGGCGCGCGACTGGCGATGGAAAGGACGCCATGAATGATGCGCTCTTGGGTTTACCTTATTGCGCGGGAGTATGGCGGCGAATGCGAGGAGGATCGCGACAGTTTTTTTCCGTGGCTGTCTGGGCCCAGACTCCTATCCCGCAAGCTGCCCCCGGCCGCCCTCTGCCGTCTCGGCCTTGGGTTGGGCGCGACCGTCGCCCGTCCCGCCGCAAGATTCTTCAGACCTCTCCCGCATGGAGGTTGTAGTCTCAGAGGCCTGGCCCTGCAGGGCCGCGTTGGCCCAGGGTCAGGTTCGGGACTGTACCCCCCCCTGCCGTCGGCGGGAAGGCATTCGGTGCCCGCGCTGGATCGGCCCTCAGAAGGTCTGTTCTGCGTGGTGTCGCTGGTTCGGCCTCTAAGGGCCAGTTCCGCTTGCGCGCTGGTTCGGCCCCTTGGGGGCCAGTTCCGCGCGCTCGCTGGCTCAGCCCTCTGAGCGCCTGTCCCGCGCGTTGTGCCCCCCGCGCCTGTTCTGCCCCTGGTGGCCTGCTCCGCGCAGAGAGCCTGCCAACTGGGGGAGGCCAGATACGGGCCCCAGCACACACACACACATACTGTTCTGGCGCGCGACTGTCAACAGCATGCCATGACGATGCTGTTGATGGTGATGATGATGACGATGCTGATGCTGATGATGATGCTGATGATGATGATGATGATGATGATGATGATGATGATGATGCTGATGCTGATGCTGATGCTGATGATGCTGATGATGATAATGATGATGATGATGATGATGATGATGATGATGATGATGATGATGATGATGATGATGATGATAATGGTGCGGGTTATGATGCTGATGGTGTTGTTGATGATGATGATGATGATGGTGGTGCTGATGATAGTGATGGTATTGCTGATGCTGGTGACAGTGATGACGAGAATGAGGATGCAGCTGATGAGGTGGCCGGTGATCATGCTGGAAATGGTGATGGTGATGATGGCAATAGTGTTGAACACGGGGACGGTGGTAATGGTGATGATGCCGCTGATGGTGGTGATACTGCTGATGACGATGATAAGGATGATTCTGATAACCATGGTGCTGGTGATGCTGGTGATGGTGAGAATGATGACGATGCTGCTGATGATGCTGGTGGTGGTGCTGGTTGTGGTGATGGTGATGGTGGTACTGGTGCTGATAATGGGGATGGTGAGGCTGGTGATGTCGATTGTTATGATGAGGCTGGTGGTATGATGAGGGTGCGAATGATGCTGCTGCTGCTGCCGACGACGATGATGATGCTGCTGGTTGTGATGTTGGTGATCATGATGACGGTGGTGGATTTGATGATGAGGGGGAAGGATTAACAGCAGGAGGGAAAGGATGATGAGGATGCTGCTGTTGTTGCTGATGTCGATAATGCTGGTGATGTGGATGGTACTGTTACTGCTGTTGCTGAGGAGGAGGAGGAGGAGGAGGACGAGAAGGAGGAGAAGAAGGAGGAGGAGAGGAGGAAGGGGAAGAGGAGGTGGAGAAGGAGGAGGACAAGGATGAATATCATGAGTACGTAGGAGAAGCAGACGTGGCGAGGAGGAACAGGAGGAGGAGGAGGAGGACGAGGAGGAGGAGCAGGAGGAGGAGGAGGAGGGGGAGGAGGAGTTGGAGGATCCAGGATCGAAGACCGAGGAGGTTTTGGACGTTCTGGGCGCCTCTGGTGGTCCGGGGGCGGGGGGGGGGCTCCACCGAAGGCCCCAGTGGCAGGGTCCGCATGGCGTTCCCCGCCCATTTCGGCACACCCCTCACACGTTTCGTGGCCCCGCAGGGAGCTCCACCGAAGGCCCCAGTGGCAGGGTCCGCATGCAGTTCCCGGCCCATTTCGGCACACCCCTGACAAATTTCGTGTCCTCATAGGAGGCTCCACCGCAGGCCTCAGTGGCAGGGTCCGCATGCGGTTCCCCGCCCATTTCGGCTCACACCTCACACGTTTCGTGGCCCCATAGAGAGCTCCACCGAAGGCCTCAGTGGCAGGGTCCGCATGCGGTTCTCCGTCCATGTAGGCACACCCCTCACACGTTCCGTGGCCCCGCAAGGAGCGCCACCGAAGGCCCCAGTGGCAGGGTCCGCATGCGGTTCCCCGCCCGTTTCGGCACACCACTCACACGTTTCGCGGCACCATAGGGAGCTCCACCGAAGGCCCCAGTGGCAGGGTCCGCATGCGGTTCCCCGCCCATTTCGGCACACCACTCACACGGTTCGTGGCCCCATAGGGAGGCTTGTCGAACGAGGGACCCAGAACGCGGTATCCACAATTGCGTATGGTTGGGTCTGTCGTCAGGCTCATTTTCCGTCGTTTTTCTTCCATCTGCCTTTGCTGCAAAACGAGATCGAAACGAAAACGGCCAACGAAATCGCCAAAACACCGTTTAGGTCGACCCTTGTTGCGTCCTAGCCTCCTCCTGGGTGTCTAGGTTGGCCTGCCGCCTTAGGCTAGCCAGGCGAGAAGACGGCCCAGCGTCCACGTCAGCGTCCGCCTCAGCCACGCGCGGAGGGGTGGATATAGGGGAGGGGGGAGGACTTCTGAGAAGCACCCCTGCTCCTCAGAAGGCGCGGGCCCTACGTAGATGTAAGGCCTGCGACTTCTGAGATGCCCCCCCCTCCCCCTACCCCTCTGTGTGCGCGCCGCCAGACCCCGCCACTCCGTCTTCCATCTCGGGCTTTCGCCTTTGCCGTCGGCGTCGTCATCGTCTCTTGCCGCAGGTCGTCGTCGCCGTCGTCGTCGCCGGCGTCGTCGTCGTCGTCGCCGCCGTCCAGCCCCGCCCGCCCGCTCCCGCTCGGGTCCCAGTGGGCCGCCGCCTTTCGCTCATCCGCCCCACGCTGCTGCGCAGCCCGGCTGTGGTGACCCGCAGTCCGCAGGAGGAGGAGGAGGAGGAGGAGGAGAAGGAGGAGAAGGAGGAGGAGGACGAGGACCAGGGCCAGGAGGATGAGGAGGAGGAGGAGAAGGAGGAGGACCAGGAGGAGGAGGAGGAGGAGGAGGAGGAGGAGGAGGAGGAGGAGGAGCAGGAGCAGGAGGAGGAGGAGGAGGAGGAGGAGGAGGAGGAGGAGGAGGAGTGGGGTCGGGAGAAAACAACACCAACAACAACACCAACAACAACACCAACAACAACAACAACACCACCACCAACAGCAACAACAACAACAACAACAACAACAACAACAAACACACCAACAACACCACCACCACCACCAACAACAACACATCCCTCCGGCTTAGTCCGCTGCCGCTTCGCCCCTCGGGCCCGCCCTGGCCCGTCTGGGAGGGAAACAGAACACAGACCTCACGAGTCGCCAACCCCCAGGGAAGCATGGGAAACTAGTGGAAGTGGGGGGGGAAGACGAAGATTGAGAACAGACCTCACGAATCGCCAACCCCCAGGGAAGTGTGGGAAACTATTTTGGAAGTGGGGGGCAGACGAAGCTTGAGAACAGAGGCGGGAGCATATTGACTCGGCATCGCTCCGACGTGCGCACTTTTTCTCGGCGGGGATCATTGAGGAGCCTCCTGGATCATCCTGCGACAAAAAGCCACGCACGAAACCGAAAAAAGCACAGGAAATGGACGTCCGAGCGATGGCCAGTTGAGAGTCCTGGGGTCTGTGTCTGTTCCTTCGTGTCTCCCTGGGCCCCTCTCCTCCTCCCATTCGCTGCCGGCCCGGGGCACGCATGCCGCCGCGCCGTTCGTTCGGACGCGCGGCCGCACGTCCCGGGAAGGGCGCCTCGGACACCAAGGCGAGCTCCGCCTCGGACGCGGCGGGTTTGCCGTGGGGGGGGGGCCGCAGCGCTGGCTTCGTCTACTCGGGCGCGGGGCGCAGGGTTTCCAGTGGATTTGCCGTGGTGCTGGCGTCGTCAAATTGGGCGCGCCGAGAACCCACGGCGCAGCGGCATATCCCTACCCCTATGACTGGCATCGCCTCATCTCGATGCCGATCTTAAGGATTCCCTCAGCTTCTGAGGGCGCATATCTGAGATTGTCGTCGTCTTTGGGCTTGCCAGTCTGAGGGGTAGGGATCATTTCCAGGCTGGTTAACTCGTTTTCGCCTTTCTGGGCCTCCCAGGCGGCCCTCGTCGTTGCGGCTGGGTTCGCGTCGAAATTGTGGCCAGGGCGCACCCAGGGAGAGATCCGGGGACGGGCGGTATCGCTACCTGTGGGTTTCCCCACAGGAGCTCCGGCTCAACGCGTCGCTCCGCCGATTCTGGCAGACCACGCTTCGGCGCGACGCGCTATCCACGTCCCCATTCCCACGCGTCAGCGTCCCGACCCCGCGGAGCGGAGCGTCACCAGCAGGGCATGGCGTGTCGCCGGGGCCGCCGCCCCGGCGCGCCGAACAGAAGCTCATGACCGCAGCTCCTACTCCCGTTCGCCTACCCCTTCGAGCGCCTGCGTAGCAGATCCTGCCTGCAAACCTCTCGCAACGCGGCTTCCACATCGTCGTTTGCTGGTGTTCACGTTGCAGCTTCGGAATGGCCGTCTTTTCTGGTACTCCGACGTGGGTTCGACGTGGCTCGTCGACGTGGAGTCGACACGGATTCGACACGGATTGCGGCGCAACGGGTCAGACAAGGTCCCCAGAAGATGCAACATAACGGTGTGAGGTCAATGCGTCCTCTGGCCCGGTCTTCTTGGGCGTGCTGCCTGCGCCAGCGCACGGCGCACGAACGGCAGACACGATCGGCCCTGCCAGCTCGCACGGGGATCCCCATACCACGAGCAGTGCTTAGCCCCGCCGTGCGCGAGCCCAGGCACTGGCAGCGCCGCGCCCGCAGCGACACGTGAGGGGTCCGTCCCCCCTCCACTCCGCCCCTCCTCGGCCACGCGGAGCAGGGGGTACGGGGGAGGAGGGAAGGCTTCTCAGAGGCACCCTGCTCCTAGGAAGCATTCCCCCCTCCCCCGTACGTAGGGCGGAGGAGGGAAGGCTTCTTAGAGGCACCCGGCTTCCAGGAAGCCTTCCCCCCTCCCCCGTACCCCCACTGTGAGCGCCGCCAAGCCCTGCCCCTCCGTCTTCCATCTCGGGCTCTCTCGCCTTCGCCATCGTCGTCTTCGTCGCTCTGAGCGGCCGCATCCTTCGACCCCTCGTCGAGGCCGCGCCCAGCGGCGCCCGGCAGCTCCTCACCTGCCTCGGCGCCGCCTGCCGCCTACCTCCCTCCTCGCCCGCCGCCTCGCTGCCGCTGCCGCCGCCACCCCGCACCTCCGCCGACCTGATTTCTTCTCAGGCCGCGGCCCGGGATCGACTACGCGTGAGGGTGACCCCTCGCCAGAGCCACCTTTGGTGCGGGCGCTGTCGGGCTTCCAGATGGCGGAGCATTCCTCCCATTCCTTCTCCTCCTCCTCCTCCTCCTCCTCCTCCTCCTGCTCCCCTCCCCCTCCCCCTCCCCCCCCCTCCCTCCTCCCTACTCCTCCTCCTCCCCTCCTCCCTCCTCCTCCTCCTCCTCCTCCTCCTCCTCCTCCTCCTCCTCCTCCTCCTCCTCCTATGGTGCACAACCGCAGCGTCCTGCTCGCTCGGGTCTGGCCTCCCCCGCGGCCCCCCGAAGGGCGCGCACCAGCATGGCACCCTCTTGCCCTAGGAGCACGCTCACGTGCAGCAGACTCCTCTTCATCCTCCTCCTCTTCCTCCCCTCCTCCTCTTTCCCCTCCCCCTCCTCCTCCCCCTCCTCCTCCTCCGCCTCCTCCTCCTCCTTCCCCTCCTGCTCCCCAGCCTTCCCCCCCCCCGCCCCCGCAGCGGTCCCGACCCCCCGGGGCGGTCTCCCTGTTCGCCCCCAGGGCCGTTCCCGCTGGGCCCCGGGGGGCCCGCTGGCGGCCCCCGGATGCCGACGTCGAGAAGCAGCGCCCGGGTGGAAGAGGCCAGGTCGTCGGAGGGTCGAGCAGGAGATGGACTACAGACTTGATGTACCCATGCACGCATTTTTCTATGATGGGCCTGTTTTCCACCACCACCACCATACATTGGAGGGGGGAAGGAGGCGGAGGGTGAGGAGGAAGAAGAGGAGGTGGTGGAGGAGGACCCCCTCCCCCTCCTACTTGTGGTGATGGCGGTGGAAAACAAGCCCACCGTTCTAGGGGAACGAAGAGTGGCATAAGCATGACAACTCGGAGGTCCGCGCTTATTTCTCGGATCCGCGCTGGACCCCCCTGGCGGCGCTTCCAGCGCCGCCCCAGGCGCGCTCCGCGCGCCAGGGAGGGGGTTCCAGTGCGGATACAAGACATCCGCGCGGACCTCCGAGTATGTCATTTTTCTTTCCCTTATTTTTGCCGTGCGCAGAAAGTTCGTTGGTCAACGAAACTGGCACGTTTGTTCCATACCTTCGACGAAGTTGTTTAATTCCGAGGTAACTCGATCCTGTCGTAGATTTCCCACTCGAAGAATCTGTGACTGCGGCTGCCGCTGCCGCTGCCGCTGCCCGCCTCAGCGCCGCCGCCTGCCTCCTCCCCCCTGCCTCCTCCCCCCTGCCTGTTCCAGAGCTCCGTTTCCCCTTGGCTTTCGGGTCGTAACTCGGCCCTCAGGCGGCCCTTCGGGACGATCCAGGCACCCCGAGAACGCCCTCGGCGAGGCGCAGCTGCTGGAGAGCACCCCGAGGCTCGAAGCCCGCCGAGAGCCAACGACACCGCCCCAAAACCTCGGCCCCCGAACGCTCGACCCTCGAACGCTCGATCCTCTGGTGCTCGAGCCTCGAGCCTCGGCCCTCGGCCCTCGAGCCTCGAGCCCCCCGAGCCCCCCGAGCCCCTCGAGCCCCGCCTCGCGGGGCCGGCGTCCTGCCTGCCTCTTCGCTCGCGCCCGTGTGCCGCGGCAGAGGAGCTCCTCGTCCGCCGCGCCGGCCGCGGCGCGGGGGCCGCGGGCGCCGCCGCGGGGCGCTGGCCGCGGGTGGCCGGCGCCGGAGCGGCGCTCCTCCGGGGGGGTGGCCGCGGTCGCGGTCGTCGCCGTCCGTCGTGGTCGCGGCCTCGGTTGTCGTCGTCGTGGTCGTGGTTTTGTCGTGGTCGCCGTTGCGGTCGTCGTCGTGGCCGCGGCCTCGGTCGTCGTGGTCGCGGTCGCCGCCGTCGTCGTGGTCGTGGCCTCGGTCGGTCGGCGTGGTCGTGGTGGGCGTGGTCGTCGTGGTCGGCGTGTCGTCTTCCGTCGTCGTCGTCGTCGTCGGTTTGTTAGTCGAAACACAACAAGGCTTTTTGCCGTTTCCGGCCTCCTGGGCCCCTCGTTGGGCCTCGGGACTGTCAAAAATCGACTTGGGATGAAACATTGGCCCTGGAAGAAGGGTCGGGACTCCTGGGGCCTCGTGTTGAAAAAGCCTAGCCATCGAATGTCTGGGGTCGTGGCATTGGTCGTTGTGGTCGTGGTCGTCGTGGTCGTGGCAGGTGTCATCGTCGTCGTCATCGTCTTTGTTGTCGTTGTCGAGGTCGTGGTGGTGGTCGCCGCCGTCGTCGTCATCGTGAATCGTGGTTGTGGTCGTTGTGCCCGTCGCGTTCGTCAACCTCGTCGTCATTGTCTTCGTCGTCGTAGGAGGAGGGTGAGGGAGGAAGGGGGTCAGGGAGGAGGATCCATGAGGGAAGGATGGGGGATAGTATGGGACGGAGGGAGATCTTGGCGTATGCAACATTTCGGGATGGCTCGGCGGGAGATAAAGTGAGATGGGGAGAGGGGGTCGGATGGTTTTGGGCTTGGATGTATGGATGGATGGATCGGTGGAAGAATTGGCGGAACATGGATAGGCAAGTAGGAAGATAGGCAGCATAAGTAACAACAGCAGTAGTAGCATGCCCACTGGCAGTGGCGATGGTGGTGGCACTGGCAGTGCTGGCGGCAGTAGTGGTCGCGGTAACGAAACTAGTTGCGACATCTGATTCAGTAGTATCATCAATTGGAAAAGTGTAGGAGCTGTGGCAAGCTTAAAACCGCCATGGCAGTGACAGTGTGTGTCGATGCCGCAGTAGCAGCAGTAGTTGTATGATTAGGAATATGGAGGCAGACGTTAGCATCAAGGGAGTAGCTATACTATATATATACACATATCTGTTGTATATAGAGAGATGTATTCACTCACATATATATATATATACATACGTATGTATGCTATGGCTGTGGAAGTAGAAACGTTGGTAGGAGTCAACAGAAGCAGTGCCAGCAGTCGTAGCAGCATAGCCGTACCATGTGTAGAACAGGTGGCGCTTGTAGTCGTGCCTGGAGTTCTGGTAGCAGAAGTAGTCGCAGTTAGAATTAGTAGTAGCGACTGCGCTAGCAGCATTAGCAGCAGTAGTTGCAGTCGCAGTCGCAGCCGTAGTATGTAGTAGTTCTAGCCGTAGGAGTAGTAGTAGTAGTAGTAGTAGTAGTAGTCGTAGTAGTAGTAGTAGTAGTAGTAGTAGTAGTAGTAGTAGTAGTAGTAGTAGTAGTAGTAGTAGTAGTAGTAGTAGTAGTAGTAGTAGTTAGTAGTAGTAGTAGTAGTAGTAGTAGTAGTAGTAGTAGTAGTAGTAGTAGTAGTAGTAGTAGTAGTAGTAGTAGTAGTAGTAGTAGTAGTAGTAGTAGTAGTGGGTCGTAGTAGTAGTAGTAGTAGTAGTAGTAGTAGTAGTAGTAGTAGTAGTAGTAGTAGTAGTAGTAGTAGTAGTAGTATAGTAGTAGTAGTAGAGTAGTAGTAGTATTAGTAGTTAGTAGTGTAGTAGTAGTAGTAGTAGTCGTAGTAGTATAGTAGTAGTAGTAGTAGTAGTAGTAGTAGTAGTAGTAGTTAGTAGTAGTAGTAGTAGTAGTAGTAGTAGTAGTAGTAGTAGTAGTAGTAGTAGTAGTAGTGGTAAGTAGTATTATTATTTTAGTAGTAGTAGTAGTAGTAGTAGTTAGTAGTAGTAGTGGTAGTAGTAGTAGTAGTAGTAGTAGTAGTAGTAGTAGTAGTAGTAGTAGTAGTAGTAGTAGTAGTAGTAGTAGTAGTAGTAGTAGTAGTAGTAGTAGTAGTAGTAGTAGTTGAAGTAGTCGTAGTAGTAGTAGTCGTCGTAGGATTCGTAGTCGTGGCCGTAGTCGTAGTAGTAGTAGTAGTACTAGCAATCGTAGTTTTAGTAGTAGAATTAGTAGAAGCAGCAGCAGTAGTAGTTGTAGTAGTAGTCGTAGCAGTAGTCGTAATAGTCGGCGTAGTAGTAGTAGTGGTGATGGTCGTAGGAGTAGTAGTAGTAGTAGTAGTAGTAGTAGTAGTAGTAGTAGTAGTAGTAGTAGTAGTAGTAGTAGTAGTAGTAGTAGTAGTACTT
>CAUYUJ010003725.1:186309-208809 GCA_963575745.1 Prorocentrum cordatum
TTGGACGAGATGGATTTCCTTTTGCGGAGCAGTTTACGGGGGATGGGGCTTTGTGACGGGCTTTGGTTTCTCATTTCCTGGGGCACGCGATCGTCCTACCCATGTCGCCATGAAGGACATGAGCGACGAAGGAACATGGGTTTGTCTTGACTGGCATTCGCGCGTAAGCTGCCCGCGTAATGTCGCGCGTAAGCACCCTTGTTTTCAGTGTGGCGTGCCGCGCCGGCGGCCCGCGCAAGCCACTGCGTGAGGTCGCAACGTCATCTCGCGCAAGATCTGTTTCTGATCGTCGCTCACATGAGGGCCCGAGCAGGGCTCCGTGGGGCCCGAGAACGGGGCCGTCTTTTCCTTGACGCGACCCTCGGATCGAGGGTCGACACCCCGGACACGTCCCGGGAGGTGTGCCGCTTAGAATGTCGGGGCGGATCCAGCCGTGGCACCCACAGGGCTAGCATTGTCCGAAGACATAGAATTCGGATTCTAGAACGTCGAGCTTGTCTTTATGAGTCGTGACGGCAGTCCGTTCTTCTCCTTCGTGGTCACCATGCAATGTTTGCCGTTCACGCTTGGGAAGTGCCATGAAGGGGGTTACCACTCTAGAGGTTCACCACCGCCGCCTGATCGGAGACTGCAGAGGTTCGGGACTTATCTGGGGGTCTCTGGCAGGCCGGGCCCAGGGAGGTCCAGGTGAGCGACGCAAGAAAAAAACGGGGTCGCCTTCACCGACATTCGCGCGTAAGTTGCCCGCGCGAAGTCCCAGCTGAACGTCCTCGCTTTGAATTTGACGTGCCGCGGTGGCGGCCCGCGTAAGCCAAGGCGCAAGGGCCTTTTGCCATCTCGCGTAAGACCTTTTTTTTTTCGTCGCCCCGGTGGGCACGTTGTTGGGTGACGCTTCCTCAGGGAAAAGTCTTTCGTCCACGGTCCATCTTTGATGGCCAGAGGCCCCGGAACGCCTCCCAGAGGCCGAAATTGACTAGGAAACATGCTGGGATTGAGATCGTCGTGCCGTCGAAGAGTTGGGGAGGAGGTGGCGAGCCCTCCCCTGTGGTGGCCGCTTTCTCTCGGCGGCGAGCCCGGGGTGGAAGCGAGAAGGGGCGGCGGGCCTACGTCCCTGGGCCTTCCGAAAAGTGCTCAAAGCCCTCCCCGGAGGCACAGAAACCTTTCAGAAGGTTGGAGGCATTCTGAGACGCCCCGCCGCCTCCTGGGAGGGCCTCCTTCTTCTCACTTTCCCCCCTCGCTCGCCACGGACTTTTTGGGCATCTCCTGGCCAGCTGGCACGCCTCGGGCCGGAGGGGGGGGGGGGGGGGGCCAGGACCAGGAGGAACCGTTGCAGAGCGCTCTCGAGAGCCGGGCGGGTGGTCCTGCGGGGGGGTGGCCCAGAGGGGGCGGAGGGAGCACAGGGCCCCAAGAGGTGCCCAGCTCAGGGCTCCTCTTCGGGGCCAGCAGGCGCCCCCCCCAAAAAAGGGAGCCCCAGGGCGCTTTCGGGGTCCGCTTGTCTCCCCCCCGTGTGGGTCACCCCCCCCCCAGTAGTGGAGGATAGCGATGAATTAACGACCGGGAACGACCGGGGGTCGTGTTCACGCGGCGGCGCCCGGGATGACGATTAGAAAAAACCGGCCGCGGGCTGGAACTCTACTCTCTTTAATCGTTCTCCTCCAGTCAGAAAATTATGCAGAAACAGCAGATTTTTGTTTAAACATCGTTCTCTCTCATTTTTTTTATGAATCGTCACCCCCCCAGTCTGCCACCCGCCCAGGAGAGGCCGCGGCGCCCCATACATCCTCCCGCTGGCATCTCGAGATCCCCGTCGTGTTCCGACCCAGTGTTGTCCCCATCCTGGTTTCGCCTGCACGCCCATGCATGCCCTGATCTTGCCAGTGCGGGGCCTTTGAGAAGTCCCGGCCCTCTGCCCAGGGCCCCGTTGTTCATCCAGAGTAGTAGTAGTAGTAGTAGTAGTAGTAGTAGTAGTAGTAGTAGTAGTAGTAGTAGTAGTAATAGTAGTAGTAGTAGTAGTAGTAGTAGTAGTAGTAGTAGTAGTAGTAGTAGTAGTAGTAGTAGTAGTAGTAGTAGTAGTAGTAGTAGTAGTCTGGGTAGTAGTACTTGTTGTTGTTGTTGTTGTTGTTGTTGTTGTTGTTGTTGTTGTTGTTGTTGTTGTTGTTGTTGTTGTTGTTGTTTTGGTTGTTGTTGTTGTACTTGTTGTTGTTGTTGTTGTTGTTGTTGTTGTTGTTGATGTTGTGTTTGTTGTTGTTGTTGCTGTTGTTGCTGTTGTTGTTGTTGTTGTTGTTGTTGTTGTTGTCGTTGTCGTTGTCGCTGTCGTTGTCGTTGTTGTTGTGCCATCTCGAGAGCAGCATCGCCCAAGACTCATAGCCTGGCTCTGCATCCCGACGCCAGCATGTCTGGGTGGCATCGGCCGAGGCGAGCTCGACAGACCACGACCAGAGCCTCTCACCCTCATGCTCTGCGGTATCCCTATCCGGCCGCATCGCTCTGTGCTGGCCTCGGCCGGGCGTGGACCGACGAGGCTCCCAGCTCGGCCAATGCAGCCATGCGGCTTTTCGGAGGGCTCCCCGAGCCCGACTCCGCCAATACAATATGCAAGGCCACCTCCAGGGCCGCGAGCGGCTCCCAAACCCGGCGTGGCCCAGCCCCGTCTCGGCAGGCTCTGGCAGGAGCGGGCGTTCCGGCCGCGCCCCGTTGGCGCCAAGCCCCGTCGCGCGCGCGCCCCGACCTGCGGCCCGCAGCAACGCAACCGCGCCCGTCGTGAACAACTCGCGACGCCCAGATCTCAGGCTCCGCCTTGGCGCCACGCGCCGGCGGGTCAGGCCGCCCCCCTCCTCGCTGGGGCCTCGCTTGGTAGTCGGGTTCGCCGGAGCGTGCGGGTTCGCTACCCCGACCGGTCGGCACTGCGTCGCCGATTCCGGGTCGTCGTTTCCCCCTTCTGAGCCGGTCACTTTCTGGCGTTGCCCCGCACCGGCGCCGCCCAAACACACTGATGCTGTGTATGCGTCGGCCCCGCAAGGGCGACGCGCACGCCAGGGAACCTTCTGGTATCAGCTCCGTAGCGGGCGATTTCTGGCCTTACCGCTCGGGAACCGATATGCTGGAGGATCTGTGTGTCTCAATGCTCGCGTCGGACGTGCGTCGTGCGCCTCCAACATCAGCACAGTGCTCGCATGTCCTTCTGCGTCCCACCTCGGTCTGGCAGGTGCTCACCCACGCTGTGCCATGACTGAAGGCGCCACCGTGCCACCCGTCTCGGGGAGGCCTTCCGGGCCGAATGGAGCGTGCTCGCTCGCCCGCCAGGGGGGGCCCCCGTGGAGCAGAGCGCTACCCCGGCCCCCCCCCGCCCCCCGCCGACCTCCGTCGTCACCGCCGTCGTCGTCGTCCTCGTCGTCGCAACATCTGTCCTCGTCGTCCTCGCCCTCGCCCTCGTCCTCGGTCGGCGGCGTCCTCGTCGTCCTCGTCGTCCTCGTCGTCCTCGCCCCCGCCCTCCTGAATTTGCCCCTCGCCCTGGGCCTCGCCCGGCCAGCCGCCGCCCTCCGCGGCCCGCGGCAGGCCGCCCTCCTCCTCGCGGGCGCCGCGCTCGGCGGCGGCCTCGGCGCGGCGCCCCGCGCGCCCGCCGCCGGCGGCGGCGCGCGCGGGCGGCGCTCGGAGGAGGCCGCCGCTGGCTCGCCGACGAGGACGACGACGACGACGACGACGACGTCGACGAGGACGACCACCACGACGACGACGACGACGAGGAGGAGGAGGAGGATGAGGACGACGACGACGACGACGACGACGACGACGACGACCCTTTGCCGGAGTGGCAGTCGGACCGAGGCAGAAAGATCGAGGGCCATTCGGAGAGGCTCACCTGGTGTTCTCGGGGCTTGTTGGATGCTCTTGTGCATCCTGGGGGAGGGTACCCTCGGATGCTTTGCAGCTTGGGCCAGCGGGGGTCTCATGTTCTCGAGGCAGGTCCTTCTGTCCCAGGTCTGACCGTAATGGTGACACTTCGCCAGAGTTGCATGTGTCAGCCTCGCGCAGAGGTGGGGCGGGGGGAGGGAGGAAGGGCTTCTCAGAAGCACTCCTGCTTCTTGGCAGGCGCGGGTTTAATCTGTAGATGTGGGGCCGGCACCTAAGCCTCCTTCTGAGAAGCCCTTCCCCCTCCCTCCACCCCCTCGTGCGTGGTGGACGGATCAAGGAGGCGGACGAGGAGGAGGGGAGGAGGAGGAGGCGGAGGAGGAGGAGGAGAAGGAAGGGGGGAGGAGGGAGAGTAGTAATAGGAGGTAGGAGGAAGCGGAGGAGGAGGAGGAGGAGGAGGAGGAGGAGGAGGAGGAGGAGGTGAACGAGGCGGAGGAGGGGAGAGGAGGAACGAAAAGCAGGATGAGGATGATAATGAGGATGAGTATGACGATGAGGATGAGGACAGTTAAATAATGATGGTGATGATGATGATCATGATGATGATGCTGATGATGACGACGATGATGATGCTGCTCATGATGATACTGATAATGTTGACGATGTTGGTGATGATTATGCTGATGATGTCGATGATGGTGATGATGACGATGTTGCTGCTGATGATGGTGATGGCGACGATGCTGCTGCTGTTGCAGATGATGATGCTGATGATGACGATGGTGGTGGTAATGCTGATGCTGATGATGATGATGATGCTGTTGATGATGATGGTGCTGATGCTGATGGTGATGTTGTTGATGCTGATGATGACGATGACGATGGTACAGATGCTGCTGATGATGGTGCTGGCAACGATGCTGCTGCTGCAGATGAGGATGATGCTATGCTACTGGTGACGCTGGTGATTGGAATGATGATGCAGATGATGATGATGCTGATGATGATGATGTTAATGATGATGGTGCTGATGGTGATGAGCTGCTGATGATGGTCATGGTGATAGTGATGGTGATGGTGATGGTGGTGGTGATGATGCTGTTGAGGATGCTGCTGCTGATGTTGATAAGGGTGATGATGATGATGATGATGATGATGATGATGACGATGATGATGATGATGATGATGATGATGATGATGATGATGATGATGATGATGATGATGGTGCTGACGATGATGAAGATTAGGAGGAGGAGGGGGAAGAGGAGGAGTAGGCGGAGGAGGAGGAGGAGGAATGACGCGGGTTTAACCTGTCGCGGCGAAACGAACCGAATGAACAAGGACGAGGAGGAGGAGTAGGAAGAGGAGGAGAGGATGAGGAGGAGGAAGGAGGATGGTAGGAGGAGAGAGGGCGGTTGACAATCCCCCCTCCTCCTCCCTCCTCCTCCTCCTCCTCCTCCTCCTCCTCCTCCTCCCCTCTTTCTCCTTCTCCCCCTCTCATCCGTCTCCTCTCCTCCTCTTCCTCCTCCTCCTCCTCCTCCTCCTCCTCCTCCTCTCATCCTCCATCTCACATCCTCCTTCCTCCGGCCTCCGTCCCCCTCCCCATCCTCTCTTCTCCGATGGTCGTCCACTCCTCCCTTCTCATTTCTCCCTTCTTGCTCCCATCCCCTCCTCCAGGAGAAGGAAGAGGATCCTGCCCGCCTCTGCTGCACCAGCGCCGGCAGGCCTCCATGGTGGCCACGCAGCTGGAGCTGCAGGTCAAGGTGGGCACGGCCACGTCGGTCGCCGCTGCTGCTGCCGCCGCCGAATACCGCCGTCGCCATCCTCGTCTGCGTCCTCCTCCTCATTGTCTTCGTATTCCTCATCCTCGTCTTCATCCTTCTCCTCCCCCTCCTCCACTTCCCTCCGCCTCCTCCTCCTCCTGCTCTTCCTTCTCCTCCTCTCCTCCTCCTCTCCTCCTCTCCTCCTCTCCTCCTCCTCTCCTCCTCCTCCCCTCCCATTTCCTCCCCTTCTCTCCCTCTCCCGCCCCCCTCCTCCCTCCTTGCTCCTCGCAGCGCTGCGGCTCCAGACGGCTCCAGACCAGCCCTCCCCCTGCGCTGCCCGCCCTCCCTCCCCTCCGCTCCCTGCTCCCCCCCCCGCCTCCCCTCCTCCCGCCTCCCCTCCTCCCGCCCCCCCCCTCCTCCCCTCCTCCCCCCCTCTCCCCCCCCCCCCCCCCCCCCCCCCTCCCCTCCCCCCCCCCGCCCCGCCCCTCCCCCCCCCCCCCCCCCCTCCCCCGCCCCCGCGGCGGGGGCGGGCCCCTGGGTGCCCTCTGGGGGGCCTGGCACGGGCCCTGCTCCGCGTGCCGGCGGTGGCGATCAGCGTCGCCCAGACATGGCGACGCCCCGATTTGTTGTAAGTCGGGCGTGTCCATGTTTGGTATGTTTAGGTTATGTTTCAAGGGCGCCCTCGAGGGCGCGAAGTTATGCGCGCTCCGCGGCTCGGCTCCGACTCCTCGTCCTCCTCTTCTCCCCCGGGAGGCGGCGCGGGAGCGCGAAGTTCTTCGCACTTCGCGCTTCGCGCAGCGCGAAGCGCGAAGTTGTGAGCCCTTGTTTTTATTTTACCAAAATCCGCCGGTAGGAGGGCATCCCCGACCTCATGTTTATTCCAAGACGGGGTCCCCAGAGGTCCCTACCCTCTCCCCGGGGCCGCCTTTGCATCCCGATGTCGCTCTTGGAGGGAGGGGACGGGGAGGGGAGGGAGGGGAGGGGAGGGGGAGGGAGGGGAGGGAAGGGGAGGAGGAGGAGGAGGGAGGGAGGGAGGGGGAGGAGGGGAGGGAGGGGAGGGAGCGGGAGGGCGCGAGGGAGGAGGGAGGAGGGGATAGGAGGGAGGAGGGGGGAGGTGAGGAGGGAGGAGGGCAGGAGTGAGAGAGGGACGGAGGGAGGAGGAGGGAGGGAGGGGGAGGGGGAGGGAGGAGGGGGGAGGGGGAGGAGGGAGGAGGTGAGGAGGCGGGGAGGAGGAGGGGAGGAGGAGGAGGAGGAGGAGGGTGGAGGAGGAGGAGGGAGTGAGGAGGGAGGGGGAGGGAGGAGGGAGGCAGGGAGGGAGGAGGGTAGGAGGGGGGAGGGAGGAGGGGGAGGAGGGAGGAGGGGAGGAGGGAGGTGGGAGGAGGGAGGAGGGGAGGAGGGTAAGAGGGAGGAGGTGGAGGGTGAGGGGAGGGGAGGGAGGAGAGGAGGGAGGAGGGAGGACGGGAGGAGGGAGGAGGGAGGAGGGAGGAGGAGGGAGGGATGAGGAGGAGGAGGAGGGATGAGGGAGGAGGGAGGAGGGAGGAGGGAGGCCCTTAGGAAGGGAGGAGGGGAGGAGGGCGGAGGGAGGAGGGAGGGGGAGGAGGGAAGGTTTGGAGGAGGAGGGAGGGAGGGAGGAGGGAGGAGGAGAGGAGGAGGAGGAGGAAGACGAAGAGGAAGAAGAGGAAGAAGAGGAAGAATAACGAAGAATAATAATAATAATAAGAATAATAATAAGCATAAAACTAAGAATACTATGAATAAGAATAATAATAATAAGGAGTAATAAAAAATAAGCAACATAATAAGAATAATAATAATAAGAATATAAAACCGAAGAAGAATAATACGAACGATAAGAATAATAATAATACTACTAATAATAAGAATAAGAAGAAGCAGACGAATAAGAATAACAATAATAATACGAATACTAATAAGAAGAATAATAATACGAATACGAATAATAATAATAATAAAACTAATAATAAGAATAATAAGAATAAGAAGAATAATAAGAAGAAGGAGGAGGAGGAGGAGGAGGGGGAGGAGGACGAGGGGGCGCCCGCTTGCAGGCGGAAGCGTTCGACAGGCAGTTCGCCCAGAAATTGGACGCGTACGGGCACGGGTCAGGCCCGAACTTGGGCTGGCCTCTCCTGTTACTGCTGTTGTTGCTCCCGCCTCCCTCTTTTTTCCTTCACCCTCTTCCTCCACCTGCCTCAGGTGGTAGCTTGAAGAATGATGACGGTTGGACTTTTCTGCTGCAGCAGCCCGCTTCAAGCACCCTGCCAGCTCGCATATTCCCACATGGTTGTTATGTGACGCTGGGTTGCCTCAACGACCGTAAATTATATCCTCTCCTTCCGCCGTGTCGTCCTCCTGCGCCCCCGTCTTGCCCCCTCGTCCTTGCCGTCGCCGCCTCTCTCCTCCTCCGCGCCCTCCTCCTCGCTTCCCCTCCCTCGGCCGGGGGGCGCCCGAGTGGGCCCTCAAACCCGACGCTGGGGGGGGGCCACCGTTGGGGTCTTGCTCCTGGGTCCCGCGTCGGTCACTCCCTTGGCCGTGTCTCTCCCCCCACCCCCTTCCTCCCTCCCTGTCTCTCCCCCCCCCCTCTCCCGCCTCCCTCCCTCGTCCGTCCTCCCGAGGCATCTCCCTCCGTCCCTCCCTCCTTTCTCTCTCCCTGTCTTTTTTTTTGTTGTTTCTGTCTCTCTCTCTCTCTCTCTTTCTATATTTTTCTCTCTTTTCCTCTCTCTTTCTCTCTTTATCTCTCTCTCTCTCTCCCTCTCTCTCTCTCTCTCCCTCTCTATCTCTCTCTCTTCTTTTCTCACTTTCTCTCTTTCTTCCTTCCTCTCTCTCTGTCTCTCTTTCTCTTTCTCTCTCTCTCTCTCTCTTTTTATCTCTCTCTCTCTCTCTTTACACACACATACATATATATATATATGTATGTATGCATGCTAGGGGCCGCTCCTGTTATCTACCTTCGTTTCTGTTTTCCAACGCATGTCATTGAGATATACGAGGAGGGGGAGGGGGAGGAATAGGAGGATAGCAAGGATAAGGATATACGAACAACGAGGAGCAGGAACATAATAAGTGGCGGACGTGGAGGAACTTCAGGAAAATAGGAAACGAGCTGGAAGGATGAGGAGAAGAAGAAGGACTATGAGACAGAGGGAAAGGAAGGACGATGAGGACAGGCAGACGGAGAAGAGGAGTCGCAGTCGATGTTTTGATATCTTGTCGACGCCCTGGTGTCAAGGTTTGGTTCCTTGCGGCGTTTCTTGTAGCCGAGCCTCTGCTGCAACCGTTTCGTCAGTGATGTAGTATGTGAGCGTTGCTTTCTAGGGTGTTAAGTGTCTTTCATTTGGCGATATTCTCATCTCTGGGACCGCCCATTGGATGATGACGTGGAGAAGGAGCAAAGAGGAGGAAGAGGAGGAGGAGGAGGAGGAGGAACAATATGTATAGCAGACCGATGGCGATGAGGATGACGACTATGATGGTCATTCGGATGCGGGTGAAAAAGAAGGGGAGGATGTAAAGAGGAGGAGGCGGAGGAGGATGAGGATGAGGACAATGATGGGGAGAATTAGAATCAAGCCAAAAGAATATGAGGATTTGGGTGAGTAGAATAAGAGGAATATGAGGGTGAGGAGGGCACGAATGATGAGATGGATGGCTAGATGAGGGGGGTGATGAGGAGGATGCTGAGGAACTGGCAAGCAATGAACATCTGGATTGGGAGAGGGTCGGGAAAGTCACGGGGGGAAGAACGATCGACATGATAATGAGGATGGCTTGGCTCAGACACTCTTGATGTATGCCTGGCGATGTTGATCCACGGCCCAAGTATTTTTCTGGCCTTTCATACCTAGCCGTGCTGGCTTCACATTCGTTTGTTTTGTTGGCCTTGTTGGCTGCTTGGTGCAGCGATGCCTGCGCCTTCGAGTAAAGCTTGGAGGAGTATGAGGGGTAACTGCCAAGACCGCAAACGACTGGCGTCGACCGGCCACTGGCTCAAGAAACCGTGGGTCAGAAAGCGCCTCAAGCAAGCAGCGCAGGAACAGGTCAACAAGACCCGTGGCACCAGGCAGTGATTGAAGCAGAGGAAGGCGGGACTTCACAGCGAGTTGAAGGCCAAGGAAAAGGAGGCCTTCCAACTGCGCCGCGACGTGTTCGTGCAGACGGCTGCTGCGGATCTTAATGCGCACCACCACCATCCCAGCCATGCAGCATGCATTTCGTCATGTAAGCTGCCAAACATAACATTACAAAAAACAAAAAAAACGAGTTGAACACAACGGCGGTGCCACCCCGCCACCACCGTCACCTTCGCATGTCGGTGACGTAACAATAAGAACAACACAACCGCACAAAACGGCAGCGCAACAGCAACCGCTGAAACCTTTGGGTTCCCCGCAAAACTTGGCCGACAACGCGCGCAAGGCCTTCGACGAGCTGGAGAAAAAAAAGCCACCTGCACAGCCTGCTGGGCGAGGCAGACGCCGACCGCAACGCGCTGAAAAAGACAGCGCGCACTGCTCGGGCGCAGGGGAGGAAGGAGGGCGAGGCAACCGCTGGGGGGGAGGCGGGCAAGGCGTACGACCGCTTGCAGACAGCCTTGAAGAAGGCCCAGGCTTGCGAGGGTGACACAAAGCCTTCTCCTTCTCTGCTACCGAACTAAACTTGACGCTCGCTTCGGCAAGCGCCACGACGAAACCCGACTTTTTCGTGCTGAACCACCTTTGAGAGAAACCAGGCGACGCGTTTCGGGCGTGGCTGTGAGGCCTCTGCGCTCGCATTGCGACAGCTTGTAGAGGCCTCGCGGAGAGCTGCTTGGCGCTCGCCAGCCAGGCCGCAGACGAGTTTGAAAACAGACGTAACATCCTTGAGTGCGGGATCGAGGTCCACAGGAATCGTGCACCTGTTTGTGTTCTGCCAACGTTTGATGTTCTCGAGTCGAACCAGGTAAGGTGATTTCAATTATCCACTAAGTTCTGGCCAGATTGCTGGGCGGAGAAAAACAGCATTCGCCTATGCGAGTGCGATCGCTGCTCGGCGGCGGGGAAGAAGGACAGAACGCTCGCTCGCAAGGGGTTTCCCGACGTGGGTCCGTGGTGCCATGCGGATTTTCCCATTGGGGTTTTCGGTTGGGCTCCTTGCGAAGCGTGAAGCGTGTGTGGGGTGTGCTGAAACGGGTTTGATCGCGCTGCGCACCCTTCCACATATACGTTTTCTTAGCTTTTTTTTTTTTTTTTTTTTTTTTGGGGGGGGGGGCTACTATATATATATTATGTATATATTAATATATATATATATATATATATATATTCTCGTTTTTATAAAAAAGAGGTCGGGGAACATTCGTGATCCTTTTGTGGGCCTGTGCAAGACGATTCCTATCAAACGACTTCAATTGGAATCCCCTTGGAAGCATTTCGAAAAGGTTCCTTTCGTTTGGCGCTGCAAAGGGTTTGTTGTTGTATCCCAGGCAATAGGAATCCCTGTGTACACCGGCACAACAAAGAATCCGATTGAAAGCCGTCCAGTAGGATTTCTTTTGGAGGCAGCATAAAAGGAATCCTTTTGTAGGGCATTACCGAGCGATTCTTATTGTATCCCAGGCAGTAAGAATCAAATTATCGGCGAACCTATCGGAGCCGCCGCCGACGGGAGAAGACAAACCATACAAAAAGAACAAAACAGCTGATGGAGCAAAAATGATGTGTTTTTCATTGTAATTCCCAACCCTCCTTGGTTGGGTATTCGTTTTGAATAGAGCAGTGTGGTCGCGTCCCTTCTCCCTTCTCCCGCCTCCCGCCTCCCGCCTCTTCTTGTCTTGCCTGCGGGGGGCTGCGATATGTGAAACTGTCGTCACTTTCGAGGCCTGCTGGGGGGTCCGGCATAGAGGGTAACCGCGGCAGATTCAAATTAGACCTCGCCATCCCTGGGGGGCTGCGATCTGTGAAATTGTCGCCACTTTCGAGGCCTGCTGGGGGGTCCTGCATAGAGGGTAACCGCGGCAGATTCAAATTAGACCTCGCCATCCCTGGGGGGCTGCGATCTGTGAAACTGTCGCCACTTTCGAGGCCTGCTGGGGGGTCCTGCATAGAGGGTAACCGCGGCAGATTCAAATTAGACCTCGCCATCCCTGGGGGGCTGCGATCTGTGAAACTGTCGCCACTTTCGAGGCCTGCTGGGGGGTCCTGCATAGAGGGTAACCGCGGCAGATTCAAATTAGACCTCGCCATCCCTGGGGGGCTGCGATCTGCGAAACTGTCGCCATTTTCGAGGCCTGCTGGGGGGCCCAGCACAGTGAGGGCCACGCGCGGATTCAAATTAGACCTCGCCATCCCTGGGGGGCTGCGATCTGCGAAACTGTCGCCATTTTCGAGGCCTGCTGGGGGGCCCAGCACAGTGAGGGCCACGCGCGATTCAAATTAGACCTCGCCATCCCTGGGGGGCTGCGATCTGCGAAACTGTCGCCATTTTCGAGGCCTGCTGGGGGGCCCAGCACAGTGAGGGCCACGCGCGGATTCAAATTAGACCTCGCCATCCCTGGGGGGCTGCGATCTGCGAAACTGTCGCCATTTTCGAGGCCTGCTGGGGGGCCCAGCACAGTGAGGGGGGCAGCACAGTGAGGGCCACGCGCGGATTCAAATTAGACCTCGCCATCCCTGGGGGGCTGCGATCTGCGAAACTGTCGCCATTTTCGAGGCCTGCTGGGGGGCCCAGCACAGTGAGGGCCACGCGCGGATTCAAATTAGACCTCGCCATCCCTGGGGGGCTGCGATCTGCGAAACTGTCGCCATTTTCGAGGCCTGCTGGGGGGCCCAGCACAGTGAGGGCCACGCGCGGATTCAAATTAGACCTCGCCATCCCTGGGGGGCTGCGATCTGTGAAACTGTCGCCATTTTCGAGGCCTGCTGGGGGGCCAGCACAGTGAGGGCCACGGGCAGATTCAAATGAGACCTCGCCATCCCTGCGGGGCTGCGATCTGCGAACCTGTCGCCACTTTCGAGGCCTGCTGTGATCCCCGTTTTCGAAGTGGCTAGGAGTGCTCAGGAATTGTAAATCATCAGCTTTATCAAGCCCTTTTCCTGTAGCCAGTGTCCTGCGAGTCTCCCGAATTCTGTCTGCAGACATATGTAACCCTCGCTCCGTCATCGCCCCCTTATAAAGTATCCTAAACTATTTGCGCCCCGCTTTTGCGCAGGGGTTGGGTACGTCGCCAGGGTATTGCTTTTTCTCTGTTGAAAACCAAACCAAGACAAAACACACAAGTCGGGACCGAGGAAACCGTGTGTTTTCACAGTGTTCGCGCCTCTTCAAATTGATTTCTATTGGCCGGCGCGCAATAGAATACTTGGGTGAGCCTGTACAAAAGGATTTCCATTGGACGGCCTTCAATTGGAATCCTCTTGGAAGCCTTTACAACGGATTCCTTATGTTTGGCGCTACAAGAGGATTCGTTTTGTATCTCAGACAAAAAGGATCTTTTTGTAAATCGGTACAAACGGAATCCTATGGAAAGCCATCCAATAGGATTGTTTTTGGAGGCAGCATAAGAGCAATCTTTTTGTAGGGCGTGACAGAAGGATTCTTATTGTATCCCAGGCAATAGGAATTCAATTATCGGCAAACCTGTCGGAACCGCCGCCGGGGGCAAAAATGCGGTGCTTTTAATTGTAAAGCTGTTTTTTTTCAATTGAAAACCAACAAAGACAAAACAAACACAAGCTGGAACCCTGGAGCCCCTGTGTTTTCACAGTGTTTGCGCCTCCTCAAATTGATTTCAATGGTCGGCGCACAATGCGAACCCCTGTGTGGGCCTGGACAAAAGGAACCCTTTGTAGCGCCAAGCAAAAGGACTCCTTTCGAACAAAGGCTTTTAAACATGATTTTTATTCAAGGCCGCCCAATAGAAACCTTGTTGTACAGGCTCACCCAAGGATTCCTATTGTGCGCTGACCAATAGAAATCAATTGGAGGAGGCGCAAACTTTGTGAAAACACAAGGTTTCCTTGGTTCCAGCTTGTGTTTTTTGTGTTTGTTTGGTTTTCAATTGAAAAAACAGCTTTACAACGAAAAACGCAACATTCTTGCTCCCTCAGATTGTTTTTTTGTCTTCTCCCGTCGGTGGCGCTTCCAACAGATTCGCCGATAATTGCATTCCTATTGCCTGGGATACAATAGGGATCCTTTTGTCATGCCCTACCAAAGGATCCCTTTTAGGTTGCTCCCAAAAGGAATCCTATCTGATGGCTTCCAATAGGAATCCCTATGTGCCGGTTTCAAAAAGGATTCCTATTGCTTGGGATACAATAATAAACCCTTTGTAGCGCCAAACGAAAGGAATCCTTTTGAAAGGCTTTCACAAGGATTCTTATTGACGCCGTTTAACAGGAATCTTTGTGCACAGGTTCACACAAGGATTCCTACTGTGCGCCGACCAATAGAAATCAATATGATGAGGCGCAGGTTCCAGCTTGTTTTTCCCAGTTAAGAAAATACTATTTAAAAAACAGCATTGTTGCTCCCCCATATTTTTTTTGTGTCTTGTTTGTCTTTTTCCCGTCGGCGGCGGTCCCGAAAGGTTTGCCGATAAGTGGATTCCAATTGCGTGGGATACACGAGGAATCTTTTTGTAATGCCCTACAGAAGGATTTCTTTTTATGCTGCCTCCAAGAAGGAATCCTGTTGGAAAGAGTTCGATAATAATCCTTTTGTACATGTTTACGGAAGGATTTCCTTTGCGTGGGATACAATAGAAATTCGGTTGTAATGCCCTATTGTCTCCAAAAGGAATGCTATCGGTTGCCTTTCAATTGGAACCGTCTGCGCGGAGGCATATGAGTTGATTCTTTGCGTGTTGTATAGAATGAAACCCTTTCTCCAACCATTCCGAACGCCAGGAAAAGAGAAAGGTATATCACAGGAGCGGCCCTTACCATATATGTGTATATATCTACACATACAAGACTGCATTGGCGCTGCGCGCCGTGCACTTTGGTCCTTCAGATTTTCGCACGTTAGCGGGGTGCGTGCGTGCGTACATGCGCACACACACATGCGCCTATGGAAACATACTACATCTGTACATATACATATACTTATGTATGGGTATGTACATGTATCTGCAAATGGTCTGTATACCGATTTGTGCGCATGCACATGCGCATCTCAGGCGGTAGTGGCCTGACCAGCTGCTCCGGGCGTATCGCAACTCAAAGGTGCGAGGGTCTCAGGCGAAAGTGGCCAGACGACCATGGTCCTTCAAGTTGAGCAAGCAGGCGGGAAGACAGATATTTACATAGTTAAAGAAAGCCGTCACGCCTTGTTGCCGTTTTCGTGGTTGTCGATATGACAGTGTCTTCCATTCCCTATATTTTTCTTCCCTCATCCTTTATTTCCCGCTCCTTCGCCGCCAACCCGAGCCGAGCCGAGCTGAACCGGCGGGCCGGCCGAGCCGGCGGGCCGGCCGAGACAGGGGCGACGAGGACGACGACGACGACGTCCACGATGACGACGACGATGAGGAGGAACAGGAGGAGGAGGAGCAAAAGAAACGAAACATACGAGGAGGCTGAGAGGAGGAGGAGGAGGAGGAGGAGGAGGAGGAGGAGGAGGAGGAGGAGGAGCAGATAATCTACAGAGAAAAAGGAGGAACCGGAGGATAACGGGAAAGAGAAGGAGGGAGACGGGGAGAAGAAGGATGAAGGAAAAGATGTTTTGGAAGGCTTCTGGGGGCGCCATTGAAGCTCAGTGTTGGGAGCCCTGGTGTTATGTAGCGTTTTGGGGCCTCTTGGGGGGCTTCTTGGGGCCCTTGTGGATCCCTTTGAGGGTTCGGTTGGGGTTGCCTTGGAGGCCTTTGGCCGTCGTGGGGCTCTCTTGGCGGCGTCTTGGGGCGTTCTTGGGAGCCTCTATGGGCGCTCTTTGGGCTCTCGTGGGCTTGTCTTGGAGCCCTCTTCGGCTGTCTTGGGGCTCTCTTGGATCGGTATCGGGCTCTTTGGGGGGCCTCTTGGGCTATCTCGGGGCGATCTTTGGAGCCTCTTAGGTCTGTTCGGGCTCATCAGTGACATGTCCCTCTTGGGGCCCTCTTGGGAAGCCTATTGGAGGCCTCTTGGGGCGTCTCGGGGCCCCCTTGGACGGTCTTGGGCGGTCTTGGGGTCTTCCGGAGCGCTCTTGTGCTGTCTTGGAGCGCTCGTGTGCCCCTATTGGAAGTATCTCGGGCCGTCTGGGGCGCCTCTGGGACCGCCCGAAAGTTTCGGGGGAGGCCGAAACTCGTTGGGGGGGGGGGATCCGTCCGGGGTCCGTCCGGGGTCCCCGGCCCTATAAAAGTATATATCTATATAGGAATACGTGCGCCTTTATACATACATACATACATACATACATACATACATACATACATACATACATACGTACATACATACATACGCATATATATATATATATATATATATATATATATATATATGGGTATACATCTGTATATATGTATACATGTATATACGGATATAACTATCTCTTTGTCTCTCTCCTTCTCTTTTCTCCCTCTGTGTCTTTCTCTTTCCCCCTCCTTTCGCGAAGTGCGGCGCCCGGAAAACAGTGGAACGTCGCGGCAAAAGACCGCCCCGAGCCCTGGGCCCCCCTCCTCCTGCGGCAGGGCCCCCCTCCCCGATCGAGCCCCCCAGTGGGCCCCTGCAGGCCCGAGCGGAGCCGGGCGTGGCCGCCCGGCCCGAGAAGCGGACGGCAGCATGCCAGGATCGGAAGGGCCCCGCCCTTTGTGTCCCTCGCAGCAGGGCGTCGGGGGCGGCAAAGAGGGTGGTGATGACTACGAGGGGGGGGGATATCATGGCGGGGGCCATGATATGTTTCCTCTGATTTCATGGCGCCCCGTCTTACTCCATGGCGTCCCTGGCCCCCCCCCCCCCGCTGGGCCGCGCACGCGCCGCCGGCCATGATTTGCACCCCCCCCTCTTGGACGCCCCCCTCTTGGCCGCTCCCGACAGCGGAGCGGAGAGAGCCCACGACCCTGGCGCGGCCGCGCAGGGCGGAGCAGACGGCAACCTGCCCGGCTCTCGGGGCCCCGCCCCCCTTGCCCTCGCAGCACATACGTGGGCAGGAGTCCACGGCCCCGGCGTGCGCAGCCGGGGCTCCCTGGAGCGTGTTTCTTTACTGCTCGGGGCAGAATGGGCATCATATCCCCCGGCCCCCCCCAAAACAAAAAATATAACGCAACGCCCCTCCCGCCCAGTGCGCTCCGGGCACTGCCCCCGTGCGCATCGGGCACGCGGCGGGGGGGAGGCGTTACATTATACCCCCCCCGGCCCCCTCCCCCCACCCCCCATAATTCCCAGTATCGCCGAAAATGAAGAAACGCGTTCCTGCCTCAGCCCCGCCCCAGAGAGCTCCGCTCCCAGCTCCCCGAGAGTGAGGCTGGAGTGCGCGGCGGTCAACGCCGTCTTCGCCCGCAGGGTGGCGGGGCAGAGCGGGGCAGAGCAGCGAGCAGGGCGGTCGAGAGCACAGCGGAGGCCCAGGCCAGGAGACGCCCCGCTTGCCTCCAGGGTGCCCTGGGCTGCTTGGGCTTCGATGGTTCCGCTCTGGGAAGGCGCGGTGGTCCCGCGCCGAAAATCGAAGGAGGTCCTGGGGCCTCGTGGTGGGGCTTCCTGTGGGCGGTTCCCTGTGGACGGTCCGCCGCCGCAGTGCAGAGCAGGCTACCCCACGGCCTCCTCTTCCCGAGCGGCCGCCCCGCGGCCACCGTGCGAGATCCGCCGGCCGGGCCCGCGGCGCCCGTGACGCGCCCGCGCGCCCAGTGCCGCAGCAGCCGCGGGGCCTCTCCGACGCCGCCGCGCCGCAGCGCAACGCCTCGGCCGCCCCCGCGCGCCAGGATGAGCCGCCCGCTGCCGGGCGGGGTGTGCAAGAGAACGGAGAGTGCTTTTGGGGACCCTCCAGGCCGTAAGGCGCGTTATGGTCCCCGTCCTGTCCCGTCGTCGTCGTCGTCGTCGTCGTCGTCGTCGTCGTCGTCGTCGTCGTCGCCGTCGTCGTCGCCCTCGTCCGTCGTTCGTCGTCCGTCGTCCGTCGTGCGTCGTCCGTCGTCCGTCGTCCGTCGTCATTCGTCCGTCGTCCGCCGTCCGCCGTCCGTCGTCACTCGTCGTAGTCGTTGTCCCCCCTCCTCCCCCCCTTATAACGTAGCCCACTCCCCCTCCCCAGAGTCCCCAGCGCTGCCGCAGTGCGCCCTGCACCAGTCTGTGGTGCCACACGGAGGGGGGGTGGGGGCGCGTTCTGTTATGCCCTCGCCCCCGCCCCCCCTCCTCCCCCATAAACGCCAGTTATTTCCGCGAATGCAACAAAACTCTTAGATCCCAGACATGTTCGCCCCTGGCTTCGGATCCGTCGTACTTTAGTCGACTTTCTGGCAGTTGTGCCCAAAATGCACCCCAGAGGATGCGAAAGAGCGGGGCGGAGACTCCTGCCTCAGATTTGAAGCCGGGCGGATATTTCCGCAACAGCATGGCGGAAACAGCGACGGCAAAGTAGGACAGACATCGTCATCAAAAGGGTTTGAAGGGTACGGCGGAATTTTCCGCTCTGTTTGCGAAATCGTTCAAGGTACGACGTATCCGAAGCCAGAGGAGTTGGTGCGAACCTTGAGGTTGAAGCTTCAAGCCTGGAGGTTTTGTTGAGGCCCTTCTCGCCCGCCACCTCTGGTGCTCTGGCGGGGCTCCTCCCCGCGGGCGGCCGGGTCCGCCTCGAAATGCTGGCCGGAATGCACATCTTGTCCGGGCCCGAGTGTATTTTTTCGGGGGAGGAGGGGCAGGAGGAGGAGGTGGAGGAGGAGGAGGAGGAGGACCAGTGTAAACCCAAGATGCATGAATGATGTTGGAGTAAGCCCTCCCTCCAAGGTCCCCTTTCATAGGCCCCTACAACGGTTCACTTCCATTGCGGGAACTGCCTCGTTTGAAGACAACCGTTTGAAGACGCTGGAGCATGCCAACACATTGATCTCAGGATTCCAACGCCACGGATCAACCTGATTGTTGCGTCGTGATGACCCTGAATCGTGCCAGAACGCCATCCCTGGGACTTTAACGCAGCGAATCACAGTAACTGTTGTGCCCGAATAGCCTTGAATCCGTTCAAGACAACATTTCTGGTACGTTGATGATGGAATTCCGTGAAACTCTTATAGTGGTTAATCAAACGAATGCGCGCCGCGCTAAGGCGAGAGCCACAGTTTGAAAAGGAACCGCACTCAATCCAGGAAGCTTTTGACTTTTTTTGAAAAACGAATGTGCGCCGCGCTCAGGCGAGAGCCACATTTTGGAAACGGGCTGCCCTCAATCCGTGAAGGCCTTACATTTCTTGAAAAACGAATGTGCGCCGCGCTATGGCAAGAGCCACATTTTGAAGACGACCCGCCCTCCATCTGTGAAGCTGCTGCCAATGTTTAAGCTTCCGAGTCATAAGTGGTGAGGAAGTCTCAGGCGAAACGCCTGGCCCGCCCTAAAAAACTTGCCTCGGGGTGCGACAGGGATAAGATCTTTATAAAGAATGGGCGAGGAGCAGAAGAAGCAGGAGGAGGAATAATATGAGCAGGAGGAGGAGCAGGAGGAGGAGGAGGAGGAGGAGGAGGAGGACGAGGAGGAGGACGAGGAGGAAGCCGCTGCCTCTCGGGGGGCTCCTCCCCGCCCAGCCCTGCCGGAAGGGGTGGGGGGATCCCAGGAGGGCGGACGGTCATACGGGGCGCCTGCCGCTTCGCGCCCTGGCGGCCGCGGAGCCCGCGGAGAGCCGAACGAGGATACGAGCAGGATCACGGTGGGCTGCCCGACGGCGTGGCGGCCCAACGGTTCCCGCTCCCGCGAGATCGCCACACTGGGGCCCCTGGCGGTCCGGCGAGCGGCCCGCCGCAGCCGCCTCCTCTCCACCAAGGCAGCGTTGCACCACCCTCCGAAGACCAGCGCCGACGACGACCCTGACGAGGAGCAAGGGCACCAGCCAGCATTTCGCAGAGGAGCTGCCGAGCCCGTGCCTGCCGCCATCGCCAGTACCATTCCCGGCATCGGCGCCATCATGCAGTTGTTGGACGACGGGCTTGCCATCGTGAGGAAGGAGATGGCGGAGGGCGTCTGCGCCATTGGCCGCTTAGGGCAGTGCCGCTCCACAGATGTACATGTTGTACCTACGGGCGCCAGACATCCTGGATGCGCCTACCTACACGGAAGCTGGAACAAGTGACTGGGGGCCAGCCCTTCCATTCTTTCCAGCCCTGGCCAGTTTCCTTTTGTTTCTCCCAGCCCTGGCGACCGCATCCCTAGTGTCTTGGGCTCGATCAACCCCCTGCCAGTGTTTCCAGCCCTGGCCACTTCCACTTTCTTTGATTTTCCAACTTCCATTTTTTCCAGCTTCCCTGTACGACCCGACGGACCGCACCCCCGACGCGGCCTGCCCGAAGGGCCACCTCGTCCACGAGACCGCGGAGGCTGCCGTTCGCGAAAGCGCTGGTCGCTGGACGCAGCAGGACCAACAGCGAGATCGCGAACATCAGGGCAGCACATGTCACAGCAGCGCAGCAAACCTTGATGTCCGCGAAGTCGCCCTGCGCAGTGAGTGGGCGCGCAGCTGCCGGAGACAGCAGTGCGACAAGAAGGGCCTCGCCAGCCAGCCCTCTCCCTGCGGGGAACGCCAGCGGCGGCCTGCTGCCAGCGGGCCAGGGCAAGCGCGCCGCCCGCGTGATAACGTCGACAGCGCAGTAGCCCCTGCTGACTGCTAGTCCTCCCGCGCAGGGGAGGGCGCTTACATACCTGAGACAGCGCGCGTGCCATCTATGGCGCAGCGGCCCCGTCTAGCTGGAACGTCGCCCTGCGCAGGGGGGGGGGCGCCCGGCCGCCTGTCGGGTGGCACCCGCGCCGCCCAGCAACTCGCCGGCCAGGAGGACATCCATGACTCTGGCGTGGGGAGCAGCAAGGGACTGCGATCATATCCGGCCTGGGATGGCTAAAGCCTGGGCCGTGGGCGGCTGGACTGGTGCCGCACCGCGCCAAACGCCACGGCGCGGGGTACGGGCGCTGGCCGCGGCCCCATTTTCGGCACCCCCGCGTGGCACCCGCCGCCGTCTCATCCCAACCTGTCCGCTGTCCGCGTGGTGGGCAACTGGAGGGGAATCGTACATTGGAGTGCAGAAGTGCTGGGCAGAGGAAACATATTCCGAGGAGTACCAGTCCGCCTCGGACACCGACGACCCCATGCTCGCGGCATTGCGTCGAAACTGACGCTGGCGCCAAACTTTCTTTTGTTTCTAGCACGGTGGTGGTGAGCGTCCAATAATTTGCATATGCCCAGGGTCCAGGGCAGACTCCAGATCTCCATGCCGGTGTCGGGGATCTTGGGCCCCTCGGAGACGGCAAACAAAAACAATCGGACGCGGCTTCAGTCGGGAGGGGAAGAAACATAGACACAAAAAATCGTCGATCCCCAGGACATGTGGAAGGGAAGACGGAACTTCAGAAAATATTGAAAATAGAAGAAATCCTGGGATTTGTGTGTATGTATGTATTGTGAAGCCCTGACGGCCGGTGCCGCCGACCCTGAAAGACATCGACGACGACCAGGAGGGGGAGGAGGAGGAGAAGAAGGAGGAGGAAGAGGAGGAGGCGGAGATAAGGAGGAGGATGATGATGAGGAGGAGGAGGAGAAGGAGGAGGAGGAAAAAGAGGAGGAAAAGGACTCCCCCTTGGGCCCCCCCCCCCCCTGGGGAGGAGGACCAGAGGAGGACCAGCGTGGGAGAGGGGATGGGAGGGGGAGGAGGACCCCCAAGGACGGATGCGTATCTGACTCCCCCCCCCTGACCCCCCCTGGGACTCCTCCCCACCTGGGGAGGGGGACCCGAGGAGGAGGAGGACCCCAGAGGCGATCCGAATCTGACCCCCCCCCCCGGGACCCCCCCCCCGCCGGGGAAGGGACAGAGGGAAGAGGCTTCCCTTTGACGTAATGAGGACGTGGATGGAATCCTCTCAAGCTGCGAATCCGTTCCCCGAGCGAGGAAGGGTGCTCTTTCTCGCTCTCTTTTTTTTTTTTCTCTCTCTGTCTCTCTCTCTCTCTCTCTCTCCCGGCGGGAGAGGAGGATGGGAAGGCGGAGGCGAGAGAAGGCTCCCCGTCGACGGGGCTGCGCAGACGTCCCACACCCGCCGGCAGGGGCGGCGGATTCTTGTGTGTCCCGGGGCCCCGCCCGTCAGAGAGCCCGAAGAGCCGCCAGGACAGTCCTATATAGAGGCCCCCGGGGCGGCCCGAGGCTGCTCCAAGGCGGCCTGGGATGCTCATACGGTCGGGGCCCTGAGGAAGGAACCCTTTTCGTTGGGGAGGGGCTCGGTGTTCCTCAGTTGTTTTGCAGTTCGCTTAGGGCTTCGATGGGACATCGAAGTTCAACTTATTGGGAAAAAGGGGCCTCGTTCCTCATGTAGGGTTCCTCGGGTCAACGCCCTGACTGTGAGGGCGGCCGGGTGTGCTCCCCAGAGCGCCCAAGAAGTTGTCCAGACCTCGAAAAACGGGGGCCAGTCGAAAATTACGGGAACATCTGTACACGTTGTGCCTTTCCAGCTTCTTTGCCTGAGGTGCGCTTCCGAGGCTCCAGGGGGGGGCCCAAGGAGGCCCTCGAGAGGCTCTGAAGACGCCTTCGAGAGACCCCAGGAAACCGCACGAGGCGCTCAAGAGGCTTCAAAGAGACTCCCAAGAGGCCCCCGAGACGCTACAAATACATCATCAAGAGACCACCAAGTGGCCTCCAAGAGTCGCACGAGGCACGAGCCCCCAAGAGGCCCCCAAGAGGCCCTAGAGGCGTCCCAGACGCCCCAAAGAGACCCCCAATATGCCCAAAGAGGTTCCCAAGACGCCCTCA
>CAUYUJ010003725.1:218809-226309 GCA_963575745.1 Prorocentrum cordatum
CGTCAGCGCGTGTCCCGGAAACCAAATTTGGCACGCTACTTAAACGTTTCGGGGCCCCATAGGGAGCTCCACCGACGGCCCCAGTGCTACCGGCCGCATGCGTCCCACACGCCAAATTTGCCATGCTCACCCACCCAGTACAGCGTTTCGTGGCTCCACAGGGAGCTCCACCGACGGTCCCAGTGCTACCGCCCGCATGCGTTCCCCCCCAACCAGTGCAGCGCTTCGTGGCCCCATAGGGAGCTTCACCGAAGAAGATATTCACAATTGCGGTACCCATAACTGCATATGGTTCGGTTCTCCGCTAGGATAATTCGACCTGCACCCTCTCGCCTGTCTATTTTCTGCTCCCCGCTTGTATAATTGCGTCTGGCTTCGCCTGCGCTTTGCAGTGTTGTGAAGATGTCTGGCTCTTCTGAAGCTCTCTGGGGAGTCTCTCGGGCCGCCTTGGGACTCTCTCTCTCTTGGGGTCTTCTTGGGCCTTCGTCGGGGCCTCTTGACGAGGATGAGGCGGAGAGGGAAGCGGAGAGGTCAGAGGCAGGGCGAGGCAGGCGAAGCGAAAGTAGGAGGGCGAGGGATGGGTGAGGGACGCGGATGCCATAATGTGGACGAGGATTGAGGAAGCAACAGACGGCGGAGGAAGGCAAGAAACAACAGGATGGCGAGCGACAGTTACGACAAGGTGAGTGAGGAAAGCAGGGCAGGAAGAGAGTGAGCAGTCAAGCATGTTCCATTTGTTTTGCATTTTCCATTGCCTCAAGCTACCTAGAAACAGCGCGCGGGGAGCGCGCGCGAATGTTTCTAGTATGTACACAAACATATATTTACGCAACCGTATATCGCATAGGATTGTTAGTGTTGGGTCGTATGGGTGTGCACCGAATAGTTGTTTGCCAAAGGATGGTAACGGTTGGGTCGTATGGATGCGTGTCGGGTGTTGTTGTTTTTCATAAAGTGGTGGGTTTGGGTCGGATGGATGTGGGCGTATTTGCGTAGGATGGTGAGGGTTGGGTCGGCTAGGAGTGCACCGAATCGTTGCTTTTTCATCTCCTGAGGGTTGGGTCGCATGCGTGTGCGCAGCATTAAGGCGAGAGCCACATCTTGAAAAGTAACCGGCCTCCACGCTTGGAGTTGCTGCAACATTTTAAGACGAGTGTGCGCGGCGCTAAGGCGGGAGCCACATTTGGAAAACGTGCCAGCCTGGCGCAAAGGCGAGAGCCACATTTTGAAAACTCCCTTGGCTCCACCCTTGCAGGTGGTGCAAATTTCAACCTTCAGAATCATACTTGGCGAGGAAGTCTTAGGCGGAACGCCAGTCCTGGCCTGCGGACTCGGTGGTACGACAGGGAGGTTATCCATCCGGAAGGCGGGATGATGATGCTGATGATGCTGCTGCTGCTGCTGATGATGATGATGCTAATGATGATGATTATGATGATGATGACGACGATGATGATGATGATGATGATGATGATGATGATGATGATGATGATGATGATGATGATGATGATGATGCTGGGGAGGAGGAGGATTAGGAGGAGGAGGAGGAGAGGATGTAGGCGGGGGGGTCACAGCTGACGTTTTTATCCGCTTCGCGGGGCCTGGGGCCATCAAAGATCGATCGGGCTCGAAACATGACGGAGACAGACATGGTCTACAGTTCCGGTCGTTTTCTTGGCCAATCCGCATCGTCGGATCTCAGGTATGATCTCTCGCACCGGAAAAGGGGCAGAGGAGGAGGAGGAGGAGGAGGAGGAGGAGGAGGAGGACGAGGGGGAGGAGGAGGAGGAGTAGGAGGAGAAAGGGGCAGGAAGGGATTGGGGCGGAGGAGGAGGAGGAGGAGGAGGAGGAGGAGGAGGAGGAGGAGGAGAATGAGAGGAGGAGGAGGGAGGGGGAGGGAGAGGCCATGAGGACGAGGGGGAGGTGGACAAGGTGATGGCGATGGTGATGGCGATGGTGATGGTGATGATAATGATAACGAGGCTGGTGATGATGATGCTGCTGCTGCTGATGATGATACTGATGATGATCGCCGAATTACTCTGCGGTTAAGCGCGGCACGACGCCGTGAATTTAGCGAATGTCCCCAGGCCGCCTCAGTATTCCTCCTCCGGCAGCAGCGGTACGATGGCGCCGAGGATGGCTTCCGCCTCCGCGGCACAACCGTGGCAGCGCTGCTGCTGCGGATGATGCTGAGGAGAAGACGAAGAAGTAGGAGGAGGAAGGAAGAGGAAGCGGGGGGAGGAGGAGGCAAGATGGAAGACGGGGGAGTGGGAGCGAGGATGCGGAGGAGGTGGTGGAGGAGGAAGAGGAGGAGAAGAAGAGGATAGGAGGAGAAGGAGGAAGAGGAGGAGGAAGGAGGAGTAGAGGAGGAGGAAGGGGAGGAGGAGGAGGAGGAGAGGAGGAGGAGGAGGAGGGGAGGAGGAGGAGGGAAGATGGAGGACGAGGGAGTAGGGAGCGAGGAGAAGGAGAAGGAGGAGGAGGAGCAGGAGGAGGCGGAGGCAGGGAGAAGACGGGGGTGTCCTCCTCCTCCTCCTCCTCCTCCTCCTCCTCCTCCTCCTCCTCCTCCTCCTCCTCCTCCCCCTCTTGCTGCTCTGTCTCTTCGTCCTCGTGTCTGCCTGGGTCCTACAGCAGCGCCTGCTCCTCGCAAAAGGCGGAGCGGCGCCGGTGCCGCGCACGCCGCGCGACGCCTCGACGGCCCCCGGCTGGCACCCCAAAGGCCTTCGCCCCGACTCCGAGCTGCCGCGCGCGCCCAGCCGCCCAGGGCCGAGCAGGTGGCCCCCGACATGACCGCGCTGGACGTGGCGAACATCTTCCACGCCCCGCCGCCGACGGCGACGGCGAGGGAGGACGACGAGGACGACGAGGGGGAGGAGGGGGACGACGAGGAGGACGAGGAGGAGGACGACGAGGACGACGAGGGGGATGAGGGGGACGACGAGGAGGACGACGTCGAGGACGACGAGGACGACGAGGGGGAGGAGGGGGACGACGAGGAGGACGAGGTCGAGGACGACGAAGAGGAACAGGTACCGATACCCCCGGTTTCGCCGTCCTGGACCTTGGGGGAGGCCCTCGTCGCCACCGCTGCATGCGCTTCAGAATCCTGAACAGAGTGCGCCCCGGAGAGAGGTCTGGGGAGCAGCGGTATCCGTGCCTTTTGAACTTCCCACCGCCGCCGACGGGGGTGGGGCAAACTTAAACCTTCTCGCCGTCGCCCTCGTCGTCGGCGTGGCCGTGGTGGTCGTGGCCGCCGCAGTGGTCGTGGCCGCGGCGCCCTCTCTGGCGGGCGCTGGGGCCACGGCAGAGGCGGCGGCCGCCTGCGGCCTCCCCGCGCCCCGCGGAGGGGGGGCGGCCGCCGGAGGCGGCGGTCGGGAACTTTGGCTCCGCGTGTCGCGCCGCCGGGTTCTGGCCCACCACGCTTCGGCGGCCCTTCGGCGCGACGCGCCATCCGCGTCCTGGTTTCAGGCGTCGACGTCTCGAGCTTTCCCCCGCCCCCCGCCCCGCGGAGCGGAGCGGCGCGCTATCCTCTCGCAGGGCATAGCGGGTCGCCGGCGCCGCCGCGGAGACACGCTAAGCAGAAGTTCCCGACCGTGCCCCCCCCCCACCCTCGGGGCCCGAGGACTCCCGAGAACCTCGAGCGTCGTCCTCGCCGCCGCCCTCGTCGTCCTCGTCCCCCTGCCCTTGACGGCAGGACTTTTGTTTCACGGCGTGGGCCTCCCGAGGTCTCGATGCGTCCCCCCGGGGACCGCCGCTTCATGCCGAGTCGGTGCCTTACGGCCCAGGGGGCTCGGCAGGGGCCCCAGGGGCCGAACATCGGCAGAAACCTCCTCCTGCTGCTGCTAATGGCATGCAGAGACAAAGTCTGCGCCTCCTGCTCCTCCTCCGCCTCCTTCTCCGCCTCCTCCTCCGCCTCCGCCTCCTCCGCCTCCTCCTGTTATGCTTCTTTTTCTGGCTCGGTTGTCAGGGTCCTCGCCTGGTCGTCGTCCTCCCCTGGATCCGACGCCGCGAACACTGCAACACTGTGAAACATCATGACCAGAGCTGTGGGCCCCACCTGTTCTGCGCAATGGTGCGAGACCGACCTGTGAGTACAAGATTTGTTTCGTGAAAAATCATGAGACGTGCCCTGGACCCCTTGTCTTCTGCGCAAGTATACGAGACCTGCCTGAGAGGGCCCCGGGTCCCGCAACGGGACGAATACGCCCAGTGTGAGAAAGGCTGGAGACGCCTGGATTGCATGGATTGTCCTCGACCTCGTCGTCCTCGTCCTTCTAGTCGTCCTGGGAGTCCTTCACCAATCGTCCTCGTCCTTGTCGTCGTTGCCGTCGTCCTCATCCTCGTCCTCTTCGTCCTCGTTGTCGTCCTTCGTCCTCGCCGGCCTTGTCGTCGTCCTCGTCCTTGTCGTCCTCGTCGTCGTCGTCGTCGTCGTCGTCGTCGTCGTCGTCCCCATCCTCGTCCTCGTTCTCTTCGTCCTCGTCGTCCTCGTCCTCGTCGTCCTCGTCGTCCTCGTCGTCCTCGTCGTCCTCGTCGTTCTCGTCGTCCTCGTCGTCCTCGTCCTCGTCCTTGTCGTCCTCGTCGTCGTCGTCCCCACCCTCGTCCTCGTTCTCTTCGTCCTCGTCGTCCTCGTCGTCGTCGTCGTCGTCCTCGTCGTCCTCGTCGTCCTCGTCGTCGTCCTCGTCGTCCTCGTCGTCCTCGTCGGCCTCGTCGTTCTCGTCGGCCTGGTCGTCCTTGTCGTCCTCGTCCTCGTCCTCGTCGTCCTCGTTCGTCCTCGTTCGTCCTCGTCGTCCTCGCCGTCCCGGGAGGCCTACGCGCTGCTCCTCAGCCCGCCCAGCGAGGGGCTCCTGGAGGCGCTCGGCCGCAGGGCGCAGCAGACGGCCGGCGACATGGGCGGGCGGGAGGCGGGCGCTGGCCCCTTGCAGGGGCGGTCCTCCTCCTCCTCCTTCCTCCTCCTCCTTCCTCCTCCTCCTCCTTCCTCCCTCCTCCTCCTCCTCCCTCCTCCTCCTCCTCCCTCCCTCCTCCTCCTCCTCTCCCTCCTCCTCCTCCTCCTCTCCTCCTCCTCCCTCCTCCCTCTCTCCCTCCTCCTCCTCTCCTCCTCCTACTCCTCCTCCTCCTCCTCCTCCTCCCTTCGCCTCCTACTCTCCTCTCTTCCTCCTTTCTCCTCCTCCTCTCCTTTCTCCTTCTTTCTCGTCCTCCTTCCTCCTCCTCCTCTCCTCCTCCTTCGTCCATCTCCTCCTACTCCTCCTTCCCTCCTCCTCCTCCTCCTCCTGCTCCTCCCTCCTCCTCTCCCTCCCTCCTACCTCCTCCTCCCTCCTCCTCCTCCCTCTCCCTCCTCCCTCCTCCATCCTTCTCCCTCCTCCCTCCTCCTCCTCCTCCAGGGCTCGAGCTAAACAGGTGTGTTCCGTTGTTGTGTTGATGTTGTGTTCCGTCGTTCTGTCTTCTTTCTGCCTTTGCTGTGACACGAAATCAGAACGATAATGATCAACGAAGTCGCCAAAACACCGTTTAGCTCGAGCCCTTTTCCGCCACCTCCTCCTCCTCCTCCTCCTCCTCCTCCTCCTCCTCCTCCTCCTCCTCCCCCTCCTCCTCGTCCTCCTCTTGGAGGATCGCGGAGCGTGCGAACTCGAACTTGAACCTCCTCCTCCTCCTCCTGGATGACGAGGGGCGTGCAAAAGGGGGGATATCAAAGGGGGGTAGCGCATCTGCTGCATGCAGCTGGTTTTCCTGGCGACTCCTGGCGCCAGAGGCGCCCACGTATCGATGAAGGCGTCTGGCCACAAGACAGGAGATGAGAGAAGAGGATGGGCCCGATGGTCCAGTGAGCGACCATAGCGACCTTGCGCCGCAGCTTACGCGGGCCGCCAGCGCGGCACGCTAAACTGGAATCGAAAACTCTTACGCGAGATCTTACGCGGGCAGATCATGCGGGAACGGCGGCGAAGCCGGCACCGTTGCTCTGCGTCCCCCAAGTGTACTCGTCAGAACCAGCCAAACACATACAAACCGCAGCACGAAGATGTGGCCAGCCCTTCCATCCGCGTTGGGGGCTAGCGCGGAATGGCAAGCCCGCACGCGAGTGTCACTTTGCCTTTCAGTTTTGCACGGACATAGTTCAAACCCGACAGATATCCTTATTGTCTGGCCCGTTATACAATGGGCCATGTAAGCTGGAGATTGACAAGTCAAGAGGAGCTGCCCCACACTTACGAAAACAACTGCATATATAGGTGTTCTAAAACAAAAACTCGAAGACCATGCTATTGCCCCTCAGAAGGGTGAAATCACCCCCCGAGTAATTACCCCAAGACGGCCTGCAGGACACGCCGCTAACAAGCCATGCCATCCGGGGGGGGCCTCTCCCTCGGGACCCGCCCCCCCCCCCCCCGAAAGCAAGCTGGGAGCAGCGGAACCTCCCTCGGTCCGGGCCCGAAGACTCCCCAGGCGCCCCGCGAAGCGGGGGACGGGTTAGGTCGGGCATACCCCCCTGCAGGCAGATTTTGGGTGAAACATGAAAAATAATCAAAACAGATTCAACAATAGTCAGAAATTGTAGAAGAATCGTCCCCAGACTATTGCTTTACTGTTTTTAGATACTCTTCCTGTAGAGGGAGAGGCCCGACTTACGGGAAGGGGCCTCGCACCCCCCGTAGGCGGAGAAGACGACGACGACCCCTTCCTGGCCCCTGCTCCCTGCCAGGGGTACTGAAAAAACACCTGTTTAGCTCGAGCCCTGGAGGAGGAGGAGGAGGAGGAGGAGGAGGAGGAGGAGGAGGAGGAGGAGGGAGGAGGAGGAGGGAGGAGGGGGAGGAGGGAGGAGGGAGGAGGAGGAGGAGGAGGAGGAAGGAGGGGAGGAGGAGAGGAGGGGGAGGAGGAGGTGGAGGGAGGAGGGAGGAGGGAGGAGGAGGAGGAGGAGGGAGGAGGGAGGAGGAGGAGGAGGAGGAGGAGGAGGAGGAGGAGGAGGAGGAGGAGGAGGAGGAGGAGGAGGACGAGGAGGATCGAATTTCGAGGTTCCAAGCTCGTGGGCCCGAGTTGTCTTGACGTTTCTGGGTGTGCCTGGACCTCTGGAGGCTCGTCCTCGCCGCGGCTGGATTCCCCTCGGAGGGTTCGGTTCGAACCGCGCCCCCGCACCCCACGGGAGCAGGGTCAGAGCTCCCGTATTATCGGGGCTGGGGGGCAGCCAGGGGGGTAGCTACAGATCCGCGCCTCGGGGGCCCTCGATCGGAGCCACCCCGGACCGCAGCGGTCCCGGAGAAGTCGGGCGGCTAGACCTCTCGAGTTATCGGGGCTGGGGGGCAGCCAGGGGGTAGCTACAGATTCGCGCCTCGGGGGCCCTCAACCGGAGCCACCCCGGACCGCAGCTGTCCCGGAGAAGTCGGGCGTCCATCGGGGCTGGGGGCAGCCAGGGGTAATTACATATTCGCGCCTCGGGAGCCCTCAACCGGAGTCACCCGGACCGCAGTTGTTCCGGATAATGCGGGCGTCCAAACCTCCCGAGTTATC
>CAUYUJ010003725.1:231309-284289 GCA_963575745.1 Prorocentrum cordatum
GGGGAGGCTCACGCAGCTTCTCAGAAGGCTGGGTGCCTTCCGAGCCTTCTGAGAAGGCCGGGCCCTCCTCCTCCTCCTTTCCCCCTGGGCTCGCCGCCGAGCCCATTTTCCGGGGAAGGCTCTCGAAAGCAGGCCCCGTGATGCCTCGCCTTCCGCGCGGCAGGCCGTCGCGCGGGATGGGGCGAGGCACCACTGGCCTCTTCGCGAGGACGTCTCGAGCGAAAACCTGTTGGACGGGCCCCAGGCTGGCATCGCCAGGCCGCCGGCCGCCCGCTGGCCGCGCCCCCAGCCGCACCCCCAGCCGCTGGTGCGGGGGGTCGGCTGGGGCCGGCCCCCCCCCGCCACCCGCCCGCCAGCCGACCGCCGGCCGCCCGCCAGCTGCCGCCGACCGCCCGCCAGCCAGGGGGCAGGCAGGAGGGGGCGGGGAAGGCGGGGGACGTCTGGAGGCACCTCGCCGGGCGGTCGCGGGGCCGCCGGCGAGCCATCGGCAACTTCCAGCAAGCCACCGGCAAGCCACCGACGGAGCGCCGTGAAACCACTGGCAGCGCACCGATCACCAAGCGCAAGCCACGAGTCAGGCGCAACATAATTAGGCCGCACCCTCTAAATTGAGTTCCCGCTACTGGCAGTGAAACCTGATCAGTGCCCCGTCCAGGTCATAGCGCGGCCGCCGCCGCCGCCGCCGTAATCGCCGCGGCCGCCACTGCCACCACCGCCGCCGCCGCCGTCGTCGTCTGAGGAGGAGGTGGTGGAGGAGGAGGTGGAGGAGAGGGAAGATATGGAGGAGAGGGAACAGAGGGAGGAGGGGAGGAGGAAGAGGAGGAGGAAGAGGAGGAGGAGGAGGAGGAGGAGGACCAGTATAGTTCCAAGCGTCATCAACGATGTTCAGTTAATCTTCCCTCCACGCTCCCTCTTCATAGGCCCTTACAGCGGTTCATTTCCACAGAGGGAACTGCCTCGTTGGAAGACAATTGTTTGAAGACCCTGATGCATGCCGAACCATTGTTCTCGGGATTCCAACGCCACCTGATTGTTGCGTCTTGACCACCCGGAATCGTGCCGAAACGCCGTTCCTGGGATTTCAGGCCGCGAAGCATCGTAACTGTTACGCTCTCATAATCCTGAAATTTTCCAGAGCGCCATTTTTGGTACGTTGATCATGGGAATCCGTGAGAGTCTTGCGAATTAGTATCAAAACGAATGTGCGCGGCGTTCAAGCGAAAGCCGCATCTTGAAAAGGAACCGCCCTTACTCCGTGAAGCTCTTGCAAGTGTTTGAAACGAATGTGCGCGGCGCTGAAGCGAGAGCCACGTTTTGAAAACGAGTCGCTTTCAATCCGTGAAACTCTTGCAAATGTTTGAAACGAATGTGCGCGGCGTCAAAGCGAGAGCCACATTTTGAACATGGATCGCTTTCAATCAGTGAAGCTCTGGCATTGGTTGAACGAATGTGCGCGGCGTCAAAGCGAGAGCCGCATTTTGAAAACGGATCGCCTTCAACCCGTGGAGCCTTTGCAAAGGTTTAAACAAATGTGCGTGGTGCTAAGGCGAGAGCCACATTTTGAAAACGACCCGCCCTCTATCATTGAAAGTGTTGCTCATTTTCAATTGCTGGGTCGTAAGCGATGAGGAGGTCTCAGGCGCAACGCCCAGCCCGCCTTCAAAACTGGCGTCGGGGCTCGACAAGGAGCATCTACGTATAAGGACAAGGAATGGAAGAGGAGGAGGTTGGAGGAGGAGGAGAAGGAGGAAAAGGAAAAGGAGGAAAAGGAGGAAGGAGGACGAGGCAGCGTCGGGAGGAGGAACACGAGACGGGGGTGGACGTTGTCGAGGAGGAGCGGGAGGAGGAGGAGGAGGAGGAGGAGGAGGAGGAGGAGGAGGCCGAGGAGGCCGAGGAGGAGGCGGAGGAGGCCGAGGAGGAGCAAGACGAGGACGAGGACGAGGAAGGGGAGGAGGGCGGGGAGGGGTGAGATGATGCCCCCGCGGTGCCTGGGATATCGCATGCCTCCTGCCGCGCCGCCCCGCTTGGTGCATCCTCACAGCCTTCGGCGCGTGCTCCAATGTGGACGCTGTGCTCGGCCGCGCTCGCGCTCCTGGGCCCCCGTCTCCGGCTGTGGCGAAGCGTCCTGGCGAATGTTTTTTTATTCACTGCTTTGCCGATCGGCGCTGGCTCTTGCACCCATCTCCCCCCCCTCCCATGGAGTAGATCTCGGCTGTTTTCGGCGTTTGCTCCAGGCAGGTGGAGTCTCCCCGATGGGACGCACTGTCGCAGATAGTCGCATCCAGCAGAGGTCCGGAGCCAGACCCCTTCCCCCTCCTCCCGCGTGCGGGTCACATTGCAACCAGAACGGCCACGTTACAACCTGATGGGGCACTTTACAACCAGCATGGGTTTTCGCATAAGGGCACTTTACAACCAGGAGGGCGACTTTACAACCAGGTAGTTAAACGCATATCAGCGACACATGTTCTGCAATTTCCGAAATCTCCGTGGGCCCACGTAAGACACTTCGCTTTCTGAAGCGAGTGAGTTGTGAAGAGTTTCGTCTGAAGCAAGAGTCTGTGAAGGGCGGATTCCTAATGAGATCCAACAGGAATCCGATTGGAATCCGATTGGTACCCTCTCCTCTGGGATCCTACTGGCACCAGGTGAATCCAATTGGAAACCAGCAGGATTCCTCGCTAAGGGGCCTACGGGTGTTGTATTGGAGTCCGATAGGGATGCTTCCCATTGAAACCCTTTGGGGCCCTTCCTATTGGAAATCGACTGGAAACCCCAGTGGATTACAATCGAGGAACCTTCCCATTGGAATGCTGCGGGAAACTCTTTGGTGTTCTACATGGAAAGCCGATGGTTATCCTTTTGGGTTCTTATTCGGAGACAGTGCGAGCCTTTTCTCTTTCGATCCCATCAGCACAATTTTGGCGAATGCGACGGATATCGCATTTGAATATAATCGGAGTTCTTCCTTTTCGATCCTTACGGGCACACTTTTGGGATCCCATTAGGATCCAACGTTCGCCCAACAAGAACCTGTCTCCTTTGATGCATACTGTAACCGCAGTGGCGCCCTATTGCTATCTTTGTGGTATCCAAAAGGAGGGATTGGAACCCACGTGAGATCAAATAGGGATCATCCTGCCACAGGCTGGTGACAGGCCTGGGCGCAGTAAGCCTTTTTTTTCACATCTGCGCACTAAATCTCCATCGCTGTTTGCTGACCCTCAAAACCTCAACCTGAAAGCTTCGTTTCTTCAGACAATAGAAGTAAACGTTCCCCTCAAAAGACGCAGAGGACCACGCGCGCTTCCAGGAGAGCGGCTATGTGGCCAACATTTCGTTGGTAATATTCTTGCCAAGCAATGTGGATATCATTGTTTGGCATCATAGGCATGTGTTGTCCTCGGGCCTCATCGTCATGTAGCCATAACACCGAATGGTTTTGCATGTGCGGAGGCATGCGCGCCCAGGGAACGCGAAATTGTGGCGCCAAGAACTCATGGGTGAATGTCTCGACGACGGATGTGGGTTTCAACATGTAGGCTCTTTTGTCGCATCATCGACCATATTTGTCCTCGCGCCTCGCCGCCTGGCAGTAGCAACGCCGCATGTTTCAGCAATTGCGAAAGCATGCGCGCTTAGGAGGGCGGACATCGGGCCAATACGCCGATGGCAATTAGAACCAACACGTTTATATGCCATTCATTGTGTGTTGATTGGCCTCGCTGCTGTTTTTGTTTGTCCGCGCGCCTCATCGTCTGGCAATGGCAACGCCGTGTAGTTTCGCATGCGCGGAAGCATTCGCACCCAGGAAAACGGACAGGTGACAGAACTCGTCGGTCAAATTTAAGCCACGACATGTGGATATCAAAAGCCTCAGAAGTTTCAGGCGCTCATGCGCTCAGGAGCCTCAGGGGCTTCTGCAGGGCGCTCAGGCGTTCAGAAGCTCCAGGGGCTTTTGTTGTTGCAGAGCGCTCAGGCGCCCAGAAAGTTTTGCAAAGTGGCCAGGCGCGTCCAGAAGCCGCAGAAACGTCTGCAGGGCGTTCAGGCGTTCAGAAGTCTCTGCATAGCGCCCAGGCGCTCAGAAGCTTCTGCAGAACGTTCAGGCGTTGTGAAGCCAGTGCGGAGTGCTCAGGCGCTCAGGCGTTCAGGAGCCTTTGCGAAGCACCCAGGCGCTCAGATGCCTCTGCAGAGCGCTCAGGCGTTCTGAAGCCAGTGCAGAGCGCTCAGGCGCCCAGATGCTTCTGCGGAGCGCTCAGGCGCCCAGGAGCCTTTGCACAGTGGCCAGGCGCCCAGAAGCCTCATAAGCTGCTGCAGGGCGCTCAGGCGTTCCGGAGCCTCTGCGGAGCGCCCAGGCGCCCATATGCCTTTGCAGAGCGCGCTCATAAGCCTCTGCAGAGCGCTCACGCGCTTCTGCAGGCTGGTTGTGCAGCGGCCCTTCTTGTTGTAACGAGCCCCGCCTGGGTTGTAAGGTGGGCCGTTCTGGTTGTAAAGTGGGCTGTTCTGGTCGTGAAGTTGTTATCAAAGGAAACCTGTGCTGTTTGTAAAGTGGCCTGTCTCGGTTGTAAAGTGCTGTTCGGCTTGTGAGGGATCCGAATACCCCTTCCCCCCCTTTTTGCCCATTGCTAGCACGCCGAATAAGAAAACGTTCGCCTATAGGTCCGCCAGAGAAGGTTCTAGGAGCCTGTGGTGGTTTGCGCACTTTTGGCCGGGACCGTCTTGCTTGAGCCCACCCGCTTCACGTTCTAAGAGCATGGATCTTGTTGTTCGAACATCCTTTCGTTCTCATCGTGATCGGTTAATGGCGCAGGACGGTCGGTCCCTGCTCAGCCGCCCCCCCTGTCTGCGAGGCTGGAATATGCCCAGACATTGTCGAGTCGGGGAAGAGTCGCGAGGGACAGTTGTTGGCCGTGTTCGGCCTTCGTGGGCCTTCGCTGGGCCCCGGGACCGTCCAAGAGTTATCCGTGATGGAAACAAATTGCCTTGCGGAGAAGGTCGGGACTCCGGGGGCCCCGCTGACAGCAATCAATACCTCCGATGCATGTGTATACACATCCACCGCCCGGGGGGGTAATCTTCCAGGAATTCAGGGGTTGATGGAAATGGATGCATATCGACTGGCCTTCGGCCCGTTGTGCCAACGCGGCTGGGTTGTGGGTCGGAAGCTTCTTGGCCGTTTTGGGGGCGCTCGTGGCCCCGAGGAGGTCATGCGAGACACGGTGGCGGATGTGGTCACCCAGGGGCACACACATTCACTCATTCGCACATTCACACATTCACACATTCATACATTCACACATTCACATATGCACACACACGTGTATCTGTACATGTATATGTCTAATACATAGAAGAGTTGACGGCTCGCTTCGTTTTGCTTCAAATCTTGGTCATGCGTCCAAGCATTGCCAGGTGGCTGCCGAAGGTCACATCGGTGCGGGAAGATCATGACCACGAGGGGGGTGCGGTTCATTGGCTGGATGGAGCCCATCGGCATGTTCATGCCATGAGAATGGCAGGGCCGCCGCGAGGGAGAGGGCGAGGAGCTTGATGGCGAGGTATGCCATTATCCCATTCGGGGTGGCGGCTGTGCGGTCGATGGGGTTGCCTTTCATGGCCGCCAGCGGGTTGAAGGCCATGCCCCCTCGGGACCTGTACTGGGGCCGCGATGCCGATGGTTTGGAACGCCGAATCGGCGACATGAGCGCGACGGGGGTGAAAGTCTCGATCCGGGCGGGGCCACAATCACAACGTACATTGATGGAGGTTGATCTCATCGTTGTGGTACAGGGCAAACCATGATCGCAAAAGGGGCCGTCGGGCACTCGGGGGGAAGGGGGGGCCACGGTGATAATCTTGAAGGGGCGAGGGTGGTAACCGCGAGCGGGGTCTTGGTCGTGATAGTGAGGGTGTCGAGGTTTATGCAGGATCTGCGGAACTGCTTGCGCGCCCGACGAATCTCGTTGATCAAATCACTGGCCTCCAGATCTTCGGCTCTTGCCCCTCGTCTCCTCGTCCCTCGCGCTTCCATGGGCAGCGCAACGCAGCGAGGCGTCCGGACACGGAAGAGGAGGTGGGCCCGTTGGGCTGTGTAGGTGGCCTCCAGGGGCGCTTCTTAGTGGTCTTGTTGGAGGCCTCGCGCACCGTCTCGGGGCCCTCCTGGTCTGCGTTCGGGTCCTCGGGGGCTGGTTTTGGGCCGTCGTGGGCCGTCTTTGTGTTTTTTTGGCCTTTTCGGGGCCGTCTTCGAATTTGTTTGGGCCGTCTTGGGCAGTGTTGGCGCCGTCTTTGGCCGTCTTGGGGCCGCTTCGGAAGCTTCTTGGGCCGTCGTGGGGCGATTTCGAAAGCTCGCGGGGCCTTCGCGGTGTATAGGATGCCAGAAAAAAAAAGCGAAGGTGGTAGCATCTACCCAAATCCAGAGACAATCATCGATGTCTGCATCTCGCGGCCCTCTCGGGCGTCTCCTGAGGCCCGATTGGGGGCTGTTGGTTCGCGCTTTGGCCGTCTTGGGGCCATTGGGGAACGTCTTCGGGCATTTTTGTTAGCGTTGGGGGTCGCTGCGACGCCATTGGGGCCGTCCGCAGCGTCTAAAGGAGTGCGGTTGGTTAGCCGGGGGGGCCAGGGAAACCCGGGGGGGGGTCGGAAAGGTGCCCCAGGCCAGGGGGAACCCAAAGTGGTCCCGGGATTTTCTGGGGGTGGGGGGAGTGGGCCCTCCGTGGGGGCTATTCCCATGCAGGATGTATAATTGTAGGAACATGTCAGGGATATGCGCTATTTGTTCCCAGGGCAACGTTTGCCAAGAAGGCACATGTGTATACATTTCGACATCGCACAACCTGTTTGTCGGTCGTCCCCTCCCGCCCCGCGCCATTCCGCCCTACCCCGTCCCTGCGGGCTTCAAGATCCCTCGCGCCCGTAGGTCTTTTCCAGTCCGTGTCTCGCCCTTTTCGTCTCCTCCTGGCCTTCGCGCCCCCTGTTCTTCCTCTGCCCGCTGCTTCGCTAGTGCTGCCTTTTTCTTCCCCTCTCCTTCCTCACCCCCTATCGCCCCCAGGTCCCTGCACCCTCGCACAGGCGACTCGGCGGTGCTGCCTCCTTCGCAGTGCCGCCTGGGCGCCACAACTCTTCGTAGCGCCCGGGCGGCGGCGGCAGTTCCGCGTTTCGACCTGGTGGGTTGCTGGCTCGCTGGTAGTACATATGCCCGTGGCGCGCTCCCGGATTTCGGGCCCGCACACACACCCGCACACACACACACGCACACATATACACACACGCACACACACACACGCACACACGCACACACGCACACACGCACACACGCACACACGCACACACGCACACACGCACACACGCACACACGCACACGCACACACGCACACGCACACACGCACACACGCACACACGCACACACGCACACACGCACACACGCACACACGCACACACGCACACACGCACACACGCACACACGCACACACGCACACACGCACACACGCACACACGCACACACGCACACACGCACACACGCACACACGCACACGCACACGCACACGCACACGCGCACACGCGCACACGCGCACACGCGCACACGCGCACACACGCGCACACACGCACACACGCACACACGCACACACGCACACACGCACACACGCACACACGCACACACGCACACACGCACACACGCACACGCGCACACGCGCACACGCGCACACGCGCACACGCGCACACGCGCACACGCGCACACGCGCACACGCGCACACGCGCACACGCGCACACGCGCACACGCGCACACGCGCACACGCGCACACGCGGACACACGCACACGCACACGCACACGCACACGCACACGCACATACAAACACACGCACACACACACACACGCACGCACAGGCACACAGTCACAGACGCACGCACACAATCACACACACACACGCACACACGAACCCACACACACACACACCTACACACATATACGCATACATACGCACAGACACGAACACAGACACAGACACAACTATAAACACAAACACAAACACAGGCACCGACATAGACACAGACACAGACACAGACACAGACATATACAAGTACACGTGCACGTACACATACGCATACACGTGCACATTCGCATACACATTCACATGCACATACACGTACATATGCACATACACATACACATACAAATGTTCAAATACAGACTCATACACTGACGCATACACATACGCACACACATACGCACGCACGCACGCACGCACGCACACACAAACAAGCAAACAAACAAACAAGCAAACACACACAACACACACACGCACGCACACACGCACGCACGCACACACAAACACACACGCACGCGCACACACACACGCACACGCACACGCACACGCACACGCACACGCAAACGCACACGCACACGCACACACATACACACTTATACACACACACACACCACACACACACATCGATCGGAGTAGGCGGGGGGCCAGCCCAGAACCACGGCCACGGCGTAGCATGGGGGCAGGGGGCGGTTCAAGGCTTTTTTGGGCGGGGCCCTGCGGATTCTCGGACGGCTCCAGAAGCCGCAGGACCGGCTCGAGATCGCCCCAGACGCCCCGCGAACGCTCCAAGACGCGCCAAGATGGCCTCAAGACGAGCTGAGAGGCTCCCAAGAGGCTTCAAGAGGGCTTCATGAGGCCACCCCACAGGGCCCCAAGAAACCCAAACCGTCCAATTCCGGTGGGAAAGCGTGCAATTTCAGTACATACGATTGTCGGGCTTCCAAAGCGATAGCGTCCTCGACGGCCCAAACGGCACCCGAAACCGCCCCAAGACGGCCAAAGAGGCCCACAAAAGAGTCCCAGGACGGCCCCAGAGAGTCCCAAGACGGTCCAAGAGGCGCCCATGACGGCCACAAGAAGGCCTTAAGAGGGCTTCAAAATTGCCTAAGAGAGCCCCTCGGACCGCCAGCGGGCCCCAAGAGAGCCCCCGGAGGCCCCAAGGGGCCCCCAAACAGCACGCACGGAGGCCCCAACAGGCGCCCAGACAGGCCCGAACAGGGCCCAAAGAGGCTTCAAAGTGTTTCCAAGGGAACCACAGCGATTCCTTAAGATATCCCATATATTTTTCAAATTAGGCCAGGCCTCTGAATCACTTGGCTGCAGCCGTCCTTCGAGTCAAGTGCTCCTGCTTCGCGGCGGCGCCCTCTCCCCTGGCACCCTGGACTTCACTCGATGCGCACTCACAGCGAATTCGGAGACGAGTAGAATCTAAGCGCGTGCGTAGCACGCGCGTGTCTCTAGTGTGTGCATCTGTATTTATACAGCTACATACATGCACACATACAAAAACCATAGTTCATATACATACATATATATATATATATATACACGTATACATGTATGAACGCATGCATGCATGCATTCATAATACAAAAACCGCACATGTATACAAATGCATGCGCATATACGTATACATATACAAAACAGCAGACACATATACATATACATGCACTCATACATAGATATGTACATACATGTTTATACGAATGTATATACTTTACAACTCATAACTGCTACAGTTGCGTACCCACATACATACACAACGACATGCAACACACAGTTGTATGCATAAACACATGCAAAATACGTGTGCGCATTTGTATACACATACGTACCCATATACATAAACATTGACATACCGTCATGCATCCACACATGCATATGAATATGCATATCCGTGACGCGTTCCGCAATTATATATATATATATATGTATATATACATGTCGGTTGAGCTATGCGCGCACCGAATCTAATTTTGCATAACCATTCACACCTACATACATACAGACAGTCTCACATACATACATCCAAACTGACACATACATACATACATGCATACATACCTACACGCACACACACACGTTATGTGATACATGCATGCATGTAGACGTACAGGTGTGTATATATATATATATATATGTCTGACTATATATATACATATCCACACAAAAATAAGTTGATTAGTTATACCTGCATGCATGTACGCATGTGTATATGTGTAGTTATAATTATAGTTATAGTTATATGTATATGTATATGTACATATATATATATATATATATATATACACAAAGGGTTCAGAAGGGGGCCCGGACCCACCCCAGAGGCTCCCAAGCTGGCCCAAGAGGCGCCCAAAGCGCCCCAGGTCGTCTGGAAGGTGGCGGAGGAGCGCACCGAGATGGTTTCTGGACGGGCCACGAGCGCTCGAAGATAGCGCAAGACTGCTCCTAAGCATGTCCGATGGGAACAAAAAACGTATATTTCCTTGATATTTGCTGTTAAGTTCTACCAGCGGCCAGGACGGCCCCAGAGGCTCCCAAAATGAGCCCCAGGCGGCCCAAGAGGCCCCCAAGAGGGCCCCCAGACGGCCTGAAGAGAGCTTCAAGCAGCATCAGAGCTCCAACACAGCCCAAGAGAGTACCCAGGAACCCCGATGGAGCCACCGGAGGATCCATACATGGTCGGAGAGGGCCCCTCGAGGGCCCCAAGACGGGGTCAGTTGCCCATGACGGGCGAAGAGGGACCCGGAACGGCCGAACTGGGCTCCCAGAGGGTCCAAAAACGGCTTATCAAGATTCCTTCAAGACGGTCCAGGAGGCCGCTGAGAAGGCCTCTGGGTGCAGAAAACTAGACTTTCTCATGGAAAACGTACATTTCTATGATATTTGTTTCTTATGTTCCATCGGCGGCCACGTCAGCCCCAAAGGCTCCCAAAATTGGCGCCACACGGTCCAAGAGGCCCCCAAGAGGGCTCCAAGACAGCCTCAAGAGAGCGTCGAGAAGCACAAGAGAGCTCCAAACCAGCCCGAGGGAGTCCCCAGGGGGCCCGAGGGAGCCACCTGAGGATCCCTACATGGTCGGAGAGGGCTCCATGAGGGCCCCAAGACGGCTCAGCTACCCATGACATGCCAAGAGGAGGGGCTTCGGACAGCCGAACTGGGCTCCCAGACGGGCCACAAAAGGCCCAAAAGGATCCCCCACGACTGTGCAAGAGGCCGCTGAGAAGGCCCCCCAAGGGCAAAATCAAGCATTTCCGATAGCAAAAACATATGTTTCTGGGAGCTTTGCTTCAGTTCTACAAGCAGTCGCGACGGCCCAAGAGGTTACCAAAAGGGGCCCAGACGGCTTCATAGGCCCCAAAAAGGGTTCCAAGATGGGCTGAAGAGAGCTTCGAGCGCCACAGAGGAGCTACAAGACGGCCCAAGAGAGCCCCCAGGAAGCCCGAGGGGGCCACCGGAGGATTCCTACATGGGTCGGAGAGGGCCCCAGGAGGGCCCCAAGACGGGCTGAGCTCCCCACGACGAGCCAAGAAGGACCCGGAACGGCCGAAATGGGCTCTCAGACCGGCCAACAAAGGCCCCAAAGGACTCCAAAGGAAGGCCCGGAGAGGCTCCAGAGACTGCCACAATGCTTCCAAAAGGCTCCCGGCACGCGTTCCAGTCAGCACCCGTGTAGTGGGTGCGTTAGGAGAAAAGAGGAGGAGGAGGAGGAGGAGGAGGAGGAGGAGGAGGAGGACGAGGAGGAGGAGGAGGAGGAGGAGCAGGAGGAGGTAGGGGAGTAGGAGGATTGTTGTGATGGTGATGGTGAAGGTGACCATGACCATGACGATGACGATGACGGGGATGACGATGATAATGATGACGATGATCATGACCCTGGCTAGAACTTGAGTGCGCGCGAAGCGCGTGCGATGGTTCTAGTATATCTACATATATGTGTACATATGTGTGTTCACATGCATTTGCACGTACGTATGTATGTGTATATGTCTCTGATGGCCTTTGGCCCATCCCGCCAGTGCCTGGGTTGTGGGTATAGTTGAAGCCTAGTGGATGTTCGTTGGGATCTCGCGGAAGGCCTCTCGGGGGCCTCTTGGGGGCAGTTTGGAGGCCTTTGGGGGGCCGTTGTGGGACCTCTTGGGGCTTCTTTGGGGCCTCTTGGGGGCCTCTTGGGAGCCTCTTGGGGCCTCTTGGGGGCTTCTTGGCTCCTGAGCGCCTCTGTCGGCTGGTGGCCTTCTGCAGTGGAAACTCGGATTTTCGGTTCCTCTTTTGGACCTTTTTGGGAGCCGTCTTGGGGCCCGGGCAGTCTTGGGCGCCTCTTGGGCTGTCTTGGTGCGCTCTTAGGCCATCTTGGGGCCCTTTTGGAAGCCTCTTGGGCCGTTTGGGGGATATCGGGAGCTTCCTGGGCCGTCTTGGAGCGTCGGAAAGCCGAAAAAGCGAGAACGCCAAGCACCTCCTTTAGCGTGTAGGCAAAGGACCAGAGGACACCAACTCCGTACCCAGAGGCGCGGTCTCGGAGATGCTTGCGTATATGCAGGTATGTACGTATGTATGTATGTGTGTATGTATGGATATTTGTCTGTATGTATGTGAATATACATACATACAGAAATCGAGTGAGCGACATATCTGGATACATACACACATATATCGTGCCGCGTATGTACGTAAATGTGTATCGATCTACATGGATAACTTTGCATGCGTGTATGCATCTGCGCCCCGATCTACGCACCTAGATGCCCTTTCTCTCGTTCGCTATTTGAATCCATGTTGCTTTCGCACATGTTTGGGCACATCACCCATCTACCCCACGACCCCTTTTCCAAAGCAGCAGCCATGAGCTCAATAGCTTCCGGCTCCGAAGTGACGCCCATTCAGTGTATCTATTTGTATGCGTGTAGATACACATGTGTTCTATAGGTGGATCCACCTCTTCCTGTGCGCGCATTAACCGTATATGACTGTACGCTCTACCTGGTCTACATTTATATACATATATAACCGGGGTTTCAGGTCCCCGGGGGGGCCCGGCCCCATGTCACCATGGCGGCACCGGGGCTCCAAGACGGCTAAGATGGCTTCAGAGATGCCTCCAAGACCGCCAAGGTGGCCTCAAACAAGTCCAAGATGGCCCCAAGATGCACCCTACACGGCCCAACATGGGGTCAAGATAGCTCAAGATAGCCTCCAAGGCGGCCAAGACGCCTCGAAAACATCCCTTGGGACAGCCCGAAGAAGCGAAAATCATCGATGTCGCGTTGGTTTTTGAAGGATTGTTGGATTTGCTTTTTCTTCGTCTTGAGAGTGCCTCCGAAATAGCCCCGTCCATGGCGGCACCGGGGCTCCAGGACCCCCCGTTCCCGGAATAAGACGGCTTAAATGGCCTCCAAGATGGCCAAGATGGCCCATGATGGTTTCAGAGATGCTTCCAAGAGCGCTAAGATGGCCTGAAGAGAGCCCAATGTGTACCCTACACGGCCCAATACAGGGTAAAGATGACTCAAGATAGCCTCCGAGGCAGCCAAGACGACTCCAAGACATCCCTTGGGAAAGCCCGAAGAAGCGAAAATCATGTTCCTCGTTGATTTTCATTAGATTTTCGGATTATTTTTTTGGTTCGGCCTGCCGTCGGTCCAGAGAGCCCAAGAGGTTCCCAGATCACCCCCAGAGCGCACCCAGAGCACCCAAGAGGCCTCCACGATAGCTCCGTGACGGTCCAAGAAGCCACAATGACTGCTCCAGGAGGGCCCCAAGACGGCCCAAGAGGGTTCACACCGCTTGAGAGTGCCTCCAAGACAGCCCCGTCCATGGCGGCACCGCGGCTCCAGGACCCCCCGTTCCCAGTCCAAGACTGCCTTGATGGCTTCGAAGAAGCCAAAATGGCCCATGATGGCCTCAGACATGCCTCCAAGACCGCTCAGATGGCGTCAAGAGAGCCCAAGATGGCCGCAAGATGCACCCTGCATGGCCCAAGATGGGGTCAAGATTGCCTCCGAGGCGGCCAAGACGCCTCCAAGACACTCCTTACAGCCCGAAAGAGCGAGAATCATTGATTTCTCGTAGGTTTTTGGAAGATGTTTGAATTTTTTTTTCTCGGCCTGCCGACGTGCCGACGGTACAGATGGCCCACGAGGCTCCCAACATCGCCCACAGAGCGCCCACGAGGCCTCCACGATAGCTCCGTGACAGCCCAAGAAGTCCCAAAGACGGCTCCAGGAGGGCCCCAAGACGGCCCAAGAGGATTGACAACGCCTAATATTGCCTCCAAGACAGCCCCGTCCATGGCGGCACCCGGGCTCCAGGACCCCCCGTTCCCGGTCCAAGACGGCCTAAATGGCCTCCAAGATGTCCCATGATGGTTTCCGAGATGCTTCCAAGAGCGCTCAGATGGCCTCAATAGAGCCCGAGATGCACCCTACACGGCCCAATATGGAGTCAGAATGGCTCAAGATAGCCTCCGAGGCGGCCAAGACGCCTCCACGACATCCCTTGGGAAAGCCCGAAAAGCAGCAGTCATAGATTTCTTGCTGTTGTTCGAAGGTGTTGTGCTTTTGTACTTTTACACTCCTGCCCTGCGCATCGCAAACTATGGATACGAGAGTTCCGTAGGCACTGCAAGAAGCTAATTACGCGCGCGAAGCGCGCATGCTTCTAGTATGGTATGTGTATACAGAGAGGTACGTGCATCTCAACGCATATGAATGTGCATGTAGGTCCATCTGTACAAACACATAGATGTGTGTGTGTGTGTGTTTGCCGAACGATGTGCACATACACATTCACGCTTATACATGTGTGTGGGGCATAGTTTGGCTCAAGTAGATCCCAGTCGCACTCACGCCAGAGCTTGGCAAAAGTCCGAGCTCAGCTCTCCTGACACTCGCGCCTCCCGCACCCGATTCCTGCTGTCGGAATGACAGGCAGGGCCATGTCTCGGGCCGCGAGTGTGCATGCTTTTCTCTGTCTTCTCTTGCTCCGCCGCGGGAGCGGGTACGGCGCCTACCAGAACAGCTTCCGGTGCAATGTTCCCGACGCATACACCGATGCCGAGTTGCAGGACCTGACGTCCTTCAATTGCGCCTTCGTCGACGCGTGGACGTCCGAGGTCGATGAGGCCATCGCGGAGGGGCTCCACGAGATCGTCACGCACAGCGAGGAGCAGCGGGCCGCGTGGAAGGCCCGCAGCGGCAACGCCTCCGATGCGTGCTGGACTTCGAAGAAGACAAACAAAACTCCATACACACAGAAGCGGTTGGAGTTCCGCGCAACTTGCTTGGATCGGCGCTGAACGCGCCCCTTGCCCTGGCGCGCGGCGCGTGCCAGTGGCGCCGCCGGAGGCGCCGACAGGGGGGCCCAGCGCCGACCCAAGACATCCGCGCGGAGCTCCAAAAGTTTATGTTTAAGCCGCCTGTTCTTACCAGCCTAGAACATATCCCTATCCCTATGCTGGGCATCTCCTCATCACGATGCCAATCTTAGGGATTCCCTTATTTTTCGAGGGCGCATCCCTAAGATTGTCATCGTTTTTTGGCGTGTCAATCTTAGGGATAGGGATACGTTCGAGGCTGGTAACGAAAACTTGTGTTTGAGCCGCCTGTTCTGCCGCCAGGACCGCCAGAAGCCTGGACGCAAGCGGGGACCACCTGGGCGCCGCCAACCTGTCCATCAATGCCTGGGGGTCGATCGTTCGGCAGGGGGCCACCTGCTGCACGCTGCTCCACCCGCCCTACTGCGTGGACCAGGACTGGTCGGCGTCCACCGACAAAGATGAAAGCAGAAACCACGAAGCCACTACGCGTGTGTATATATATATATATATATGTACACACATATATATACATGTATATATCCATGTACATCATGTGTGTATCTCTCTCTATATATATGTATATATATATATACATATATATATATATATTGGAGCACCTAAAGGAAGGCGAGCAGAAACGCAAACATCACTGAGTCAAGCCAAGAAGTGCCACTAACACTGTCACGTCTAGGCGCCGCTACCAAACCTCGTTGCGCCAACAATAAAACAACACCTACGACATCCGCACATACAGTACAACATCTAACGATATCACTGGGCATACCTATACGTACACAAATAATAGCACACGTATCTTAAAGTACTATATATGCAAATGTATATGACAATACACATTATTGGTTTTCAAGATAGGACTGGTCGGCGTCCACCGTGGCCCTGCTGGCTCCGCTGGCCTTCCTGGCCTTCCTGTTCGCGGGGGTCCTCCTGGCCTCTTGCCGCGCTGCCCCGCAGAAGGCGCCGAGGAACTACCAAACTGCGCAGCTCATAAGCTTTCGGAGCTCCGCGAGGCTTCTTTTTCGGTTGCGAAATCCGAATCCCTTCGGAGGCGACAAGGTTCTTGGCGATTTCTGGCTCTGAGGGCCGCTTTCGGGCCGTGGGGCCGTCAGGAACGGGTCCGGGGCGAGGGAGGGGTCCCCGGGGACCGTTTTTTGGAGCGGCTTCGGCCTCGTCGCCCTAATTACCCTCGCCGAGCCACGATTCGAGCAGCCCGACGTGCGGCGGGGGTAGGGCTCGGAAGCTGGCGAGCACGCGGCAAAAGCCGAGCCCTGCCCCCGCGTCCCGTCCATTCAGGAGAGCCGATGCTTGGCGGGGGGGTTAGGGTTCGGATGTCGCCACCTCTTCCTGGGGCGGCGCCTGGGGGCCCCCCGGGCGGCGCCTTCGGCGCCGCCCCCGGCTCGCTGGGCGCGCTAGGGAGGAGGGGCACAGCGCCGCTCCCGCAGATCCGCGCGGAGCGTAGAAAGTTTGCGTCCGTGCCGCCTTTTTGCCCCCGCACAAGGAGAGGGAGTGCTCAATACACACTTTTTGGTCGGCGGGGCGAGAGCGAACCTCTTCCGCTAAAAGCTAGGCGGGCTACGCACAGCTCTAATTGGGGAGACAGGGCGCAGGCGGGCGGGGCCTCAGGCGGCCGGAGAGGGCGGGGCCCAGGGTGCAGGCGGTGAGCGCTCAATGCACACACCACCGCAGATAGGGGTCCGATAGCTTGCCACTGGGCGATGACCTGGCCGATCTATAGGCGATGTATCGCCGACTCCATGTGCGCGACCCAGAATTTAATGGGGCCGTCTGCGCCGACATTCGCGCGTGAGCTTCGCACGTGAGGTTGCACGTGGGCGCCCTCGTTTCTCGTTTCTGATGTGGCGTGCCGCGCTTGCGGCCCGCGGAAGCCCCCGCGCAAGGTCGGTATGCCATCTCGCGCAAGACCCGTCTCTCTTCGTTGATCGTTTTCTTATTCATTGTTTTGCCGATCGGCGCGGGCCCTGGCCCCCCCCCCCTCCCCGCCCTCCCCTGGAGTGGATCTTGGCTATTTTTTGGCGCCTGTTTCGAGCAGGTGGAGCCTCCTCTCCATGGGACGCACTGCTGCAAACAGTCGCACTGCGCAGAGGTCCGGAGCTGGACCCCCCGTCCCCCCGCCCCTTCCTCCCAATGTCGAAAGGCCGAGTCAAAAAAAAACGCTCACTACTCAGGTCTCTGGACGCCCGAGATTGGCACGGAAAGAATGGGTACAATGCCCAACAGGGGCCCAACAGCAGTTCCTGTTCATTTTGAACAGGATTCGCTGTTCACGCCGCCGCGGCCTGTGTCCATTCGAGACAGAAGGCCGCCTGCCCAACAGCGGCCGCTGTTGGATTGGGACAACATTTGTTGTTGGGCATTGTACCCATTCTTTCCGTGCCCATTCCGGGCGTCCAAAAGGTCGAAGTTTATGCATGTTCTGCTGTTCCCCTTCCGGAAGGAGCCAGCTGGCCTCTCGGAGGGCGCCGGCGCGGGGCGGGGCGCACCCGCACCGGCGGCGAGCGCCTCCCGCAGGCGGGAGCTGCAGGCCGGCGGGCACCGGCTGCACGGCAACCGCACGCGGAGGGGGGAAGGGGCTTGGCATCGCTCGGACGTTTGCAGTTTTCCTTCGGCGAGGACCATCGAGGAGCATCCTTGATCGTTTGGCGAAAAAGCCACGCACGAAACCAATAAAAAATACAGGAAATGGACGTCCGAGCGATGGCGAGAGGGGGAAGAGGGGGTGAGAGGACAAGCTTCAAGTCGGGCGTGCCCCTCTGCAGGAGGAGTATTCAAACACATGAACAAATGGTCCGGGGACGTTCTTTCGACCATATTTGGAGTATTCTTAATTTGTCGTCCCAGATGCCCCTTTAGGGGGAAATTCTCGACCTAAGACAAGCTGGGTGCGCTAGCGTCATATCTGACGTCCTACCCCTTCCTCACAGCCCATACCATGGCGAGGGTCTCCTCTCGATTGTGAAGGCTTTAGGGCCGGTGCCGCCGACTCAGAAGGACGACGACGACGACCACGACGGCAACGACAACGACGAGCTGATGACCCTGCCACAAGCTCGGGACATGGGGCGGGCGGTGGAGGGAGGAGGAGGAGCAGGAGGAGGCTGAGGAGGAGGAGGCGGAGGAGGAGGAGGCTGAGAGAAGAAGGTCTGACGTCCTACACCTCCCTCCCATCCCTCACCATGGCGTAAATCTCCTCTATATTTGCGCAGTCGGATGTCGAGCAGGACAGTGACCCCGAGAGAGTGCGCGATGCCTGGTAGAGCACGGCACAGCATGGCGTAGGAGAGCACGGCAGAGCGTAGCATGTCAGAGCATGACGTGGCATTGCGTGGAGGGCCTCCGAAGAGCAGGCCCAGATCTCAGACGAGCGTATATGTTCTGGATCCGCGCGCTCTTCGCCGACGCGCGCGGCCCCCTCGGGGCCAGCTGTGGGGCCCGGAGCCGTCAGGGCGAAAGTCTTGGTCCCTGGGAAGGCTTCGAGGCGCCCCTTGGGCCCGCAGACCGAAACAAACCGATTGGTCGGCGGATGGGAACGCGTCGGGGCAGCCCGACTGGCCCCCCAGGTGGGCCAGGCTGCCCTCACCACGTCCCTCCAGCAGGCCCCCCCAGAGTGGAGGGTTTCTCCGAAGGCCTTAGGCGAACCGTCCTCCTCCTCGTCCCCCTCCTCCTCCTCCTCCTCCCCTCCTCCTCCTCCTCCTCCTCCTCCTCCTCTCCTCCTCCTCCTCCTCCTCCTCCTCCTCCCTCCTCCTCCTCCTCCTTCTCCTCCTCCTCTTCCTCCTCCTCCTCCTCCCTCCTCCTCCCTCCTCCCTCCTCCTCCTCCTCCTCCTTCTCCTCCTCCTCCTCCTCCTCCTCCTCCTCCTCCTCGGGTCGGGTATGGCTCTTGGGGAAACCGTGCACGCCAGGTGCAGCCAGGGTCTACTCGGGGGGCCTGTCGAGGCCAGCTGGGGCTCCTCGGGTGCGCCTGTGGAGGCCGCAACGGGGACTGCATGGGTGGGCTGTGTGTGTGTGTGTTTGTATTTTTTTTTTTTTTTGTGTGTGTGTGTGTGTGTGTGTGTGTGTGTGTGTGCAGCCCGAAGCCTTTTGGCATCGCTCGGAGGCGCTCCCAGGCGCTTCCCGGCGCTGCCAGGCGCTCCCAGGCGTTCCCCGGCGCTCCCAAGCGCTCCCAGGCGTTCCCAGGCGTTCCCAGGCTCCCAACAGCGCCCAGGCGCTCCCAAGCGCTCCCAAGCGCTCCCAAGCGCTCCCAAGCGCTCCCAGGCGCTCCCAAGCAGTTCCAGGCGCTCCCAGGGTTCGCAGGCGATCCCAGGCGCTCCCAGGCGCGCCCAGGCGCGCCCAGGCGGTCCCAGAACGTGTTCGTGTTTCCCGGCGAGGCCAGCGCCAGAAGAGCTGGACCATCCTGGAGCATCTCGGGCCACACGTGCGCGGCCAGAAGCAGAGGAGCGGGCACTGGACGTCCTAGCGATGCCAAGAAGCACCGTCTCACAAGGCGGCGGCCCCTCTTCTGAGAAGCTGGTGAGCTTCTCAGAAGCTGCTCTTGGTGTGCTTAAGAAGCTCTCAGTTTCTCTGCGAAGCTGCCCCGTGCTTCTAAGGGACGCTGCTGGGGAGTTCCTAGCAAGCGACACGGTCGGCGCCTTCTGAGAACCGGCCTCCTTCTAAGAAGGCCTCCTCCCTCCCCCAAGCCTCCTTAGGCCCATAGGCGTGCCGCCAAGTGCACCCATATCGTTCTGAGCCATGAGGCCGATCTTGGGCCTGGGATCGGTGCACGCCGTATACGCCGCCCTGGCCGGGGGGGCACTGCGGCTAGCCTGGGCCACGGGCGCAAGTGAGCACCACCGAGCCTGAGGGTCTGCTGCGGGGCCGGGGAGGGAGCGCAGGATGCGCTGCTTGTGCCCGGGGATGTGTAAGTCGAACCCAAATATGAGACGTTCTGATTCTTTCACGACGGCGTCCCCGGAAGTCGAGGCGGTCTTTCATCCCGAGTCGTCTTGTTGACGGTCCTGGGGCCCGGCGAGGGCCCCAGGGGCCGAAAATGGCGGAAAAATTGCCGTCCTGATCTTTTAACGACGCGATCATGGTTGAGAAACGTTTGTGGCGACCTCTATGCAGCCACCACCACGGTGTTCACCCGGCCCGCGCCACTTCCGTGCACTGCTCACGGCCCCCTGCGAGGGGGGCAGCAGATCGTGCGGCGTCCGGTCCCATCTTGGGCCCACGGAACCTCGAGATCCGATCCGATCCTTTTCCTCCTCCGCCTCCTCCTCCTCCTCCTCCTCCTCCTCCTCCTCACGCCTCCTCCTCCCCCTCCTCCTCTTCCGCCTCCTCCTCCTCCTCCCCCTCCTCCTCCTCCTCCTCCTCCTCCTCCTCCTCCTCCTCCTCCTACTCCTCCTCCTCCTCCTCCTCCTCCTCCTCCTCCCCCTCCTCCTCCTCCTCCTCCTCCTCCGCCTCCTCCTCCTCCTTCTCCTCCTCCTCCTCCTCCTCCTCCTCTGCGTGCGCGGCTGGCGCCCTCCCGCGCAGGCGCTCCTGGAGTCCGCCTGGCTGGAGGGCCACTGCCTGCGCGCCCTGCCGCACGCGGCCCTGTTCGCGGGCCCCACCGCGAGCCTCTTCGCCGGGCTCACCGACGCCTTCCAGTTCCAGGAGCCGAAGAAGAACGTCCTTCTCCTCCTCCTCGTCCTCCTCCTCCTCCCCCTCCTCCTCCTCCTCCTCCTCCTCCTCTCTTCCTCCTCCTCCTCCTCCTCCTCCTCCTCCTCCTCCTCCTCCTCCTCCTCCTCCTCCTCCCCCTCCTCTTCCTCCTCTTTCTCCTCCTCCCCCTCCTCCTCCTCGTCCTCCTTCTCCTCTTCCTCCTCCTCCTCCTCGACCAGCGTCGATCGGCGGGGCTAGTTTTTCACGGGGTAACATAGGGGGGAGGGGGGGAGGTTTCCGAGAGGCACCCCTGCTTCTGAGAAGGCGCGGGCCTTTCCTGTAGATGTGGGGCCGGCACCTTCGAAGAAGCGGCCTCCTTCTCAGAAGCCTTCCCCCTCCCCCGACCCCGTGTGCGCGCCGCCAACGGATGGGTCCGAGCAGATAGGGTCGGAGGATCGCGCCGCACCGCCGATGCATCAGCGATGCGGCTCGATGTGGAGGCCGATCTTCTCCACGCCGACGCCGCCGATGTATCGCCGACGTCACCGGTGCATCGGCGATGCGGCACCGGTGCATCGGCGATGCGGCGCGATCCTCCGTCCCTGTCTGCTCCGACTCCACCTGCGAGGCCTCTGGGCACATGGCATAAGCATCGGAATTCTCGGGGCGGCGCTGGGCCCCCATCCCTGGCGCGCGGAGCTCGCCAGGGGGCCCCGGGCGCCGACGCAAGAAGTCCGCGCGGACCTCCGCGCTATGCCTGCTTTTTCCACCCGCTGCTCCTCAGCGGTGGGCCATTTTGAGCGGCAGTGGGCCTTCGCGAAGGGCCCGTGCCGCCACGGCTGGACGCAGCGCGGAGAAGCGGCGCGCTTGGACCCCGGGAGGGGTCCGGGGACCGACAACGAACTCCCAGTGTCTCAAACCGCCTTGCTCCGGGTTCGCTCAGGAGGCGACAACCCACCTCTCCACCCCCAGTCCCGACTCCCCTCCTCACCACCCACCAAACCATCCCAACCCAACCCGCAGGCTTCAATTTGCCCTCCATTTCCAGTGGGGGGGTTCGGGGAACATCGACAAAAACACATGGTCCCCGTACCCCCCCAACCTGAAATTCGGGTCAAATTCGTGTCTTCGGGTTGGGTTGGGGTGGTCTGGTAGGTAGTCACATCCCCGAGCCGGCGATTCAATAGGTCGGGACTGGGGGTGGGGCGTTTTTTCTCTGTTCTCGGGTGCGGGGGTGGGGTCGGGACTGGGGGTGGGGGTGGGCATGCGCCTTCCCGTTCTCCCGAGGAGGACAACGCGAAGAACCAGCACGAGCACCTGCTGTCCCTGTGGCGCTCGCAGCTCTCCATGGTGGCCGACAGGGCCTACGAGGGGGCCGGCGCGGAGGTCGACGAGCAGGGGCTGCTGAGGGAGGCGCTGGGTGACCTGCACGCGGAGCTCCTGGACGGCTTCCTGCGCTGGAGGGAGGCCTTTTACGGCTTCGAGGGCTCGGGCATGGAGGCTCGGCGGCGAGCGAGGGGGGGGGGGGGGAGGGGAGAAGGGACGGGCCTTCCCGGAGGGCTCGGCCGCCCCCCGGACTGTCCGAGAAGTTCCCTGCGCCCTCCCCCACGACGCAGGAAGCTTCCCAGGAGGCCACGAGGGCTTCTGACGAGCCCTGCCGCCTGCCGAGGAGGCCTTCTCCTTCTCTCGCTTCCCCCCCGCGCCCGCCGCTGGGAGGCGAAGGGTGGCCTGCCGCCGATGTGCGGGGCCAGCTGGGAGCCCCTGCGTGGGGTCGGCACCGGCGACGCGGACGAGGATCCGAGGAGGGCCAGTCTTAGGCCGGGCCTGTCCCCCTACAAGGGGATTTTCGACGAAAAATTTAAGATACCCCAGAAATGCCCCAAGAAGGTCAAAACATACTCGAAAAATTGTCCCCTGACTATTTTTGGATCATTTGTTTTGGATTATTTTTTGGGGTATTTTTTTTTTCTTCGTCGAACATCCCCCTGCAGGGGGACAGGCCCGACTTAAGGCCAGTCGAGGCAGCGGCGCTTGGCCTTTGGGTGGGGGGTCCACGGCGGGGCGCAGCTCGGAAACTTGGCTCGTGTGGAAAGTCGGCTGCGTTTGTCCCTCCTCACGCCTCCTCTACTTCCTTACTTCCTCCTGCTCCTCCTGCTCCTCCTCCTCCTGCTCCTGCTCCTCCTCCTCCTGCTCCTCTTCCTCCTCCTCCTGCTCCTCCTCCTCCTCCTCCTTCTCCTCCTCCTCCTCCTCCTCCCCTCCTCCTCCTCCGCCTCCTCCTCCTCCTCCTCCTCCTCCTCCTCTCCTCCTCCTCCTCCTCCTCCTCCTCCTCCTCCTCCTCCCCCGCCTACTTCCATGCTCAGCACGCTCGCCGCTTCACCTAATCGTCATTGTTTCACCATTTCTGCCAACGCACCTATGTTGTGCACGGCTTCTGTCTGTCTTGGAACCCGGGAGGGATGTTTTGACCGACTTTGAGTGGCCGTTCTCTCAACTCGCCCTGTTCCGAGAGGAGCTCTCGCGGCAGCTGGCAGAGGTCGTCGCTTTCCTGCTGGTCTGGGGCGAGGCTGGGAACCTGCGCTTCATGCCAGAGGTTGTCTATTTCATCACCGACCTCGTGCTGTCGTCGGAGCCCCACGACCTGAGCGAGCTCTATCAGCTGCAGGGACAGCCCACCGGCGACAGCGGCCTGTTCCTCGCCAGGATCGTGCGGCCCATGTACAACTCGATCTTCGACGAGTGGTATTCGAAGAAGAAGCAGGGCATGTTGATGTTCTTTCTGAGCTCCGCATCGGTTTCTGGGATCTGCGCTGGACCCCCCTGGCGGCGCCTCTGGCGCCGACCCTGGTGTGGGGGGGTTCGGCGCAGATCCAAGAAATCCGCGCGGACCGCCGAATTTTGTGTGTATATATATATATGTATATATATATGTATTTACTATGATTTTCCTCTTTTAGGTACGACAAGGTGGACGTGCACCCTGGAAACCAGAAGGACGTCAAGAAGCTACGCGACGGGTTCGACGCCTACCTGCCTGGGAACGTCGCCAACTACGACGACTGGAACGAGCTCTTCTGCGACCCCGCCAGGCTGGCCGAGGGGTTGCTCCTGCAGGAGCTGGGAGAGGGAGCGCCCAGATTAAGTGGAGAAGCAGGTCATACGTGCCAAGATTTCCAAGGTTTCCAGGGGCTCCAAGATGTCCCACACGTGCTGCAGAAACGATGACCGTTGGGTACTCTGCAAAGGGGGGAAAATGGGCGTGGTGTAGAAAGGTGCGGTGCTGGCGCTGGAAATGGTGATATTATCGACGATATCCGCAAGTGCCTTACATGCCGATGTCAACCACGTTGGTTTCGCGACGGCCGCATCAAGCGACGTCAGACCTTCAGGTTCGGACTCTTCCAAGCGAGGCCCGTCCAATCCGAACGGCTGCGCAATACCACTTCCAGGACGTCTTATCGCCAGGAACGCGATTCTGGAAATGTCGGAATTTCCGGAATTCGCTCCTGTGATTTCGGAATTTCCGGAATCATTGTTGGTAATTTTGGAATTTCCAGAACGCCGTTTCGGAATTCCCGGAATCTCTGGAAACCATGCTTTTGGGGATTCGGAATTTCCGGAATCTTTCTGTTCGCGATTCGGAATTCCAGGAGTCGTTTTATTTGCGATTCGATATTTAGGGGTCGCGGAGTTGGCGATCGGACAATCTGGCATTAGCATGTGCGTCGTTGTCTCAATCTGATTGCGGCCGTTCGGGATATACGGAATCAGGTCTGACGTTGTTCGGCGCAATCATCACACGGCCGACGTGATTAATCTCCGAATGTAAGTCACTTGCAAATCTCTTCGGTCATATCACCATTTCCAACACTAACACCGCACCCCTTTACACCTCTCTCCTATCCCTCTTCCAAAACCCTTGAGCTCCTGGAACGTACCCTGAGCCAACCGCTTCATGACATTATTCCCATCCTACAAGACTCGTCAACCATACATTGGCGTTTTTTTTCGGTGCTTGCGTGGTCGGCGCTATTTCAATGTTGGCGTGAGGTATTCGGCCCAGACGCAGGGGTGTCCGAAATCCAGCAGCACCCTCACAGCATTGAAGAACGCGTTTTTGACAGGCGCCCAAACTATCGAGCGCTTCGATTTTGAACCGCGTGTCAACCTATTTTTGACGAAGCTTAATTGTCAAACACACGCCACCACCGAGCCTCCGTGCGGGCCGAGCTCGGGCCCAGCCCTGGTGCAGGTCGCACCGCGGCTGAGCCGCGAGGGCCGCGCCCATCGGACCTGGCCCCCCCGCACCCGTGGGGCGCTCCAGAGACGGCGTCGCCTTCGAGGACCGAAGGAGATGGCCTTCGAAGAAGAAAAAACGCCATACACAAACTTTTGGCGCTCCGCGCGGATTTCTTGGATCCGCGCTGGGGCCACCCGGCGGTGCCGGAGGTACTCGACGAGTGGTATTCGAAAAACAAACAGGGCATACTTTATTTTTAACTTGCGCGAAGGAGCCCAGTGGCACGACGGACGACGGACGAACGAAGGACGACGACGAACAACGCCCAGAGAGCACGCGAGGGGGGGGGGGTCCGGCGCAGATCCGAGAAGTCCGCGCGGAGCGCCCAACGTTTCTGGTGAATTGTGGCGTTCTCTCTTCTTCTGGGCACCTCTGCCTCGCCGGCTGGGCGGTGGCAGCCGGCGGCAGCAGAACGAGTGCGCTTCCGCCCTGCGGCACTCTCGCGGAGGCGCCCGGGCCGCGCCCAGCGAGGCCGCCTCTCGGAGCCCTGCTGCCCGCTGGCGCCGTGTCGCCCCGCCTTCCCCCCCCGTGTAAGGTGCCCGCCGTGGCCCGGGCTTTGGGGCGCGCTCCGCGCCTGCCAGCCCCGCGCAGCCCCCTTCGCCCCACCGCCCAGTTCGTCGTAACGCTTGTTCGTTTCGTTTTGTTGTGTGTAAGTCTGCATGTGCGTTTGTATATGTCCACATAAGTGTGTAAGTGTGTATGAAAGAATGTATGTGTGTAAGTATGGAGGTGTGTATGTATGTGTGTATGTCATGCATGTGTGTAGGTATGTATGATTGCATGCATGTCTGCACGCTTGTATGCATGACTATTTGTATGTATGTCTTTGTGTAAATATATAGATGTGTGTAGTGTAAGCGCACATACATTTGTGCAGTATGTAGTTTGAACGCACAAATGTATGTATGTTTGTATGTAAGGGTACGCATGAATGCGCATATACATATATATATATATATATATGTTTGTATACATTTGTATATGTACGTATTCATGTATGCATGTATGCATGTATATACGTCTGTCTGTCCGTCCGTCCGTTTGTCTGTCTGTCTATCTGACTGTCTATCTGACTGTCTGTCTGTCTGTCTGTCTGTCTGTCTGTCTGTCTGTGTGTGTCTGTGTGTGTCTGTCTGTCTGTCTGTCTGTCTGTCTGTCTGTCTGTCTGTCTGTCTGTCTGTCTGTCTGTTTGTGTGTCTGTATGTATGTATGTATGTATGCATGCATGCATGCATGTATATATGCATGCATGTATGTATGTATGCATGTATCAATGTATGTATGTATGCATGCATGCATGCATGCATGCACGTATGTATGTATGCATGTATGCATGTATGTATGTATGTATGTATGTATGTATGTATGTATGTATGTATGTATGTATGTATATATGTATGCATGTATGTATGTATGCATGTAGGTAGGTAGGTAGGTAGGTAGGTCGGTAGGTCGGTAGGTCGGTAGGTCGGTAGGTCGGTAGGTCGGTATGTATGTATGTATGTATGTATGTATGTATGCATGCATGCATGCATGCATGCGTGCATACATGCATGTATGTATGCATGTATGTATGTATGTACGTACGTACGTACGTATGTATGTATGTATGTATGTATGTATGCATGTATGTATGTATGCATGTATGTATGTATGTATGTATGTATGTATGTATGTGTGTAGATATCGTGCATACCTGTATGAAGAAAGCACAGCTATGCTCAACATCCTGGAACATATCCCGATCCCTATGACTGGCATCGCTTCATCTCGATTCCGATCTCAAGGATTCCCTATTTTTTGGAGGGCGCCTCCCTGAGGAGGAGGAGGAGGAGGAGGAGGAGGAGGAGGAGGAGGAGGAGGAGGAGGAGAGGAGGAGGGGGAGGGTCTCCCTGCCCTCCCTTCTCCCCCGCCCCACCCAGTGGCGGTGGCACATTTTGCCCACCGCTCGGCACCCTCGCACCTCGGCCGCCCGCCCCCAGCTGCCCGCACACGGCGCTGCCTGCCATGGCCCGCGGGCTCCGTGGACGCACTGCGCTGGCCCCCCCAGGCGCCCCGCCCCCCGCCTCTCCGCTGCCGCCGCCTCCGCCCCCCGCCTCTCCGCTGCCCCCGCCCCGCTGCGCCCCTCTCGGCCCTCCGCTCCCGGCGCCTCGCGGCGCCCCTCGTGCGCGGCCCTCGCCGCGCCCCGGGGCCTCGCCTGCCCTCCATGGCGGCCGCCCTCTGGCGGCCCCCCTAGGGCCAGGCAGGGGCCGCCTCGACAGGCCGCACCTGGGCACGGCCCTCCCGCTGCGTTTCCTGGCGCCGCGGGGCAGGTCCCGGGCCTCCGGCCCAGCTCGGGCGGCCTGGCGCTCCCCCGCCCGAGGGGCCCCCGGGCAGCCGTGGGCGGCGCGCGCAGGGGAGCGGCCCTGTGGCCCTGGGGCCACCCCGCCCGCACCTTGCCGCCCGCGCTGCGCGCGGGGCCGGCCTCCTGCCTGCGGCCCGCCTCGCCGGCGCTGTCTCCGTGCCGGCGCTCGGCTTGCCGGGGCCTCGTCTGCCTGCTGCCTCGCCCAGCCTCGGGCCGCCGCCGTGGCTCGCCACCGCGCCTCCGTCCCTCTCGGCTGCACTGCGCACTGGGCTCTGATCGCCGTCTCGCCGCTCCCCCCGTCTTCCCCTCCCCCCTTCCTGGCTGCTCCGCTCGCGCCTTGCCCCCCCCCTCCCCCCGCGAGCGATGCCGTTGCTCCCCAGATGGGCGGACCCAGCACCTCCACGCCGCGTGGCCTGGGCCAGCCGCACGCGCCGCTCCGCCCGACTCTCTCGCTGCGCCGCGCCGCTGCGCGCGTGGCCGCGGCGCCAAGAGTGTGTGTGTGTGTGTGTGTGTGTTTGTGCTGGCCACGCGGAGAAGGGGGGTAGGGGGAGGGGGGAAGGCTTCCCAGAATCGAAGAAGAAGAGCCGCCGTAAACAGGAAACGTTTGCGCTCCTCGCGGATATCTTGGAACTGCGCTGGACCCCCTCCCTGGCGTGCGGAGCGTGCCAGGGAGGGTCTAGCCGCGCGCGCTAGTTCCTTGCTGCTTGCTCGACTTGTTCCGCTCTGACGCTGCGCGCGAGGCTTTGATCGCCACAACAGAGTGTGTGTGTGTGTGTGTGCGTGCTTGCGCGCGTACTCTCTAATAAGCATGTGCCGGCTCCGCCTGTATACCCACTTGGTTGGTTGCAGCTTGCACGTGCGCTCGCCTAGCGCAGCTACCCAAACACAACGCCAGGTGGGCACCTTTGCACGCCGAGTTCCTGTAAATGTTTCCTGCGCAGAGCATTGCCTCCACAGTCTGGTGGGATTATGCTCTAACGTGTCGCGTTTTGAGCTCTCGCTGCAGTAGCGTTTCTCGGCCTCCGGAGGAAAAGTGTGTGTGTGTGTGTGTGTGCTCTCTCTCTCTCTCTCTCTCTCTCTCTCTCTCTCTCTCTCTCTCCCCCAGGAGGGCACCAGGCTCTTCGAGCACCACCACGGCCAGAGGTTCTGCCACCTCGCAATGGTCGACTGGGGGATCCGCGAGGGGCTTGCGCGCCACGCCCGCCGGGATCTTCCTCTCTCACTCTGGGCGGCCCTGAACCCCTGAGGGCCTCCCGCTCGAGAACGTTCCTTCGTAATTCAGAGGAGCAGGAGGGCACGATAACTTCCAAATTATGTCCAAGGTTTCCAGGGTTTCCGGTTTCCGGGGGTTCCTGTTGTTGCGCACGGGCTTCGGACAGGAGGGCAGCTTGACACTTTGGAGCTCCTGGGGCACATCCTGAGCTAATTGCGTTGAGACATGATTATCGTCCTGTCCTTGTGCTCGTGCTCCCTCGTCCCTCTGTCCGCCTTCTTTCATCCTCCTCCCTTCGCCCTCTCCCCTACCCTTCCCCTCTCTCATCTCTCCTTCCTCCTCCTACGTGGGTATCTGGATGCATCTGGCTGGGCGGCATCAGGCGATGGATACGCGATTTATTTTAACAAAACTAATCAGCCTACGCGCGTTCAAATGCTCTTCAGCGACAGCTTCCTGCGCTGCATGTGTAACCCTCCCCTTCTTTTCTGCCTCCACCACCTCTCCGTCTGGGCGGCAGCCTACGGTCGCGACCTGTGCGTAGCCGACCCTGCACTTTTACATGTGTCCTTTCATTTCGTTTCCATGTCCCTCGCGCGTGTGGGGCAGGCGTAGTACTCCTTGGGGGAGCACCATGGTGCTCCCAGATTCAGGCTGCCTCCTCGGATGCCTTCCGACTTCGGCCGCGACTGTCCCAATCATTATGCTGCTAGGAGCATGCGGGCACGCACGTACGAGTCTGCCGATCTTCTCCATGGGACTGGGGGACGCTGGTTTTGGCGTTTCTAGGGGATACGCCGCGTCCGACCACATCCGGGGGCCCGCGCCCCCTCCGTGTGCCCCGCCCTCGGCTCCGCGGATACAGTCGGGGCGCTGAAGAAGGAACCCTTTTCGTTGGGGAGGTGCTCGGGGCTCCTTGATTGTTTTGCAGTTTGCCGTGGGTTTTCCTGACGTTTTCCAGGGGACATCGAAGTTTAACTCATAGAGATAAGGTGGCCTCGTTCCTTATTGCGAAGGCCTTACGGCCGGTGCCGCCGACCCTGAAGACGACGAAGATGAAAACGAGCGGGCGGGGTAGGAGGCGGAGGAGGAGGTGGAGGAGCCGGGAGAAAGAGGAACGGTGGAGGAGGCGGATGAGGGAGGAGGAGGGGGGGGGCAGGATGATGATGATAATGATGATGATGATGATGATGATGATGATGATGATGATGATGATGCTGATGCTGATGCTGATGCTGATGCTGATGCTGATGATGGTGATGATGATGGTGATGATGATGCTGCTGATGCTGATGATGACGATGATGATGATGCTGATGATGGAGAAGATGCAGATGGTGATGCTGCTGATGATGATGAGTATGATGATGATGATGATGATGATGATGATGCTGATGATGATGATGATACTGATGATGCTGATGACGATGATGCTGCTGCTGATGCTGATGCTGATGATGTTGATGCTGATTATGATGCTGATGATGACAATGATGAGGCTGATGATGATGATGATGATGATGATGATGATGATGATGATGATGATGATGATGATGATGATGCTGATTATGCTGATTATGCTGCTGCTGCTGATGATGATGATGATGAGGAGGAGGAGGAGGAGGAGGAGGAGGAGGAGGAGGAGTGGGGAAGCAGCGAGAGGAATGCGGAGGAGGATGAGGAGGAGGAGGAGGAGGAGGAGGAGGAGGAGGAGGAGTGGGGGGGCACAGTTTCCCTTTGGTTGTCATGAGGTTTTCCGTGGGAAATCGAAGCTTTACTCATGGAAAAGGGGGCCTCGTTCCTCATTTAGGGTTCCTTTGGTCAACGCCCCGGCTGTATTGTCGACCGTCTGATGTCAGTTCCCGTGCCCAGATATCCTCAGTTTGCGCTCGCTGCCTCGCGGAGCTGTCTGCGTGCTGCCGTCCCTTGGCGTCGCCGGAGCCACGCTGGGGGTCGTCTCGCTCCCAGGGGGGGCAGCGCTGCCGCCGAAGCCAGAGGCATGCGGGAGGCCATGCCTGGGCTGTCTGGGGGCTGCTCCCCAGGGTCGCAGCAGCACGCACACAAAGCATCAGCTGTTACGCTCGTTTTGTTCGTTGCCTGGCTGGGCGCGGCTAGGAACATAGGCCAGGATGTTTGCCTGAGGGGTCGGGCCACTGATTTTCGGGCCGTGCTGGCGCTCCCGTGGAGCTGATCTGGAGTCGGCATCTCCCAAAGGTGCTTCTACTATATGTGCATGCCCCCCCCCCCCCTGGGCAATGCGCGCGCTCAGGAACCTAATGGCATGTGCTCGGTTGATGTCGCCTTCTGGCCGTACTTCCTGCGTGGCGATATAATACTTGCGGATCCAAGGGGGGCGCGTAGTACTAGTATGTCCTTCTGCATTACATTAACCCTCTTGGGCCTCCCTCGGTGCATTTCGTGAGTCTCGTGGGGCCCCTTTGGGCCATCCAGGGCTGCCCTGGGGCCGCGCGAGGTCGGAGACCAACAGGGCGCCTTCTTTGAAGCAGCCGTGTGGCAGTTTCGGACTCCCGCATCCCGCCCGTGGGGCTGCACGGGGAATATGTGGAACCCGCGATCCCAAGGCGCATGTTCAGAAGCGAGCCAACCGCAACATTCTCCAGTGGAGGGTGAGTTGATACAACGGTAGTTGGGCTTGAGAAGGCCCCCTCGTCGCCACGGGCCCAGCGCAGCTCGGAAAACTTGTGCGTTTGTACCCCAGGAAGGGGTCCGAGATCCGATTTCGAGCTGCCGTTTTCTCCACTCGCCTTCGTCCGGATTCAATCGGGGCTGTATCAAGTCATCCTGTAGCCCTGTAGTGGCGAGTTGAGGTGTTTGGGACTCGTCTCGGTGCCCCTGAGGTGGCCTTCAGCCATCGGGGATAAAATGAGCCCCACACTCGAATAGCAGATTGAAGACGTGACCTCACTGAGGGCCCCGCCCTTACATTAGGGAGAATATACCTGGGCGGCTCGATTCGACACGCTTGCAGAACAAGGCCGCCTATCCCTCATTGCTCTGGCCCTCCCAACGCAGGTCGCCCGGCCGCCTCCCGGAGGCTCAGGGGCCAATCCAGCCCAACCACTCGGAGCGTGTGGAGACCCTCTTGGCTGCTCTCGGGGCCGCCCTGGGGCCCCTGGTAGCCACCGTTCGTCGGGGTGGGTGGCACGCGACGCGTGCCGTATCAACTGCTGTTCTTTTCGCAAGCTTGGGTTGCGCAGGTCGACGCCGAGCGAGGGGGGGAGGTGAGAAGGAGCACGCCCTCTCAGAAGGCGGCGGGACTTCTCAGAAACCCTCGCGCAGTCTGAGAAGTTCTCTTTGTTTTCAGGGAAGGCTTTGAACACTTCTCAGAAGGCCGGAGGACCTCCGAGCCCTGTGAGAAGGCCTTTTCCTTCACACTTCCCCCCCCCCCTTGCTCGCTGCCAACCGGGGGGCGCCCGTTGGCTGCCTCAGAGCTCTGCTATCCTCCCTGAAGTCGCTTGGGTGGCATCCTGGGCCATCTCGAGCTGCGTCGAGCAGTCTTTGCGCAGTTGGACGCAGGTTGGGCGGGCCCAGGGCAGGCTCCGCAACACTGGGAGGAGATCGGACCAGGTTCTGATTGCCATGTCCCCAGGCCCTCTCTGTGAGCGCCTGCTTCACGAGTGCTCTACTCAGTATCGTTTAACCGTTCCCCATCCCCATCCTCATCCCCTTCGAGACCCCCACCAAATTACCACCCCAGTTGGGGATGCACCCCTCGAACCCCGAAGGGGACAGCCTGTATCCCCATCTGGGGGGGTAAATCGGCCAGTGGGGCCCAGGCCACGCCGCTGGAGATGGGGATCGGTTAAACGATGCTCATCTACCTGATGTCTGACAAGTCTCGTCTGGTGGCATACCGCCCGACCCTGTGCTCCAAGCCTCCGCGTCCAGCTTTCTGTCGACGGCTGGGGTGATGGGCACCGATTGTTGATCTGCGTTGCCGTCGGTCCGAGATCATCATCGAGGAACAAGCTTCTCGTCTGGTGACAGGGTCCTCTGGGGGATGGGAGCCTGGTGGCCCCGCAAGGGGTGCCTCGGCGGATCTCTCTCCAGGCGTGCGCCACGAAGACGCACAACGAGCTCCACTCGCTCTGGGGTGTGTTCGCCGCCACGCACCGCGTCTCCCTGCTGCACATGCTCCTCTTCGCCGTCAGCCTGTGCGTAGTCAGCGGGGACCCGCAGGGGGTGGCCGAGGGCAAGCACCCCCTGGGCGGCGGCACGGCGGTCGTGCGCTTCGCCGCCGTCGGCCTGCTGGTGCCCCTGCACGCACTGGCCTGGTCGTTCGCACAGTGGCAGGTCACAGGTCCGAGGCGGGGACGCGTCGTCGGCGGGCGGTGGATGTGGGCGCGGGCCGACAAAAGTCCGATCGGGTGAGATCACATGGGGCATGCCGTTGTCGGCGTGTTGAGGGAGCGCGCCGATGTCGGCTAGACCTGGGGGGGGCCCCAATCCCTGGTGTTTCCCGAGCCCTCGCCCCTGCGAGCTGCGCCGGCGTCGAGCATGTAGGCCCGCGCGCACAACAGGGACGATATACTCGGGCCCCCGGGGGTTCCACCGCCCATCCACCGCCTGCCGAGGCCCCCTGACATCGACCCCCAGGGCGGTGGGGTGGATGACAGCCCCGCCTCCACGCAGGGGAGGCCCTGCGCAACAAGTGGGGCCGGTGCGGCCCGTGCCTGAACTGCCTGGGCGCGGTGAGGACTCGTAGTCGAACACATTCATCGAGAAGAGACGAATCCCTAACCCTAATAACACAGTGAAGACGTGGCCTCACTGAGGTCCCCGCCTTCGCATTGGGCATTATATGTGTGGGCGGTTTGGCCCTATACATCTGCAGAACAGACCCTCTATCCCTAATGTTTCTGGCCCTCCTGACTTAGGTCCCCTCCCAAAGGGTCAGGGGTTCTTTTCCTGCTAGTCAGCTTTCTGAGCTCCACGTGGGCTTCTCGGATCGGCGTGCGCCGGAGGCGCCGCCGGGGGAGCCCAGCGCCGACTCAAGAAGTCCGCGCGGAGCTCCACAGACATGCGATGTGCAATCGGGGAAAGAGCACGCAGACACAAGTCATCATCGATCCCCAGGAACATATACGGAAACATCTGGCAACTATAGGAATTGGGGGGGGGGGAGACGACGATCCAGAAACTATGAAACATATTTGGAATCTTTGGGTTTGCGTGTGCTTAATTTGTGGGTCCCTGGGCCCCTTCAGATGTGTTGGCTTTCCCAGTGCGGGGGCCCTGGAAGTCCCGACCCTTTCTCTTTTGGGTAGGTTTTTCGCCCTGGGCAGGCTTTTTCGACGGCCCCGGGGCCCGGCGAGGGCCCCCCCGAGTCCGAAAGCGGCCGCAGATCTCCCATCGTGATCTCGTCGCGGCGCGCCCATGTCTGGGTCCGAAAGTGTCAGGTTCGACCGTGGTCGGTCTCTGATTTGGGGTCATCCCCCTGCCTCCCTCGGCGGGGGTCCAAACTCGACCCTCCTCGTCCTCCTCCTGCTCCTCCTCCTCCTCCCCTCCTCCTACTCCTCCTGCTGTTTTTCCTCCTCCTCCTCCTCCTCCTCCTCCTCCTCATCCTCATCCTCTTTCCTCTCCTCTCATTTCTCCCTCTCCTCCTCCTCCTCCTCCTCCTCCTCCTCCTCCTCTGTCCTCCTAATCCTCAGGAGGGCGCTCGGCAGCCTCTGCCGGCCGCTGTGCGGCTGCCCCGGCACCGGGGCGCGGTGCCTGCGGGGGCTCGTGCGGCGGCCGCCCCTGCTCGTCTTCCTGGCGCCGCTGGCCACCTTCGCCCTGCTGCGGTGGAGCGACGTCGAGGGCTCGGACGCAGATCCCCAGGAAGACGCGGGAAGCCGTGGGAAGCGGACGGGAGGGCGAAGCTCCAGAAGATGTGCGAATCGGTGGGGAGTCCCGGAGTTTGTGTATGGCTCTCTTCTTGGGCCCCTTCCGAGAGGCAGCAGCCCCCGCTCGCACACTCCTCGCCGAGGGCAGGGGGACGTAGGAGCGCCCCGTGGCCCGCTCGGAGCCACGGCTTCCCAGGTGGCGTCCGCACGCACACCCATCGAGGACGACGCCCCCCACCCCTGTCGTTCGGGGGTGGACAGAACCCCCAACAGTGACACGCCGATTAGTGAATTGTCCGTCTTCGGTTCTCGAGAGGGCGCCGTGGCCGTGATTTTCCAGACTTGCGCCCGCCAGGTTTGGGCCTCAGGTCGTTTTCACTAAACCACGTTTTGCTAAAGGGGGGTCTGTCCATCCCCGAATCGTATACCCTCGGGTTTTTGCCACGGCTCGTGGGTCCAGGGTCAGGGATTCGGGCCGCTACGCGCCCCGTTGGAGAAGCCTGGTGGTGGGAGCAGTTGGGGTCGGAGGATCGCGCCGCATCGCCGATGCATCGCCGATGCGGCTCGATGCGGAGCCTGATTTGCTTCAAGCCGACGTCGCCGGTGCACCGCCGACGTCGACGATGCATCGCCAGTGCATCGCCGATGCATCGCCGATGCACTGGCGATGTATTGGCGATGCGGCGCGATCCTCCGACCCCATCTTCTCTGACTCCACCTAGGAGGCCTCTACCAGTGGGCTTAAGTCGGGTATGTCCCTCTTCAGGAGGGACATGGACAGATATTTTAAACAACTAGTCGGGAGACGATTCTGCGACAGTTTTGACTATGTGTGGATCTTGTTGTTTGATCATTTCTTGCTTTTCTTACAGAATGCGCCTGTAGGAGGACATGCCCGACCTAACCCTGGAGACGACCCAGACGCTCACTTCGAGCCATTAGATGAGACTAACTCATATACTGGTGTTTAAGATCATGTTTTGGTACACGTGCTTTCTGTTATTCTTTATAGGAAAGGTAGGACTATTTCATATGAGCCGTCGTCAACGAGCATGATGTGGTCTGATGCGTACGCCCTGACGATAGCCCTGACGACGCCTTAGTGACAAGCTCAGTTTCCCAATGATGTCTCTGACGAAACGCTACACTGCGTCAATACGACGTCCAACAATATCTATGCCGTGAGGGTGTGTCAAGCGACATCGTAATTCAAAATTCGCCAGCAACGGACCGGCGAGGTACCCCGAACCCTTCCCTTTGAAGACGGACAGACGGGGTGTGCCGAAGCCCTGGAGATGGCTATCACAACGTCCAGCACGTAATTATATGTTCCATCCTGGGATAGGCTCGGCAGGCTGTGATAATCACGGCAATCACGACAATAGAAGCGTTTTGTTTTCTGCTAGGTGTAACGAATGACGTACATTCGCACTTCGCACAGGATCCCCAACCGTGCGACGAGGAAAACTCGGTTTCCCTAGAAACCTGCTCGCGCGAGCGCCAACTCAGCGGCGTCCGAGCGGCGACGGTAGAGCTCTTCACCCTCGACCCCCATGCTCTTGCACTTCGTAGTCTCGGCGTGCCAAGGCCTCGAGTGGATCCTCTTCTAAAGCGTCTGCTCGCTCACGCCATCGTCGTTTGCCTGGCTTTCAAATATGTTTCTTTTTTTTTTGCGCAGAGAAAACATTCGGGACGTCATCAGGGCACAATTTAATCGTGCCCTGATGATGTCCCGAATCAGTTGTCATTTGGGTTTCCGACGGTGTCCCGACGGCGTCCCGATTTCAAATCGATGGTGTCCCGATGGTGCCCGGCGGAGTCCTTACTGCTTGTGTTCAATGCGTGTCGTTCTTTTTAAGGCGTCTAAGCTTTTTTTTTTTTTGGATTCGGCACCTGCTTTCCCCTGTTGGGCTTGGTCTCGGCGCTCTCGTCCTTGTCCTGGTTTCCCTGCTTACGCTTGCCCTGCTTGCCCTGCTTGCGCTTGCCCTGCTTGCGCTTGTCCTGCTTGCTGTTCTTGTCCTGCTTGCTCGTCTTGCCCTTGCCCTCCCTGCCCTTGCCCTCGATGAGGGCCGTCGGCTCCGCCGACGTTTTCGGCGCCTCGTAGGGGCCATTGGCCAAAGCAATCATCTCTACAGAACTGAGAAGGTCGTGTTTCTTCGGGTCGGGTGCCTTGACCTGGAGGCGCTTCCTCGCGGGCGGGGTGCTTTTTTCTGCGCGGCGCCACGCTCTCTGGAGGCCTCGTGCTGCCCGCCCGCCCGCCGCTGGGGAAGCACTGGACGGCTTCATGCGCGTGGGAGTCGGAGTCTTGAATCACCACTCACCAAACCACCCCAACCCAACCCGAAGGCTCAGATTTACCATCGATTTCCAGTGGGGGGGGGGGTCGGGAAACATCGAAAAAACATATGTGGAACCCTTACCCCCCCCAACCCGAAATTCAGGTCTTCGGGTTGGGTTGGGGTGGTCTGGTAGGTAGTCATTGAAAAGATCCACATCGAACATGCCATCGGATTCTAGCTCCGGCACAACCAACTGCTCTGCTTCGCTCTCGGAATCTTCCGTCGAAGTCGTACGAATCGAACGTGGGCCTCCAGGCTCCTGTTCTTCGGTGCCGGCGTCGTCAACCATTGGACGCGCGCTGGCCCACGGGGACGTCGATGAGATGGATTGCCGATTGGAGGCTCGTGTGCTTTACGGGGATATTCTTAGTCAAACGTTCTTTTCACGGAGTTGGCCAATGATAGCTCGTAGCCGAAACACGCTCCGCTCAACTTTTTGAAACGAGGTGAACTGAATATCCCCCGATGTTTTGAAGCAAGCATCAAGTTGATGAGATACACTTTTCTGGTTCATCATCTTTCCTTTTGTCTTGACGAAGATGTCGGCGATTGTCTGCCGTCACGGCACGAGCTGTTCAAAAGTTGGCTTCTTTTCGAAAAGTCCTATTTTGAAATCAGACTTCCACAACGCATCAGGAGTGCCAAGAGCAATTGTAAGCTTACTAACAGCTATTTCTTGTGCGTCATCGCCAGAGATATTTACCTTTTCGGTCCTGGCGGCCACAGAACTCAGCATTCAATAATCCAAGCAGTTGCACTCGGCAATCACTGTGCGTTGATCTCAAGAAGACGCCTGAATTGAGCCAATATGTTTTACGACCGTACACACACAGACACGCGCACTCACGCACACGCCAAGTCAAATTAGACCTAATTTGACTTGGCCCTTCATTTGATTAAAGGAAGAACCAAGTCAAAGTAGACCTAATTTGATCAAAGTTGCGTTTGTCTTGATAATGTTATGGAAGGCCCTAGCTCAAAGGAATACCATATCTCAAAGGGCGGGCCAAGTCAAATTAGACCTGATGTGATCAACTCTGCGTTTGTCTGAATCGTGTTGTGGAAGGCCCTAGCTTAATCGTGTGCTCTGAACCTCCTGAGACCTGGACTGCCCTAGCTTACAGGAGCCCCCCGGATCCCCGAGCCCACACAGGCCCAGAAAGACCTTGGCCAACATGAAACCCGTGGGGTTACAGTCGGGGCCCTGAAGAACCCTTTTCGTTGGGGAGGGGCTCCGTGTTCCTTAATGGTTTCGCAGTTTGCCTCAGATTTTCCTTAGGTTTTCGATATGAAATCGAAGTTCAACTTATGGAAAATAGGGGCCTCGTTCCTTATTTAGGGTTCCTTAGGTCAACGCCCCGACTGTACAGATAGAACCTATGGAACCCTTGGCCCAGAGCGGAGCGTGGTGGTCCATGTTGTTCAAGACGGCCGCGGCGCGCTCCCGCAGGCCACACGAGCGTCGCATGCGGAATGCCTTAGGAGTAGCAAGCGTAGCAGACAGGCTCCGCCGACGAATCTCGCACACACTGAACTCACACCGAACAGGATCTCAGTTGATGTTCATCGCCTTCCTCTTTCCGCCCCTCTTCGGCTTGTCCTTGACAACGAGGTTGATGGCCCACGCCTCGATCTCCTGGAACTCTCTGGGAGTCTCGCTGGTCTTCTGGATGGCAGTAGGCACAGCATCGCGCTTGGTGTTGTCAGAATCTGCCATCATCGTTTTGATCGTGTTGTGCGCGGTGTTGGCCTTTTTTCATGAACTTCTCCATGTCCATCGCGAGCACCCCTGCCAAACGGTTTGATTGCGGCCGCGGCAACATCATGGTGATGTCGCGAATGCTGTCGTTCAAGGACCGCGAAGGCTTTTGCGTCTCCATCGGCTCCAGGCAATCTGTGATCTCCCTCTCTGCTTTTTCTTCGGGGCTTCACTCTTCCTTCTTTCCCTCGACGTGGGGCTGACCGCCCCTCTCCTTCTTGAAGTTCTGCAGGATGACCTCCTAATCGGCGTCTGCGCGATTGGCCCCGAACTTTTGCTTTTCGGGAACGATCTCGGTGTCGAGCTGCTTCATCCACTCGGCCGGGACGGCGTGTTCTTTCAGCGGATCGTCGTTGGAACTTGTGATTGGGTCTGGGCGAGCCTCCAACATTGGTTATCCACTTTTGTCAACGGCCTCACGCCAAGCTTGTCCGTTCAAAGGGCCAACGTCAGTATGCATTTTCTCTTGGGACGTCCAAAGCCTCTGGCGGCCCCTCTCTGTGTTGAAGTGCTCGGATTTCTCGCTCTCGACCGTTTTGATGGTACCCTTTTTTGACCCTGGCCTGGGCATCTCAGGGCCACAATGGCTCCCTCAGGGTTCCATGTGGGCAAGGGCCTATCTAGGCCTATGGGGACTCCATTCGGTGCCCAGTAGTCTCCTAAACTGCACCATGCATTACGTAGCAAATGTTTGGTTCAAGGTCTTCGCGGAACTACGTATACTCACGAGTCAACCTTTCCATACGATGCCGCATTTGGGAGATGTGCTCAAACCATCAGCTGCCGAACTTGAGGTCGATCCATGTGGCGCGAACGTTTTAGGTTTTGACACACATGAGACAGCTCGAGATAACATGGCTACAGCTCATGCGAGGCAGACTTGATTGACCCACGTGGTCAGACCCGAGCCCGAGGAGTCCCCGCGACGCTGTGCTCTGGAGCCCCTGGAGCGCGCGAGCCCCTGAGCGAACAGCCCCGCGAGTCACTCGGGGCCCCAAAGGCCCCCCGAGGTCCCTGGGCCCTGGGAGGCCCTGGGAGGCCCTGGGAGGCCCTGGGAGGCCCCGAGGGCCCCGAGCCCATCCCCCGGACCCCTGGGCGAAACACCCTATAGGCCCTGGGGGTGCCCCGAGGGCCCCGAGCCCCACGGGGCCCCGGACCCCCAGCCGAAGCCCCTCGGCCCCCCTGAGGCCGGGCCCCGTTGGGGCACCCGAGCCGCCGACGCCCACGCCCCTACTGTCAAAAACCCCAATAAGGACGCGCGACGTTACTCAGGGTACCCTTGCGTCCTTGCTCTTCCTTGCTCTTGCGTCCTTGGGGTTTGTGTCGTCCGCCGCCCCCAAAAATCCCAACTTCGGCTTCCAAGGGTCTTGCGTCCTTTCCGCGCGTCCTTATTAGGGTTTTTGACTGTAGACACCAGACGGGAGCGGAGTCGCAGTGCTGAAGGGCAGGCAGAACGGCAAGGTTGGTTCTCCCTTGGGTTTGAGACCGTCGGGTTGTGGGCGAGAGCGGAGCGGGTCTCCATTAGTCTAAACACGTTTGTTCTTGGATGGACCCCCTGGTGACGCACGGCGGCGCCGATGAGTTTGAGACCGTCTGGATTCAACCGTCGTTTGCGTGTTAATGGTGATGATGAGCTTAATGGTGATGATGAGCTAACAGAGGAGACAGTGATATTGTGATGGTGTGTCTTGTTCTGTGTGTTTATGAAATTAGTGATGGTCGTGGTTATGTGGTGGTGGTGCTAACGGGCGTGACGATGATGCTGATGGTGTTTTTTTCCACCTTTCCAGCTTCGCCGAATGTAATCAGCAACCATTTGTACATGGCCACGCCTGCCATCGTCCGAGGGTGGCAGGAACGCGCCACCTTTTATCATGTGACCGACCATGTCCTCGTCAGCGTACACCCAATAAAACGTCGCCTGCCATTCGCATAGATGCAAGAAGAGGTGATGCTTTGGCTGGAAGTTCCAAAGCTTCACTGGCGCAGCTCCACTCGATGCTTCCGCTGACAATTGGCCCTGCAACCAACACGATGTCCGCCCAATCTCAGGCAGCCGCTGCTGTGCGTCGTCCGACAGAAACATGCCGTCTGTGCAAACGATGTCGTAGAATTCAGCGAGGCTCTGGGCGACGCTCAGGCGACGGCGCTTGTGGAGTGTACTATCATTATGATCGAGGGCGCGTTTCAACGCGAACCTGGCGAGGTGTCGTGTGGCAGAGGCCTTGGCCTTAAACTTTGGCCAGCCTCCGCTCGTGCGAATTTGCTCAACCTTGAGCTTGCCCTGCAAGCGCGATGCCTCTCTCGTCGACTTATGATGGGCTTGCATCTCCTTATATAGCATGGCAGCGTTTTCCTCCGCGTTTGGCTTACCCCGCGCGCAGGCCAATAAAAGTTTCAAACAAATGTTACCAATGATGTGAGAGGCGACGCCTTGATCGACACGGTGTAAGACGTCGATCATCTCGCATTCCAAACGCAACCCAATTGCATTCAGGAACAGAACGGGCAGCTCACTCACATCTGCTACGTACGCCTTGTGGGTGCGCACAGTACGGCGCCAACCCGCGCACGGGGTGCAGTCCGTGAAAATGAGTTCCGGAATAGTGCTGCTAGCCTTACAAATCCAGCACATATTTTCGGCTCCGTTCCACGCAGGGAACCTAAAGAGTTTACACATGAATTGCCAGTCCCCGCGGACTTGCGTAAAGACACCTTTCCAGCCGCCTGCGACGTAGACATTGGTGCTGGCCACAGGGAAGCCAAGCCATTTACACGAGGAACGATGCCAGTCAAAAGCGAGTTCATAATCCAATCAAAGATTCGCATGATCTCGTCACGATTGCCAGCTGTAACACTTGAGTTCTTTAAAAGTCTGAAGACGAACCCCTTCGCCGACGTACTTCCAGCGCCAAATAATGAATTCCATGTGAACAGACATACAAACTCTTGTGTAGAGAAAGCACCAGCATCGCCATGCAGCCCGAGAGGAATTGATCCGGCCCAGTCCTCTCGCTCCAAGACAGGGTGTGCAGATGCAACCGCAGTGTCTTCCACGGGTTTACAAAATGGAGCGCCGCGCCGTCTGGCCCCGTCACACAGTTCTCCCACGTGCGAGGTGCCTCAAGGAAAAGACAACGAAGGCATTCATGCGGCAGTAAGAACGGATACACAATCTTGCCTCTAGCTGTTGGAATTTGGAATCACAGAACCCATGTGTCCCCCTCGGCCTCCCAAAAGCTGCAACTAGCGATCGCTGTGCATTCTGTGCGTGAGATCAACGAGTGAAACTCTGAAGCCCACGGGCCCCTTGATCGTGGGCAGCATACTTCTATACTTTTTCGGAGCTCACCTTCCCTCTGCCCCAATCGCGCTTCGTGGCAGCAGTGAGTGGGAGGTCGACCTCGGCACTTCCGGACACATCCGCTGCAGACCGCTTTTCGGCGGCGTGACGCTGGCGAGCCCCTTTCTGTGGCGCCGACGACTCCTGCTGATCTCAGGGCCCGGGGAGGCCTTGGTATGTATGTTACTGTTGTGCACGTGCGTGTTGATGCTGCAGCATTTTGGCTTGCCACAGGTGTGGAAAAGAGGGTGCATGCGCTCCCTCCTCGAAGCCCAATCTGCATTGGTAGAGCGGAGCGTGCCGCGCGATAGCAGGCGCTGTCGCACCGGGAGGCACTCGGGCGAGTGCCGGCGGGACGCCAGAAGAAGGTGATGAGCACGGACAACGGGGGCCCCGGCGGTGCGATCAGGAGGTTCGCCGGGAATGGAGCTGACGCTTTTCGGGACTACCGATCCTGGAAGAAATGGGCGCGGGCGTACCTCATCGTGCAGAAGGCGAAGGGTGCGCCTGCGACGGCCCTAGGGCCAATGCTTTTCACGCTGTTAGACGACGTCGCCGCCCGAGCGCTGGAGGTTGTCGACGTGGACGACCTGGAGCAAGAGGGCGGCGAGCAGCACATCTTCGAGACACTCGACTCACGCTTCCCCGACGTGGCAGCCCACGACTGGCTCGGAGAGGCGCTGAAGGAGGTGTTCACGATTCGCCTGGCCAGGGGCGAGTCGATGGCGGCCAACTGCGGTCGCGCTCAGGCGGCGTTCGCCAAGGGCGAGACTGAAGGCGTAGCGCTGCCGGACATGGCGCGCGGGTGCCTGCTGCTGCTGGGTGCGCACCTGGCGCCGCAGAACCTCGCGGTCGTCCTGGCGGCATCGGGCCGATCATACAAGGAGAAGGGCGTGGCGATGGCGCTCAGGACGACCTACCCCAACGGCCTGGCGGACTTCGGCCAGCAGTCGAAGGCGTTCGGGGCGCACATGGCGAAAGAGGAGGCCGACGAGAGCGACGACGTCGCGGACATCACGGCGCTGCTGGCGGGCTTCGACATGATTGAGGATACCGAGGACGGGGACATCCTGGACGAGAGTGAGGCCATCGAGATACTGGTGTCCTGGCGCGATCAGCGCAACAAGATAACGAAGGAGCAGCTGGCTCGGGGCTTCGGTCCGAAGAAGCCGGACACCAAGGCGATGGCGAAGCGAGTGCGATGCTACAACTGCGACGAGGTCGGTCATTTCAGCAGGGACTGCAAGAAGCCACGACGCCAACGCCGTCCGCCGCCACGGGACCACAAGCACAAGGGCAAGGACGGCGAGAAGCGCGGCGACGTGGTCACGGTCCTCGAGAGCGACTCGGACGAGGGCGTCTTCGTGGCCGGCGACGGCAGGACCGAGGACGACGACAAGGAGGAGACCTTCGAGTGCGACGTGTGCGAGGACGAGTTCCAGCGGCCCCTGCGCGGCAGCGGCTGCAGCGACGACGACGAGTGCGACTGCGAGCTGGCGGTCGACGAGGAGGACGAGGATCAGGACATAGACGACCTGTACGAGGCGTACACGGCGGCGAGGGACGACATGGGTGACGTGATCGAGGCGTGCCGCAGGCTGACCGCGATGCCCAAGGACGAGGACATGCCAGAGGTGCGGACGGCGTCGGCTCACGAGCCGGGGTCGGGCGTGGTCGACACTGGGTGCGGCAAGGGAGTCATCGGCGAGAAGACCCTCAAGGAGCACAAGGTGGAGATGGAGAATGCAGGTCTCGCGGTGAAGACGATCAAGCAGACGAAAGCGACGACCTTCTGCTTCGGCAACCAGGAGACACTGGAGTCGATCTACACCGCGGAGATACAGTGCCGAGTGGGCGGTCGTCTCCTGGTGCTCCGCCTGTTCGTCGTCCCAGGCGGGACCCCGCTGCTGGTTAGCAAGCCCATGCTCAAGGCCCTCGGCGCGCAGCTGGACATGGAGCGGGACGAGATTCGGTTCGCCCGGATCAACGTCACGGTGCCGCTCTGGGTCGCGGCCAGCGGCCACTACCAGCTGAACCTGTGTGAGATGACTAACGAGGGCGGCAGGAGGATCCAGACGGCTGAGGTCGACGTGATGGTGACGGCGGAGCAGGACGACGGGCTGACAGCGGAGGAGCAGCAGGAGCACGAGGAGTTCGTCGCGGCGGCGTCGTCGGGTTTTCGCTAGGGCCGAGGGCCCTGAGGCTGACGGCGACTGGGACGACACCGACGTCCTGTGGTCAGAAGGCGTTACCGATATCATGAGTCGACGGGCCAAGCGGACGGTGGTCAGGGGTGTTCTCGAGGCGCAGGCCCGGCTGGGCCGCCGACCGAAGTGCCTGGAGATCTTCTCGGTGCCGCGGGTGACCCCCGCTCTAGAGTCCATGGGGTTCCAGAGCCTCGGTGCGTTCGACCTGCAGAACGGCTGGGATGCCCGTCGAGCGGCCGACCGCCACAAGATCCTACACATGGTCGACGTCGAGGAGCCGGAGTTTGTGGGCATGAGCCCTCCATGCGGCCCCCTCTCGATTTTGCAGAACCTGACGATGGCGGAAGTGCGACGGGACCCGGAGAAGTATCGCCGGGCAGTCTGGGAGGCGGTCGGGTACCTGAGGTTCTGTGTGGTGGTGGCTCGGATGCAGATCCGAGGAGGTCGCTACTTCGCGCTCGAGGCACCGCCGACGGCGAGATCCTGGGACTGTGCTTCGGTTCTGGGCCTGTGTCGGGTGGTGGGAGTGCACCGCGTGTCGGTCAGTGGGTGCCAAGTGGGTCTGAAAGATCCGGTGACGAAGAAGCTGATGTCCAAGGAGTGGTGCTTCGCGACCAACGCGGACATGCTCAAGTGGACGCTGAAGGAGCTGCGCTGTCCTCGTGATCATGATCATCAGTGGTGCTGGGACAGCTCGAAGGGCATCAAAAGGAGCGCGTTCTCGGAGAAGTACCCGGAGGACCTCTGCAGGAAGATAGCTGGCGCAATGGCAAGTCAGCTGGAGGTGGACTGCGTCTCCCAGACGGCCGACGTTCTGACGACGACTGACGACGATGAGGTCATCAAGCGGCGGAAGCTATCGCTCGAGGCGTCCCTCAGGAGGTTGCACGCTAACCTCGGCCCCCCGAGCAATGAGGACATGGTCAGGATCCTGAAGCACGCCGAGGCGAGTGAGATGGTGCTGGCCCTGGCGCGGACGTTTTCCTGCTCAATCTGCGAAGGGCGGCGGCTTCCCAAGGCCGTGCGACCACTGAAGGTGCCGTCGAAGATGGCGCCATTGAGGCTGGTCGAGCTGGGCGTGAAGGAGCTGCCAGGCTGGAAGGAAGGGATGAAGGTGAAGGCCCTGAACGTCGTGTGCCCCAGCAGCGGTCTCCAGCAGATGCTACCCTTTTTCGTGCAGGAGACCGGCAAGGTGCTGAAGGAGCTCTTTGAGAACGGCTGGAGCCAGCCGTATGGACCTCCTGCACTTCTCAAGTGCGACGCTGGAAAGACCAACCTGGGCCAGGAGATCGTCGACGCGTTCGAGAGGCAGGGCGCGGAGGTCAGCGACGCGGCAGGGGAGGCTCACGAGCAGGTTGGCCACGCCGAGCGCCACGGCACCTGGTTCGAGGACATTCTGAACAAGGTGCTGGACCAGACGAACCTGAAGGACGAGGCCGAATACATGACTTGTGTGCGGGCGGTGGTGATGGCGAAAAACTCCCTCCTACGTGTCCACGGCTTCTCACCGTGCCAGATCGCCCTGGGGGGGAACCCGGAGGTCCCAGCGGACCTGATGCAGGAGGAGCCGAACATCGTCGCCAACAGCGCCGCCTTACATGACGAGCAGTTCGCCGAGATGGAGAGATGCCGACAAGCTGCGAGGATCGCCGTCCTGGAGTACATGGACAATCGCGCGGCCAGGGTTGCGCTAGACAGCCGCCCCAGAGTCGTGCAGTCGTTCAAGCCGGGCGATCGCGTGGCAGTGTGGCGCCGAGGTCGGGGCATTCCTGGCAAGAAGGCCCACGCCCGCTGGCGCGGGTCGGCCGTGATCCTGGGCCCCGTGCGCGGCAACTTCTGGGTCGCCATGCCAGGCGTGGTGATCAAGGCGTCGCCGGAGCAGCTCCGGCACGCCACCGAGGAGGAGAAGCTGGCCGCCGAGGTCGTCCAGCCCGAGCTCCGAGCCCTGGCGAAGGAGTTCATGGACGGCCAGGGTCCGCAGCGCGGCTTCATGGACATCACCGCGGACGAGCGACCTCCCGGCGCAGCACCTGCTGGCGCGGCTCCGGGCTCGGCGGCGCAGGAGCCGCCGGAGGTGCAGCCTCCGGCTGCGGCTGAGACGGAGGAGCCACAGGTGCAGCCGAACCCCGATGACCACGAGGGGGGCGCTGAGGCGGCGCAACCTGCTGACGTACCTGCTGCGCCACCGTCCGACGAGATGGCCGCCGTCACGAAGGTGCACCGTCGTCTGGCGGGCAAGAGGGCGGTCTACCCGGCCGAGGTGCGGCCTCCCAAGGCGCCCGAGGTCGAACCTGAGGAACCGCTGCCAATTCCTCAGGCGAAGATGCCCAGGCTGTCGGAGGACGTCTGCAGCGTGCTGCTGGCGAGCGTGGTGTCCGACACCGTGGAGGACGAGGAGGAGCTGCGCGTGCTGCACGTCAACTCCGAGGGCGAGGAGGAGCTGGAGGACGCGATGTTGGCAGGCGGGAGGCGTGAGCTCAACAGGAAGGACCCGAAGTGGACCAGCCAGAAGGGTCTCGCGACGATCAACGCCGGCATCGGCAAGGAGGTGGACAACCTGTTCAACAAGAAGCAGGCGCTGGCGCCTGCGTCTAGGGTGGAGTCGGATGAGATCCGACGGAACAGTCCAGAGCGCATCGTCGGCAGCCGGATGATCCTGACGAGCAAGATCGACGATTCTGAGACGGAGGTGGTCAAGGCGCGCCTGTGCAGTCAGGGCTACATGGACCCCGACCTGATGCAGCTCGTGCGCGAGAACAAGACCTCCGCCCCGACTCTCTTACAGAACGGGAAGGTCGTGGCCTACCAGCTGTTGGCTTCGCACGGCTTCCAGGTTCAGATCGGGGACGTTGAGGGGGCCTTCCTCGAGGCGGACCCCATCAAGCGCAAGAATGGGGACCTGTGCCTCAAGCAGCCGCGCGGAGGCCTTCCCGGCCTGCACCCCGACCAGCTGCTGAAGGTCATCAGGCCGATCTATGGCTTCAGCGACGCCCCGGCTCAGTGGTGGGGTAAATTCAGGGACACCGTCCTGGACTGGAAGCCGAGCGACGGGTGCGAGGGCTGGCGTCAGTCCAAGCTCGACCCGTGCCTGTTTTTCCCGTTCGAGGGCCGGCGCCTGCAGGGACTGATATCGACGCACGTCGATGACATACTGACTGGAGGAAAAGGGAAAAAGTACAACACCTTCATCAGATTTCTGCGCACGAGGTTCCCTTTCCCCAAGTGGAAGGTCAACGAGGGGAAGTTCTGTGGGTCTTATCTTGTCCAGAACCCCGTGACTATGGAGATAACCGTGTCTCAGAAGGAGTTCGCTGAGTCGATGAAGCCCGCTGGTGTGAGACCCCGAGCGCCCCCGGAGACCCCGGCGACCGAGAGGGAAATCGCGAACTTCCGCGCGATGCTCGGTAGCGGCAACTGGTTAGCTCGAGAATCTAGGCCAGATCTAGCAGCCCAGGTTTCGATGAGCCAGCAGTGCATGCCCAGGCCGACGGTGGGGGAGGTGAGACACGGGAACACGATCGTGAGGAGGGCAAAACAGTTTTCGAACTTGTCCTGGAAGATCAAACCGATTCCGATCGAACGTCTCCGGGTCATCATGCACGCCGACGCCGCGAACCAGAACGCCTCGAAATCCGGGGCCCAGGCAGGTTGCGTCATCGCCGCGACCGACGAGAACATGATCCGAAACGAGCTGAGCCCCTGGAGCCCGCTGGTCTGGAAAAGTTATCGCCTTCGTCGAGTCACATCGTCGACTCTCGCCGCGGAGACTCAGGCCCAGATGGACGGCCTAGGTCACCTCGATGGGATCTCTTGCCTGCTCCTCGAGGGCAGTGATGGGGAGTTCTGCCTGCGTCGTCGATCTGAGTTTCTTCCGAAATTGGCTCCCATTGCGGTCACGGACTGTAAGTCGTTGTACGATCACATCGTCGGCTGTGGGAGTGCGGGGTCATGCTCGGACAAGCGGGTGGCGGTCGATCTAGTCATCACTAAGGAGAGCGTGAAACGTCTAGGTGTGAGCTATCGGTGGGTACCCTCAGCCCTTCAGCTAGCAGACATATTGACTAAAGACAAAGCCGAGCCAGCCGATATGTTGAGAGCCACGATGACGAGCGGAAAATATCAGCTAGCCGACGAGCCAGCAGTCATGGCAGCAGCAGCCCAAGAGCGTGTCCGTCGTCAGCTTCTTTCGGCTAGTAGCAGGAAGGAGCGGCCCGGTCGCCAGCCGACGCCACCGACGCCCGGCCATGGTCAAATTCGAGAGTTGCCTGACGGAGGACGGAGTCCGGAGCCTGTTCGAGAGCATCCAGGCGGAGCCAGTCCGCCACTCGGGGACGACGTGCAAGGTCGTGACCAACATGCAGATCCTGGGGGATCCAGACAGCCGCCAGCATCGCAATCGAGTGACGTTGACGTGGAGCAAGGGGACTGGAAACATCGCCATCAGAACGGCGGCCATCATCGAGGACACGGCGCTACTGTACATGCAGAACCTGGACAGCGCCTACCTCGCGGTGCTGGACGGCAAGGACCCGGAGCTGCTCGAGGGCATGGAGTCCGTCATGGAGAGCCTGCGCGTGCCGGCGCAGCACTCGTACGAGGGCGCGCCAGGTCAGTCAGATTCGGACGCGTGGATCGTCATTACTACGAGGTTACCCGAGGACCAGGAGTTCGTCCAGGCGATCGAGAACCTGTGCGAGTGGGGGAACCAGGAGCTGGCGGACTACGACGACCAGCGCCTGAGGTTCATCAAGATGATGATCCGTGAGTTCAAGGCGTCCCGCGACTTTCTTCTCACGACGGTCGACGAGGGCATGGAGGACGGGGAGGCCGAGCAGCCGCCGCCGATCGCTGCCACTCCCTCCTCGTCTCCTCCGGGCTCGAGGAGCCGGGTGCCGCCTCGGGCGACGTGAGCGTGAGGGTTTTGCGGCCAGACTGTCGTGCAGCCTCAATGACGCATAATTTTTGTTTTTAGTCAGTGCTGATCTCAGGGCCCGGGGAGGCCTTGGTATGTATGTTACTGTTGTGCACGTGCGTGTTGATGCTGCAGCATTTTGGCTTGCCACAGAGGGTGCAGGCGCTCCCTCCTCGAAGCCCAATCTGCAACTCCCCTCTCGAGCTGGACGGAGCGCTCGGCGCGCAAGGCGCGCCGCCAGATTCCCCCAAGCGCTGGCGCACACCGTCGCCACCGAGGGCAGGGGCAGCAGGAGGGCCGCCGCCGCGCGGGCCCTCGTCGCCACATAGGTCTGCCAGACGTCGCTTCAAATCTGCTCGCGGCGGCATCTGGCAGGCGTGCGCGGAACCTCAGGAACTCGAGCAAACGTTTGAGCCAAAATGGCCACGGATTGGTGGAGTGGTCGGGAGAGAAGCAACGCAGCTGCAGGGGCAACGAGAGCAGACGCTCGATGGCCAATACCATCGTAGAATAAATGCAACATCCTTATTTTGTGTTTTTGGTGTTTTGATGAGACAGGGCAGCCACATCAAAAAAGGGTCGAATTCAACAACGCAGTTGAAATAAACATTCCGAAACAGTTGAAAACAACACACATGCTTCTCACAAAGCCAACACCCAACCATACAGAATGTAGAACACCAGCCTAATAACACAGCCATTTCTTTGAAAACGCAAGACGATCGAGCGTCTGGGGACAGGGCCTTTTTGTTACCCGTGCCGTCTGGCGTCTGTGGGACAGCGACGCGGAGGCGGGAGGGGCAAAGCAGCGCCCCAAGGTGCCCAACGTCTTCGTCCAGAATCCCCTCACCCAGAGGTCGAAGAAACAAAAACGCCATAAACATAAACTGTTGGCGCTCCGCGCAGATTTCTTGGATCCGCGCTGGGCCCCCACCCCCCTGGCGGCGGCTCTGGCGCAACCCTTGGCGCGCTCCGCGCGCCAGGGAGGGGGCTCCAGCGCAGATCCAGGAAATCCGCGCGGAGCGCCAAACGTTTGTGGCGTGTTTGCTTCTTCTAGACGACCTTCTTTTACCCGTTTCGTTTGGCATTTGTTTTGTTGCCCGTTCGGGAGCCGTTTTTTGTTTTTGTCGGTCCCGTCGCCGTGTTCGTCTCTGGTTCCGAGTCCGTTCTTCCACTCCCGGGGCAGACTCGTTTCCCCGTTTCCGGGAGCAGTTTTCTTTTTGTTCTCCTCACGCAGTGCGCTGCTTGCACACTTGGAGGTCTCACCTGCTTCCTGAGGTCGCTGGGCCTGCGTGGCGGTCAGGCCTGCTCGTTGCCGCCCATCGCCACCGTCGTCGCGGCTGGTATTACCAGCCTGGAACATATCACTATCCCTATGCTGGTCACCTCCTCATCACGATGCCAATCTCAGGGATTCCCTTACTTTTTGAGGGCGAATCCCGAAGATTCCCGTCGCCTTTTGGCGTGTCAAGCTTAGGGATAGGGCTACGTTCGAGGCTGGTAATGGTAGCTGGGCCCGAGTGGCGGTCCGGCTGGCTCGTCGCCGCCCATCGCCACCGCCGTCGCGGCTGGTAACCACTGGGCCCGAGTGGCTCGGTCCGGCCAGCTCGTCGCCGCCCTCCCGCCGCCGCCGCCGCCGCCCGTCGCCGCGGGGGTGTTTTTCGTCATCGCAGTCGCATTTCGTTGCGTGGCGTTAGCATTGCGCTGCTTGGAATTGCTTGGCATTGCTTTGCGTCGCATTGCATTGCGTTGGAGTGCCTTGCACTGTTATACATGGCCTTGCATTGTTTGGCATTGCTCTGCACTGCCTTGCGATAGATGTATGAATACCTACGTATACTCATATATGCTTGAAACTGTGTAGATCGCACCACACGTATTTTTCACGCTTCGCGTGTCCCCACCAGCTCATTCAGAAGCCCTGCCCATGAGAGCTGACGGGAAAAGGGACGAAGAGACACATCTAAGGAAACAAGGCGAGCAACCAGGGTGAACCGAGAGATCTCTGGGAGCAAGGAGGTGGCTTTGGGAACCCTCTTCGGGCCATCCCTGGGTGCCGCGTGGGGGCGAGGGGAAGAGGAGGAGGAGGAGGACGAGGAGGACGAGGAGGAGGAGGAGGAGGAGGACGAAGAGGAGGAGGACGAGGACGAGGATGAGGACGAGGATGAGGAGGACGAGGACTAGAGTGAGGACGACGCGGACGAGGACTCATGGAACCATCTAGAGGTATTCTTGCGGCAGCTGCTGCTGCTGCCAGTGCTCTCTGGGAGTTGTTGGGGCCCTCTTGGAACCCTCTTGGTAACCCTGGAAGGCTTGGCTTCTTGGGATCATCTTGGAGGCCATCGATTACAGGATGGGGCTCTCCCCTCAGGAGCCGGCAACCCGCTTCTTTGGGCTCTCTTGGAGCGCTCTTGGAGCGGTCTTGGGGCCGTTTGGAGCATCTTGGGAGCCATTTTGATCCAGCTTGGGCTGTCTGAGCCATCTTGGAGGTCATCTTGGGCTCTCTGAGGCCGCCCGGGGGCCTCTTGGGGGTCTCTCGGGTGCCTCTTGGGGCCCTCTTGGGACCCTCTTGGAGCCCTCTTGGGGCTCTCTTGGGGCTGTCTTGGGAGCCCTGTAGCGCCTCTTGGGGCCATCTTCGAGGCTATCGATCAAAGGAGGGAGGGTCCGGATCGAGGTCCCCCGCGAACGCTCCCCAAAACGTCCAGGGTAGGGGGTAGGAGAAAAGCCACCCCCACCCCCAGTCCCGACGCCCACCCCCGAGCCCGCGATCTGGGGGGTCGGGACTGGGGGTGGGGGTGGGTTTTCTTTATTTGGGACCCCGAAAACCCACCCCCACCCCCAGTCCCGACCCCGCGGGATCGAGGGTTCGGAAATGGGGTCGGGACTGGGGGTGGGGGTGGTTTTTCGCCTTCTCAGGTAGGGGGAGGGACAAACCCCTCCCCGAAGGGGAGTCGGGGTTGCTGGAAGAGGAAAAGAAAGACTCCCGTTATGCCACCTACGTCCAGAGGGCTGGTGGGATTACCGCATTGAGTGCATCACCTACAGCGCACAGCATATCCTACAAGACATTAAGGGTTGGGTTTCTCGCTGGCTAACATGTTTAAATCGTTTTCGTATTTCAGGGGCAGCTTCTCGAGCACGGCAAGACAAAAACGGCGCTTCCGTGTCCGGGGCCCACTGAGGTCGAGAGCGCGGGCATCGTGGCGGGGGTTGCCGCACTTCACTACCTGACCTCCGCCTTCGGCCTTGTGCACCTGCTTCTGGTGCCCTCGACCACCTACGACAGGTTCCCCTTTGAGAGCAGGACCCCCGTGCCGCTGTCCAGCCGCGTCGTTCGCTACGGCTTCTGGGGGCTCATCCAGTTGCCTGCGGCAGGCCCCACCCTCGCGCCAGCGCACCAGCGCAGCAGCGCAGCAGCGCAGCTGGAAGCGCCCCCTTCCGGTTTCTGTGCCCTGGCTGGAGTGGCGCGCTGGCCGTGCGCACCCCCTCCTCGTCCGCAGCCTCGCCCGCCCCGTCTTCCCCCCTCCCAAGAAGCGCCCAGGAGGCCCCACGAGGTCCCAAGATGGCCCCAAGATGGCCCGAAGAGGGGCCGTCTGGAGGCTGCGAAGGGCGCCAGGCTGGGAAGCCTGGAGGGCATCTATCGGTGGTCGTGCAGGCAATCTGCAGGAACGCTGCCCCCGATAATCAGCAAACGCACACACACTCACACACACACACACACGCACGCACGTACGCACGCACGCACGCACGCACCCACCCACCCACCCACCCACCCACCCACCCACACACCCACACACCCACACACCCACCCACACACCCACACACCCACACACCCACACACCCACACACCCACACACCCACACACCCACACACCCACACACCCACACACCCACACACCCACACACCCACACACCCACACACCACACACACCACACC
>CAUYUJ010003725.1:284389-314389 GCA_963575745.1 Prorocentrum cordatum
CACGCACACACGCACACGCACGCGCACACGCACACACGCACGCACACACACATTCACATTCACATTCACATTCACATTCACATTCACATTCACATTCACATTCACATTCACATTCACATTCACATTCACATTCACATTCACATTCACATTCACATTCACATTCACATTCACATTCACATTCACATTCACATTCACATTCACATTCACATTCACATTCATTCACATTCACATTCACATTCACATTCACATTCACATTCACATTCACATTCACATTCGCATTCGCATTCACATTCACATTCACATTTCACATTCACATTCACATTCACATTCACATTCACATTCACATTCACATTCACATTCACATTCACATTCACATTCACATTCACATTCACATTCACATTCACATTCACATTCACATTCACATTCACATTCACATTTACATTTACATTTACATTCACATTCACATTCACATTCACACACACACACACACTCTGACATCTCACCATCGCGCCAGCCCGGTGGCGGATCCTTTCTGTGAAGTTCGCGCTGGGGCTCATCATCGTGAAGGCTATCAGCGACGCCATGCAGGATTTGCAGCTCACCCGCCCAGGCCGCGAGTCCGGACAGGACATCGGGCAGCTGTACTTCACCGCCCAGTGGGGTGACGACGTGCTTGTGTGGTGCGTGCTCTGGGGGGCGACCTTCACGCTCTACCTCGCAGACACCCAGCTCTGGTTCACGGTGTTCTGCACCTTCTTGGGCGTGGCCACCACATTCGTCCAGAGGCACCTCGCGAAGAACGACGACGGCTGCCCGTGCGGCGCCTTCATGGCCGAGGACGCCACGGCCAAGATCCCGCAGCGCTTCTCGCAGAAGGTGCTCTGCTACACCTCGATGGGCCAGGATTCGTCCTCCGCTCCGTTTTCGCAGAAATTCCCGGCGATCTGGGATCGCATCATGCAGTACATGCGCTACGAGGATCGCTGAAAAAACAAACGGCATGAAAAGCAAGCGGCATACGCCCCGACAGGCGGCGCCTTTGGCGTCGTCCCTGGCGCGCTCCGCGCGCCAGGGTGGGGGCCCAGCGCCTTGCCGAGAAATCCGCGCGGGCCTCCGAGCGTCGCTTGTGCTCACGCGGTTCCTTGCCCCTTGGCATCGCTCGGACGTGTGCATGTGTCTTTCGGCGCGGACCATCGAGGAGCATCCTTGATCACTTGGCGAAAAAAACACGCACGAAACCGAACAAAAACACAGGGAATGGACGTCCGAGCGATGGCCAGTGCCCCTCCCGAGGACAAGGTCAGCAGCGCTCAGATGGGAGACATGTCCTTCGAGGTGGGCACCGCCGGGCACCAGGTCCACTGGGAGGACCTGGCCATGCCCGTCGGGCAGTCCCGGCAGGTGCCCCAGGACAGCGAGACGGGGGCGGGAGGGGCCAAGAAGCGCATCAAGGTGCCCAACGTCTTCGTCCAGAACCCCCTCACCCAGAGGTCGAAGAAGAAGAAGGACCCGCCATGATCATATAATCGGTTGGCGCTCCGCGCGGATTTCTTGGATCCGCGCTGGGCCCCCCGGCGGCGCCTCCGGCGCCGCCCCTGGCGGGCTCCGCGCGCGAGGGAGGGGGGGGGTCCAGCGCAGATGCACGAAGTCCGCGCGGAGCGCCAGCAGTTTATGCTCGTGGCGCCTCTGCTTCTGCTGAGAGGTGCCTGCAGACCTACGCCGGGGTGCCGGACAAGCACTGGCCCCAGAACCCCGACGTTCAGTGGCGTGTGCTGGCACTGTCGCGCGGGCTCGGGCTTCCCATGCCTCGCCCCTACAGGGCACCGTACATCCCCGGCATCACCGTGCTCATCCCGCACTACGGCGAGACGATCCTCATGCAGAAGAAGGATCGGGGGCGGAAAAGAAGGGGGTGATGACTAGGGGGGGGTGGATATCATGGCGGGGGCCATGATATTTCCCCAGATTTCATGGCGCCTCTTCTTATTTCATTACGTCCCTGGCCCCCCCTCTGGGCCGTGCACATGCCGCCGGTCATGATTTGCACCCCCCCTTTTGGACACCCCCCTCTTGGCCGCTCCCGAAAGGACTTGTTCAAGAACTCGAACAGCGACAACGTGCCTCTCGTCAACTGGCTGACGCGCAGGTACCAGGAGGAGTTCGAGTTCTTCACGACCCGGATGCAGGCGCGTCAGGGGCCGGGCGAGGCGTGGTCCGTGGCCGGTTCCGACTGGGAGAGCTACACCGACTACCAGTGGGGCAAGGTCAGCAATTGGGCTGCCATGCGACAGCAGACGCTCTTCCGCACCGTCGCGGGAATGTGCTATTACTACCCAGCGCTCCAGGCTCATTTCGAGCTTCAGGGAGACAAGAGCAGTTCGCTCGCCAGCGTGTGGGATGCCAGCGACGTCTTCACCTGTATGGTCTCCATGCAGATGTACAAATTCTTCGACAAGACGATGCTGGAGCACACGAACTACATGTTCGAAAAGTTTCCCAAGTGCCTCAAAGTCGCTTTCATTGACTGCGAGGAGAAGGGCCCAGTGGGGAGCTCGGATGGGGTGCACATGCGGCAGAAACGCAGGTACTACAGCTGCTTGATCGACAGGACGAGCCCCCTGGAGGGCGACAGGAGGAAGCCCAAGTTTCGGGTCGAGCTGCCCGGGTACCCCATTCTTGGGGACGGTAAGGGCGACAACCAGAACCATGCCATTCCATTCATGCGCGGCCACTACTCGCAGGGCATCGACGCCAATCAGGGCGCTTATTTCGAGCAGATGATGCTGCTGCCGTGCGCGCTGGGTGAGTTCCGTTCGCGTCAGCGCGGAGACGGCAGCGGCAAGAAGATTCTGGGATTCCCCGAGCACATCACCAGTGACATCGGTTCGGTGGGCGATTTTGCCGCCTCAGCCGAGGTGGCTTTCGGGACTATTCTGCAGCGCACTTACGCAGTACTGGGTGCACGGATGCACTACGGACATCCCGACATCATGAACAAATTGTACATGATGCAGCAGGGAGGCGTGTCCAAGGCCACCAAGACGTTGAACCTTTCCGAGGACATATTCGCTGGCATGGACTTTACGCTTCGAGGAAACGGGCGCCAAATCAAGCACTGCGAATATTTCAACCTCGCCAAGGGGCGGGACCTTGGCTTCAACACCGTGCTGGGCTTCTTCTCCAAGCTATCCTCGGGCACCGGCGAGCAGATCCTAACGCGCCAGATGTTCCGCCTTTCGCAGGTGCTGCACCTGCCGGAGGCCCTTGCTTTCTTCTACGCGCACGCGGGGTACTACCTCAACCAGTTCATCGTCTCCTGGTCCATGCCCATGCTGGTGTTCGTCTGGCTGCTGGTCCTCCTGTCCGACTGCGAGGGTAAGCTGGACGCCTTTCTGATGTGCGAGGCGGACCAGAAGTCCGCGGCGGCGGTCATGGCATCTGCGCTGGCGACCTGCTACTCGTGGCTCATGCTACTGTTCCTGTTCGCGACCTCCTTCCCGCTCTTCGCCGAGCTCTGGATGCAGCGCAACCTCAAGACTGCCGTGTGGAAGATGCTGCAGAGCTACCTCACGCTGTCGCCCTTCCTCTTCATCTTCCAGGCCAAGTGCATCGGCCACTACATCGTGAACGAGTTCCGGTACGGAGGCGCCACCTACGTGGCCACGGGGCGGGGCCTCCCCACGGAGCGGCGGCCGTTCGTGGGGGAGATGCGGCCGAGATCCGAGGGCTTCCTCAAGATGGACAAGGTCGGCGGCCGGTGCCTGCGCTCTCCCCTCCTCGCTTCTCCTTCTCCCCCTCCTCTCGCGTGCGGCGCGCTCGCTCGTGCCTCGGGCCACGGTTCGGTGCACGAGGTTGCCCTTCGCAGGGCGGCGCGGTGTCGCCGCTCTGCCCCGGGGACCTCCGGACTCGCACCGCGGTCGAGGCCGAGTCGGGCGAAGCTCTGTGGTCGCGCTGCCTCCTCCTCCTCCTCCTCCTCCTCCTCCTCCTCCTCCTCCTCCTCCTCCTCCTCCTCCTCCTCCTCCCCCTGTACGCTCGTCTCCTCCTCCTCCTCCTCCTCCTCCTCCTCCTCCTCCTCCTCCTCCTCCTCCTCCTCCTCTCTCGTTGTTTTTGCCAGAGGTTGGCGGCCTCTACCTCGACTACGCCTCCATCACCTACTACGACGGGGCGATGCTGCTCGTCGGGCTCGGCTTCGTCGTCGCGGCGGGCGGCACGCCGAGCGACGCCCTCCCCGCCCTGACCTGGACGTTCGTCTCGTGTGCCCTCGTGCTGGTCGCCTGGCTGCCCGGGCCTCGGTGTCTGCGGATCGCGCGATCGGCGACCACAGGTCGCAGTGATCGCGGGATCACGCGACCGCCGACCACGTGATCGCTTCGGCCCAGTCCCGCGATCGTGCGAGCTCGAGTGCGTGATCGATCCGTGATCGGCGCGGCAGGCATTGTGGTCAGGGCCGCGATCGGATCGCGTGATGCAGTGGAGTGGTCGGCCGAGTGATCAGCCAGACACGGAGGTACGGGCCCTTCATCTTCAACCCGTACCAGTTCGAGTACAAGCACTTCCGCGAGGATGCCCGCGCGTTATGCGCCTTCTTCCTCGAGAACAACGGCCACAACTGGCTCGAATGGTACAATAGGGCGCAGCTCAAGCCCGGCCACGCCCTCCAGAAGTCGGTCGTGGACATCGCCTTCTTCGGCTTCATCTTCGTCGTCGCGGCCTGGTACGTGACCGTCACCGTCAAGGTGGAGCTCCTGGTCTCCCTCTTCTCCGAGTACGTCGGCTACGAGCTGCTGTACGCCACGGCGCTCCTGCCCCCGGTCTTCCTCTCCTTCGGCTTCTGCCTCTGCGTGGTGGCCCTCGAGACAGTCAGCGGCTGCTCCAGCAGTGTCCGGCGCAGCGTCGAGGCCCGCGTGCAGAGCCTGCAGCGGAGGCGGAGGCAGGCTGCCGGGGACGTCGGTGACCCCGAGGCCGGCGAGCCCAGCCGCAGGGCGGAGGACTTTGCCGCCTCGGCGCCGGCCCCCTCGCGAGTGAACACGAGCGCGCTGGGCGAGCGGGTGCAAGGCCTCTGCGGGCTGTCCCTCGGGCTTCCGCTGCCTGCCACCGCGCTGCTCGTGGTTGCCATGGATGCCGCGGAGCTGGGCCTGGCGCTCCGAGAGATCTACTTCGTGGGCTGGTCGAACGCTCTGCTGGCGGGCGTGGTGCTGAAGCTGACGCTGCTGTCCGCCACGATCATCTTCGGGGAGGGCGTCCTCCGCTCGGACTCCTTCGCTTGGCTGAGGACCTGCTGGGCTCCCCTGGCAATGCCGCTGGAGACGTGGGTCCGCGCGCACCGCATGGCCAGGGACATCTTCACGTCCCTGCTCATCTTCCTGCCGCTGAGCGTGTTCGTGGCGCTCAACTCGCTGAACGTGTCCCTGTGCCCCAGCTGCAACCTGCACCAGCTGTGCCTCTACCGCGACCCGGGCCACGCGGCGCGCGAGGAGCACGAGTGGCACATCGAGCAGGAGCCCGCCGTGGCGCGCGCGCCGCCGCAGGCGGCCATGCCCCCGCCGGCCGAGGGGCCCGAGCGGGGCGGCGCCCAGCCGGAGGAGGAGCCCGCGGCGGCCTCCCCGGTCGCGGGCCTCTGGGCCTGGGCGGCGAGCCAGCTGGCGCCGGACCCGGCCGGCGCCGCGGCCCCTGCCGCAGGCGAGGCGCGCCCGCGGAGGCCGCGGCGCGGCGGCCCCCGCCGGCGGCGGCCGGCGGGCCCGCGCCGCGCAGCGAGCCGCCGGCGGCGGAGGCGGAGGCGCCCGCGGAGGCCGCCCCCGCAGCGCCGCCGCTGGGCACCCTGGCCGCGGGCCCCGCGGAGGCTGCCCGGGGCGGCGGCTCGCTCTGGTCCTGGGCGGCGGGCCGGCTGGCGGCGGACCCGGCCAGCGCCGCGACGCCGGCCGTCGGGCGTGGCGCAACGGTCACGTGCAGTTCTGAGGAGGGCAGGGTGAGACAAGGGTGACGTTTTTGTTTTTTTTTCGCCTCCGAGGGGCCTCGTCGCCACGGCTGGACGCAGCGTGAAAGATCGGTGCGTTTGGACCCCGGGAGGGGTCCAGGGACTGATTTTGAGCCGATTTGGCCACCGTTGTCTCACGTTGCCCTCCTCCGAGTAGTCGGCGATAGGGCTGATGTCCCCCAAGGCTGCTTCTCATCGGCTCCGTGGCAACTGCGACGTCTTTTCGTAGATCCGGCGAGGAAGTCAAGCTTGGGGGGCAGGTCAACTCCGTATAGCCGACCCCCTCCTCGAGGTGGAGGGGTGATGAGTGGGGGGGGGCGAAGAATGGCGCGCCTCTCGTGCAGTTCACTGGGACCCTGCACGGGCCCTCTGGGGCCCAGAAGGGGCACGACAGGTGCGCGTCTCTTCGCCCCGCCCCAGGGATCGCCCCCCCATCCAGCAACGCCAAAGGCAGCACGCGAGGCCCCACCAGCCGGGACGCTGACGTTCGGGGCCCCGCCCGCTGGGGCCGCGACGACGGGGGCCGCGGCGGGCGCCGCGGCGACCGCCGACATGGGCCCCTCGGCGCTGGCCGTGACGGTGTGAGCGGGGGGCTTCCAGGCAGCCGGCCGAGTTGTCGGAGCAGGGGGCTGTCAGGGATGACTCCTGCTGCGGGCACTACGCTTTCTCGCGCGGGAGCTGCCTCGGATTGCTCCATACAGGAGCTTCCCTCGCGGACCACCCTCCAGTAAGCGATTAAGGACCCCCCCCCCCCCTCTCCGGTGAAAGGATAACGCACCCGGCACCCGGAAGCGTTATCCTGGCACCAGGAGGGGGTACACCAGCTTTCCTCAGCTTTTCTCAGCTTTTTCTTAGCTTTTCTAAGCTTTTCCTTAGCTTTTCTCAGCTTTTCCTTATTCGTATTCGTATTCTTATTCTCATTACAATCTAATTGGGATGCCACCCGAGGCGGGGCGCTGGAATTATTTATTTTCCTTCCATTTGCGCGGTGCTAATAATATCGCTCGGCGAACCCCCCCCAAATAATTATTTAATTCCGGCGCGGTGCTAATGATAACGCCGGGGGGTTCCTTAATTGCTTCACTGTCCTGAAACAAGTTGCTCCAGGGTTTTCCAAAAGCGCATTCTGGTGCGCCAGACAGGGCCCCACCCGGATCAGTTCTACCCCGGACAGTTCGGATGCCCAGCGACATGTTGTGTTGGTTTCCGCTGCGCGGCCCCAGAAGGTTTCCACCCCTTCCCTTGATAGGGGGCCACACGCGAACCCTACCCCTACCCCCCACGATTTCTGAGGGGGAGGGGTAGGGTTCGCATGTGGCCCCATACTGGAGGTAGTTGTTCGTTGCGGATCTGTCTCTCACGGCATCCGGGGGCCCACTGACAGCCCCCAGAGGCTGAGGTAGAGGAAAGGCGCCCAGATGGAGAAACCATCTCGTTGGAGATCTGGGTTGTGCCCTTCCGCGGGAGCATCCCTTACAATCAACCCGCATAGGAAGGATGGGCATCCTTCCCAAGGGTACCCTTGCATCCTTGCCTCCTCGGTCCATCCTTGGCCACTTTCGTTGGCCGTGTCCCGCTCGAAAGGCTTCGAAATGGGCGTCCAAGGCCCTTTCATCCTTATCGCGCATCCTCGTGATACGAGCCGACTGTAGTCTTCCCCGGCTGCCTGCTCTGGCAGCCCTCGCGCGCTGGGCTTCCGGGGCGGCCGGCTGAAGTGCCGTGCGCCTTCCCGGTCGCGGCGTCGCGTCATGTCGCGGATTGAGCTCGCGCGTCACATGCACGGGGGGCCTATCTCTGCATGCCAGTCACCGTGCCATGCTTGCAGGTTTCCCCGCCCCCTCCCACTTCCTTCGAAGAAGAGAATCAAAGGCATAACCATTTAACTTTCGGGGTCCGCGCGGATTTCTTGGATCTGCGCTGGACCCACCTTGGGGGCGCCTCTGGGGCCGCCGCTGGCGCGCTCCGCGCGCAAGGGAGGGGGGTCCCAGCTCCGATCCAAGAAATCCGGCGGACCCCCAAAGTTAATGTTTGTACAATTGTTCTTTCTTCTACTCTCTTGGTCGGTCTCCCAGCCGCAAACGACGGCTCTGCAGATCAGAGTGAAACATCGGCGCTGCCCTTTTCCCCCAAGAGCTGCGACCAACAGTTGTCGTCGGCGATGGACTAACCACAAGCACGACTGCGATCGCGATCCAAGCTAGCAGCTAGCAGCCGCTGCCTGCCATCCCCCCTTGTGGCACTTGGGAACGGCTGCCACTAAGTTGGCACCGTTCGCTCCGCTCTAAGTAGAACGCCCAAACGGCGAAGTGCCAACCTGCGCGAACAAAAGCGAGCTGTCGTCGGCGCCGGGCGCAGGCCCGAGAGCTGCCAGCCGTGCACCGGCGCGGATGCCGGGCGCGCCTCCCCCAGGCCCAGGATCGGTGCAGGCAGGGCCCCCCTGCGCAGGCCACGAGAGGTTGCTCGCCGACCCTGGGACGTGGGCGCGGAGCACGTGGCCGCTGGCCGAATTCTCCATCGATCGGAAGCCACACGTGTGGCGTGCGCTGGTCGGCGTTCTGGGAAGCGCCTGATGCTGGCCAGGTCCGTAGCCTCAGAGGGGCCCCGACCCTCGTGCTCCGGTCCTCCTCCTCCTCCTCCTCCTTCTCCTCCTTCTCCTCCCTCCTCCCTCCTCCCTCCTCCCTCCTCCTCCCCCTCCTCCTCCTCCGCCTCCTCCCAGACCTCGGAGACCACCGCACAGTTTCGGGACTTGGGTCGTTCTCCGAGGCCGTCTCGGGCTGCTGGGGCTCCCGAGGTCCCGAAACGGTGCGGTGACCGACCGCGCGGCGGCCTCGACATCCCCGGATGCCTCCCTGCACGGCGCCCGTCCGCGGAGCGCACCCGTGGGCATCGCGTGCCCGCGGCGTCGCGCCTCGACCTCGGGCCGAGAGGGCACGCGGGCCCTGCCCAGTGGGGCGCTCGCGGAGCGTCGCCCCGCCCATTGCGGCACTCCCGTAATCACAGGTCGCCGATCGCCTGGCATCGCTCGGACGTGTGCATTTTTCTTCGGCGAGGACCATCGAGGAGCATCCTTGATCATTTGGCGAAAAAACCACGCACGAAACCGAAAAAAACACAGGGAATGGACGTCCGAGCGATGGCCAGGTGGGGAGCTCGCGGAGCGTCACCCCGCCCATTGCGGCACTCCCGAAATCACAGGTCGCCGATCGTGCCCCACAGGAGGCTCCGCTTATGGTATGGCCTACAATGGAGGCCCATGCCAGGAAGCACCCTGCTTGCCGCCAAGGTGCCCTGGGCTTCTTGGGTTTCGACGGCCTTGCGACGGAGAGCGCCTCGCTCCCACGCCAGAACTCAATGGACGTCCTGGGGTCTCAGGGTTGGGTTTCTTGTGGAAGGTTTCTTGTGGTCGGGCCCCCACTGGATGGCCCCAGTGGGGGAGCCCGGTTGTGGCTCGCAGTTCCCTTCGGCACACGTGCCCTGGAACTCCGCCGACGGTCTCAGTGGGAAACTCAGACAGCGTCGACCCGCCCATTTGGACACCCTCATGCGGATGTGCCCCATAGGGAGCGGCACCTGTGGCCCGAGTTGGGGCGTCCGCATGCGTCTCCTCCGCCCATGTCGGCATACCCCTCACGCGGATCGCGCCCATAAGAAGCTCCAGTTCCGTCCTTCCCGCAGCGCGCAGTATCTGAGGAGAGGCCACACCTTTCGTCACACTCGCAGCTGCACCGGCTTGGCTCCTGCGCCAGCCAATTTCGCGACGTCGTGCTGTCTTCAGACGTCTCATGTTTAGCTCTGCAGGGGTCGACCTAAAAGGTGTTTTGGCGATTTCGTGGGCCGTTGTCGTTGTGGATTTCGTGTTGCAGCAAAAGCGGATTGCAGACAAATTGAGGGAGAACGACGAAAACGAACAACATTGTTTCGAGCGATCCCTGTAGCTCTGGCCCTCCCTCCAGCCCTACAACCTTTTCGCTCACCGCCAGCTCACGGCGGATAGGGCCAACGCAAAGCAGAACTCTGGTGGGAAAGTTAGGGCCATCGGCTTCGGCCTCCGAAGGCCCCCTTCGGGGAGGGGGGGGGGGGCGAGGAGGGGGGGAGGAGTGGGGAGGATGAGGAGAAGGATTGAGTGAGTGAGTGAGTGCGTGGGCAAATGGGGAGGCGGATCGCCGCGCCCTCCTTGCTTTTCTTGGGGGTGGGGGGCATGGGATCTCGCAGAGAACGCGGCGTGGCGTGCCGCCAGATTTCAGTCGGCTCGCATGCGTGAGCCCACAGCGCCGCCCCGCCGCCCCGTCTCTCGGCGGCAGGTCTTGGTTCGGGACTTCCTCCAACTCCTGCTCCTTGCCTGCTGTGCAAATCTGACGCGGGCGCCTGGGGTCGGCATTCAACTGCATACTTACAATGCAGATGCGACGCGGCAGCAAACGGGCACGGTAAGCATCGTACGTATAGAGTGAAACCCATGGCTAACGATATGCCAAGAGGAGGTGCACGTCGCATCGATGGGCAATACCACGGGTAATTTTACGTCCAGTGGCATCAACCAGCGCAACACTCCCCACAGACCCAGAGTATCATCGTTTCTCCTCTACTGTATCCCTCTCGTTCTCCTCCTCCTCCTTCTTCTCCTCCTCCTCCTCCTCCTCCTCCTTGTCATCCTTCTCCTCCTCCTCCTCCTCCTCCCAAGGACGAGCCCATCGGGCTCATGTTATGACTGTCTTCGCACAGAGTGTAGCCCCGTTCGGATGTATGGCGGCCCCGTGTCGAGTCGTGGCTTCCGCCTCTTCGCGTGCGCTCTCTGTTTTTGTCCCAGCCATCCTGTGGTATTGGGTCTTCGTTTTGAAGAGGCAGCGCCCCGCGCTCCGTCCTTTCTTCCTTCCCGCTGCCCCCTCCCTCCTCCCCCTCATCCCTCCGCCCATCCGCCTCGTCATCGTCATCATCATCATCATCATCATCATCATCATCATCATCATCATCATCATCATCATCATCACCATCATCATCATCATCATCATCAGCATCATCATCAGCATCATCATCATCATCAGCAGCATCAGCATCAGCATCATCATCATCATCATCATCATCATCAGCAGCATCATCATCATCATCATCTCCATCTTCATCTTCATCTTCATCTTCATCTTCATCATCATCATCATCATCATCATCATCATAATCGCCATCGTCATGATCCTCATCATCATGATCATCACCATCGCCACCGTCAGCGCCGCGCCCCTCACACGGTTCGTGGCACCACAGGGAGCTCCACCGACGGCCAAGGTGGCAGCGGTTGCATGCGTCACCGCCGCCCCGAATTGGCTGGTGGGACACCCTAGCTCTGGAGTAGACCCACTAAAAGAAATGGCTACTCAACATATGGAAACGTATGCGGTGCCGCGTGTTAGTCTACCGCATCAAGCGGCAGCGTTGAAAAATGATCAGTAGCAGCCCCAGCGGCACACCCGTGAAGAAGGTACCCGTGAAAACGGCGCTGGGTGGAAACGCGGTGCCCCCACGCCCCCGCTGGTAAAACTCCCCAGAACGACAATCAACAGAAACCCGCAACGGCCTAAGCGCCGCAGTGGCCGGCACCCACGGAGCCCGTCCAACAACCACGCAGGGAGAGGACTTTTACGATGTTTCCACTCGTCACCGAGTCGTTGCCTCAATCCGCAGTGGTGCCGTAGGGGTGATCCTAGGGGCGACCGCCGCGACCCGTCGACCTTTGCGGTCCCTGCCGATGGCCACTCCAAAGAGCCTGGCAGCGGCAGCGGGTGGCGGTGCGAAGTCATGCCTCTACCGTCGCGTCGATATGCACTCTTATGAAGCCGCTCTGTAAAGCCGCTCATTGGCGACAGGTCACTCTTACAGGTCATCAGAAGACGACGCATGTTGCCGCGTAGTGCCTACTAGGTTCGCCTCGGCCGCGGGAACGGCCGACCCGTTGACCCCGAGCAGCGTGTCCAGGGACAGCTGCAGGAGGGTGTAGGCTTCGTCAATGTCACCGCCGCCCCACTTGGCACATCACTCACACGGTTCGTGGCCCCATAGGGAGTTCCACCGAAGGCCCCAGCGGGAGCGTCCGCATGGCATTGCTGCCTTATTTTGGCACACTTCTCGTACGGTTCGTGGCCCCATAGGGAGTTCCACTGAAGGCTCCAGCGCGAGCGTCCGCATGGCACCGCCGCCTCATTTCGGCGCACCCCTCACACGGTTCGTGGCCGCATAGGGATTTCCACCGAAGGTTCCAGCGGGAGCGTCCGCATTGCACCGCCGCCCCATTTTGACACACCCTCTCACACGGTTCATGGCCCCATAGGGAGTTCCACCGAAGGCCCTAGCGGGAGCGTCCACATGGCACCGCCGCCTCATTTTGGCGCACCCTTCACATGGTTCGTGGCCCCATAGGGGGCTCCACCGAAGATTCCAGCGGGAGCGTCCGCATGGCACCGCCGCCTCAGTTCGGCACACCCCTCACACGGTTCGTGGCCCTTTAGGGAGCTCCACCGAAGGCCCCAGCGGGAGCGTCCACATGGCACCGCCGCCCCAGTTTGGCTCACCTTTCACACGGTTCGTGGCCCCACGGGAGTTCCACCGAAGGCTCCAGCGGGAGCGTCTGTATGGCCCCCCCCCATGTTGGCACACCTTTCGCACGGCCCGTGGCCCCATCGGGAGCTCCACCGACGGCCCCAGCGGGAGCGTCCGCATGGCACCGCCGCCCCAGTTTGGCACACCTTTCACACGGGTTGCGGCTTCATGAGGGGCTTCACCGAAGGCCCCAGCGGGAGCGTCCACATGGCACCGCCGCCCCAGTTTGGCACACCCCTCACATGGTTCGTGGCCCCATAGGGAGCTCCACCGAAGGCCCCAGCGGGAGCGTCCACATGGCACCGCCGCCCGATTTTGGCGCACCCCTCACACGTTTCATGGCCTCATAGGGAGTTCCACCGAAGGCCCTTGCGGGAGCGTCCGCATGGCATTGCCGCCTTGATTTGGCACACCTCTCACACCGTTCGTGTTCCCAGCTCCACCGAAGGCCCCAGCGGGAGCGTCCGCATGGCACGGCCAGCGCACGTGGCTCGGGCGAGACCAAAAAGACTCCCCGCTCGCCCGCGTCAGCTTTTCTCCCCCTCGTGCATGCCGCAGTCAGTTTTGCTTCCCCCCTCCTTCGTCTCCTCTCCCTCGCGGTACTCGCAGCAGCACCTGGTTGGGTCCTTCGTCAGGCTAATTCTCCCTCCAATGGACAATCTAGTCAATGTACGGATTCGTGTTCTGTGATATGTGCTCCTCTGCCTGGCGCTTCCTCCTTCTCCTCCTCCTCCTCCTTCTCCTCCTCCTCCTTTTCCTGCGATCGAGGACGCCCTGCTGGGGGTGCTGGGGAGCAGGGCGACGCTCGTCAGCGGCAACATGAGCGCGAAGGACTGGACGGGAGGAGGAGGAGGAGGAGGAGAAAAATGAGGAGGAGGAGAAGGAGCAGGAGGAGGAGGAGGAGGAGGAGGAGGAGGAAAAGGAGGAGGAGGAGGAGGAGGAGGAGGAACAGGAGCAGGAGCAGGAGCAGGAGGAGGAGGAGGATGAGGAGGAGGAGAGGAGGATGAGGAGGAGAAGTGAGGAGGAGGAGGAAAAGGGGGAGGAGGAGGAGGAAGATAAGGAAGAGGAGGATCAGATGGAGGGCGAGGAGGAAGAGGAGTAGTATTACCCAGCGGTATTTGCTCCATCACGTCAACGTGCCTTGGTCGTGGATGCATCTTGGAGAGCTATGGCGGGCCTCTTGTGGCCTGGGAGGCGGGGGGTATCCCTGGGGCGCCTCCTGGAGCCCTTTAGGGGGGCATCTCTGGGGCCTCCTGGGGCCTTCTCGGGGTCCTGCTGAAGGCCCCGTTGGTCATCTTGGGGCGGAGGGCTCGGACTGTCCGTTCGTGTCCCCCCGGAGAGGAGCAGCAGCCCTATTACCCACCGGTCGCTGAAAGTAGTTTTTTCGGAGTCCCAGATTCCAATCTACTTTAAGCGCCTTCCTACTTCAATGGTCGAGTGGCTTCACCTTCTCCGTCGTCTTCAGGGGGCGGGCGGACACCCAATCTATTTTCATCTACTTCATATTTCTACCTACTTCTGCCGACCGATGGGTGACATGAATTACCAGTGACAGTAGAAGTAGGAGGTCGTGCAAGCAGCCTCTAGCCATCTTCTGCCCCCGCGTCTGGATCAGATTGGGTCGTTTACGGAGATGCCGTCCAGAGGGAGGACATGTCACGAAACGATGCCGACCACGCACAGGGCGAGCCTGATCAGCCAGAGAGACTGTAGCACGGCGCCTCTGCAGATTGGGCACATGCCACAGGTTCTGCGCACTAGAATGTACCTGCGTGAACACTACGATGCACGACGCGATGTGTGTGTGTGTGTGTGTGTGTGTGTGTGTGTGTGTGTGTGTGTGTCTGTGTTGTCAAGGTCGCCAGAACGTGCATGCTTCAAAAGAGCGAACCATCCTTTCGACAGCGAATGTAGGATGAGTTCACATCTGAGATGCGAGTAAATCGTCCGATGGTCGATATTGCCTTGGGAATTGGCGATGAGAACATCTGGAAGGAGGAAGGATAAGGAGGAAGCGGAGGAGGAAGAGGAGGACAAGGATGATGATGCCGCGCTCGCGAGTCTTCCAGTCCAGGCTCTTCGATGCCTGCTGCCATTGCCCCGGGCACGCGCTTACTCGCTCCTCCCCACCAGACGCACCGCTGCGCGCCGTGCTTTTCGGACTACCGCGCGCGAGAGCAACGCGCGCATGACTGGTGCAGCACGCGTCTGCCCGAATCACGAGCCGGCCGCGATCGACGCACTTCTGGACCATAGCGTAAAACAGATGCAGGAGATGGTTTTAGGATTGGCCAGTGGTCGCGAGGTTGCGCGCTATGTTTCTACCGCAGGCGAAATATCAGAGCACGCATCGTGGGCGGCGTAAACGTCGGCCTGAACCACGAGCCAGGCGTGCTTGATGCTCTTCCAGACCAGTGTGGAAGACAGACGTAGGAGGTAATTTGGGGAGACTCCGTGAGATTGGTCATACCGGGTGTTTACTTTTTGCTGTGTACCGCTGCCAGTCAAGCTTCCAGAGAGACTGCCAAGCTGGGAGCAAACACTCTGAGCCCATAGCCTCCTATTTGATGGTTGTGCAGTGTGGGGGGAGGGAGGGAGAAATGGCTCCTGGGAGGTCCAGCGGAGTGGGTGGCCACGCGCACCCAGCCGAGACCTCGCTGCTCCCTGGGTGGCTGTGTCCTGCGCCAGCGTCGCCACTTTCGTAGGCTCCTGGGAGGTCCAGCGGAGTGGAGGGCCACGCGGACCCAGCCGATCCCTCGCGGCTCCAAGGGGGTCTGTGAACTGCATAGTGTTGCCACTACATACAGTGGACTCCTGGGTGGCACGGCGGAGGAGAGGGCAGCGCAGATCCATGTGAGAATTCGGGGCTCCTTCGGGGGCTGCGAACTGCGCAAGCGTCGTCACTTTCGTGGGCTCCCGGGAGGCGCGGCGGAGAAGAGGGCAGCGCAGATCGTGCATATCTGGCGACGTGTTCTCTTGTGTGTGGAGCGGTCGTACAAGGGGTTGGATACGTCTCGGTAGTTGTCTCGTGGTCCTCCTCTTCCTCTTGCTATTTCTCCTTTTCCTCACCCCCTCCTGTGCGTCCTCCTCCTGCTCGTCCTCCTCCTCCTCCTCCTCCTCTGCATCGTTTTCGTCGCTGTTGCGCGCACCTTTTTTTTGTTTTTAATTTGGCGCTCGCAGAATGTTGTGGCCCAGACTGGGCCTGGTTTCCCTCCACATGTGGCCGTCGCAAGCGCACTGCGGGGCTTACAGTTGCGTGGCGGTTTTCGCGAGCTGTTGTGCTCACGGGGGAATTGCTGCGGTCGCGACCATGTGGCGGCGCTCGTTGCTTAGTGCATCATGCTCGCGCGCACAGTACGTGGTACCATTGTGGCACTCGTAAGCAGTGGCGCTAAATTGTTCGCATCTTGCTCTGCTGGCGTGGTAGCCGGTGTACCGCAGACCGTGGTACACCCTTGTGCGCACTTTTGCGATCGCAAGGTTGCTCGGAGTGAGGCCGCCTGAGCACTGCTCGTGGTTCGGTGGCAAGTCGTGGGAGCCTCGCGTGCCCTCGCAACTCCGTTTTGAGAGTGTCGACCAGCTCCGGGTAGTCGAGGAGGTAGCGCCGATGCAGCGCCGACTGGCGCCGATTTGGCGCCGATTTAGCGTCGACGCGCGTTGATCCGCAAGAGCTAACCAGGTCGGCTGTGAGGCTCCCAGGAGCTGCCGCCGAACCGTGGCGAACCTACTCTGCGCCCGAGGCCCACCCCTCCCCGGTGGGGACCTTCCGCGGCCGCCCTCCTGCTCTCCTGGTCGCCTCGTTGTGAGCCCCTCTTCTTCCGGCGCGGCCCGCCCTCGCTGCTGGCCCCTCCCCAAATTCGGGGGTTGCTGGAAGTACCCCTGGCCCGAGGTGCCCCCAGGACTTCCAAGGCTGCCCCCACGGCCTCCAGAGCACCCCTGACGAGGCCCAGAGGGCCCCAGGGGCTTCAGAATGGAGCGAAAAGCTGGGGGCACCTTGGGCCAGGGGTACTTCTAGCAACATCCGAAAACATGGGAAACATAAAACACAGAAACATGGCTCCGTGTCCCCCCCCCCTCCTCCTCCTCCTCCTCCTTCTCCTCCCGCTCCTCCTCCTCCTCCTCCTCCTCCTCCTTCTCCTCCTCCTCCTTCCCCTCCTCCTCCTCCTCCTCAGCCCCTCTGGCCCAGGGGTTCTGGGGATCCTGGGTTTGCCGCAACATACTTCAGGGGGGCCGTGTTGCGGCGGGCCATGTCATGGCGCGCAGCCGCGCCATGGCGGTCGGGCGAGGCGCGGGAACACCAGGACTTCGCGGCCGCGGTGGTGCGCGCGGCGTTGCAGGGCGCCGTGCAGGCCGCGGGTGGCCCGAGCCGCAGCAGCAGGCGGCTGGCGGGCATCCCCGCAAAGGCGCGGCTGTTGGTCAGGCCGAGCAGGGCTCCCTCGCCCCAGCCCCAGGCCCTCCTGGCGCTGGAGGACGGCCACATCGAGGACCCTCCTAGGCACTGGGGGCCGCCGAGGCCGACGACGGCGAGGACGACGTTGCCCCCTTCTCCGACGCGTTCTACCACCGCAGGCGCTGCGGGCACGACCGCGAAGGCACCGAGCAAGTTCGTGACGGTGGGCACGAGGTGGACGCGCTGAATGGCGGCAAGGTCGACGGCCAGGACCGCGCGCTCGCGCTCCAGGTCTGCTTCGGCGGCGCGCTCGCCGAGGATGAGGGCCTCGGCGTCGGCGGTCTCGTCGGCAGCGGGATGGAGCAGCGCCCCGCCAGGTGCTTGGGTGGGCGCGAGGCCGCACCATGCGGTGGAGCACAGAACCGAGCAGGAGGGGCAGAAGGTGAAGAAGGAGAAAAAGGAGAAGAAGAGCAAGAAGCGGAAACGTCGCTCTCGGTCCGCCCGCGTGGTGGACTAGAGGACAATGCAGGGCGTGGTGCATCTGATCAGGCACCAGGGCTGGCGTCGGCTCCCGAGTGTTTCACGATTGGCGACAGCACGGAACCAGAGACCATGAGCAGCCCGCGGGATGAGCTGTTCTACTGGCACGACGGCGAGTACGAGATGGAGTTCCAGCACGACGAGGTCAAGCACCTGGCGGACATGCTGCCGTTCCCGCAGTTGCGGGTGGAGACGGCCTGTCAGTCGGCGGCGCAGGAGGAGAAGGTGTGGGAGGCGCCCTTTAGGGAGAACGGGTGCTGCTACATGCGGGAGCAGCAGACTGAGGCGGCCAGGCGTCTGTGCACGGACACGGTCATCGGCGTGGTCGGGCTGCAGACGGAGGTTGGCGGTCCCATGACGGCGGTGGTGGAGGAGAAGGGGAGTGCGCTGTAGGACGCTGTGACCTGCGGGGGGGGTCACGGCCATCGGCATTGCGGCCGGTGACTTTTTTGGTGCTGCTGCGGGGCCTGAAAGGTCACCGGGCGCCCGCGGCGCTGCGGCAGGCGCGGTCGGGCCGCAGGCGGTGGTTGGCTGTCCACAGATGGCGGCGAAGGAGAAGGAGAGCGCGAGGGACGCGGCGACCCGCGAGATGGTCTTGGCGAGCCTCCACGAAATTCTTGGACTGGTAAACAGCTGCGAGATGGAGGACAACGGCTTCAAGGCGTGGATCCTCGAGGAGCTCGCGGCCTGATCAGGCCCAGCCGTCGGCTCGGGCGACGCGGACGGCAACGGCACGATCGACCTGGAGAGGAAGCTCACCGACGAGGAAGTCGCCGAGATGATCCGCTTGGCCGTCGGCGAGATCGAGGTAGGGACTCCCGAAGGGGCTCCTTCGTCAGTCCTCAGACCCGAGTGAGGCCACGGGCCCTTGGGTGGTGCCTACCCTGGGGGGGCTCTGGGGCTCCTTGGGCCGCGGTTTTGGGGCGGCTCTTCGCTGCCTGGCTCTCGTTGGGCCTCGGTTTGGGGGCGGCCGCTGCTGCGCAGGCCCTCTGGGGCCGTCGGCCCTGCCGAACCTGGGTGGACACCTGGGGCGGGGCGTCTGCGCGCGCGTGAAGAACGTGGTCGCCCCTCTCAACAGTTGCCGAGCTCCTCCTCCTCCTCCCCCTCAGCCTCCTCCGCCTTCTCCTCCTCCTCCTCCTCCTCCTTCTCCTCCTCCTACTCCTCCGCCTCCTCCTCCTTCTCCTCCTCCTCCTCCTCCTCCTCTCCTCCTCCTCCTCCTCTCCTCCCCCTTTTCCTCCCCCTCCTGCTCCCCCTCTTCCTCCTCCTCCTCCTCCTCTTCCTCCTCCTCCTCCTCCTCCTCCTCCTCCTCTCCCTCCTCCTCTTCCTCCTCCTCTTCCTCCTCCTCCTCTTCCTCCTCCTCCTCCCCATGTCAGGGTTGTGCTACCCGCTGCGTCTGTGTGCCCAGCTGCCTCGCTATGCGCGCCCCTCTCGTTTTTCGGCGCGGCCCGCCGGCTCTCTCGGAGCGGTTTTTGGCGACCGCCCTCCCGCTGCTGGCCCCGTCGAGCAACAGGAGGAGGAGATGGGGGAGGAGGAGGGCGAGGAGGGAGAGGAGGAGGGGGTGGAGGAGGGGGGAGAGGAGGATGGGGATATGAGAGAGGAGGAGGCGGATGATGATGATGATGGTGCCGATGATGATGACGAGGAGGAGGAGGAGGACGAGGCGAATGAGGATGAGGAGGAGGAGGAGGAGGAAAAGGAGGAGGAGGAGGATATGGTGGAAGGGGAGGAGGAGGAGAAGGAGAAGGAGGAGGAGGCGAATGATGATCATGTTGATGATGATGGTGATGGTGATGAGGAGGAGGAGGAAGAACAGGAGGAGGAGGAGGAGGAGGAACAGGAGGAGGATGAGGAAAATGACGATTCGGTGGAGGAGGAGGATGAGGAGGACGACGGGGAGGAGGGTGTTTTATGTTTTTTCTGTCATGGTCGGGGCGGCCAGTTCGCCTCTCGTTTGCCCCGAATAGCCAGCCACACGATGGAGGTCCGCGTTCGCCTCTGGCCCAAACTTTTGTGGAGTGCCGAGGCGCACCCTCGGCGGCGTTTCACCACGAGGGTCTCGAGTGGCCGCCAGAGGTACTATCCCCCCGCAGGGCCCCGCGGCCTGTCCTATAGCCCCCGCGTGGTGCACGAGCGCCCCGCCCGCAACCTTCCAGTTTGGAGGCCCTCAGTCGCTGTCGTCCAGTCTTAAGTCGGGCCTGTCCCTCTACAGGAGGAATCTTGAAACATAGTCAAACATACTCTGTGGACGATTCTGTTTTACCATTTTTTTGTTTAAATATTCGTCCAAAATCCCCTTGTAGGGGGACATTCCCGACCTAATTCTAGTCTGAGATCGGCGTCGTCCCAACATGCGAGTACCATGGTTGCGTCGCCCCCCCCCCCCCCCAAGAGAGCACGCGCGCGCCGAGAAATCTTGCAGTCTGAGCTCCCGGGCGGGCGCTTTGTGGCCACGCCGCTCGAGGAACGATCTGCTCCAAGATGCCTGTGCTAGATGTTCTGGTCGGGCGCACGCCTCCGAGAGGAGGACCCATAGTACGTAGCACTCCCCGCAGTTGCGGACAGGAGTGAGGGGGTGGCGGGGACGCCCGCCGCAAGCGCCTCGTTTTCACAGAGTGTGCAGCGAGCTCGCCGCAGGCGCCGTGTTCTCCGCTCGAGCAACGCGGGTGGGTCGCGGGGTGGGTCGGGGGTGGGTCGCGGGCCGGTGGCGGGTGGGTTGCGGGCCGGGTCGCGGGTTGGTCGCGGGTGGGTCGCCGTTCGACCCCATCCTTCTGGCCAGTATGTCCCAGTGCGTCCCATGAGGAAGTTTGCCGGGCCGTTGGTGCCGCTCTGGTCTGCTCTCCCCCCCCTTGGTCCCCGTGCGCGTGCCCGGCCGCAGGACGTGTCGGACGTGCTCGGCGCATACACCTCGTTCGGGCACGCGCTGGACGAGAAGCTCCTGATGGCCCTGGGCCTGCGGGCGAGCCAGGTGATGTCGGAGATGGACCCGCAGGCCCTGTTCCCCCCCCTTCCCCTCGTTGCGGGGAAAATTCAAGAGGGGAGGTCTTGAACCTTTTTCTGTCTCTGGGGGCCTTCAACGGGCCCCAGGACCCTCAACAAACATTGTTTGGGAAGGAAGCCGGTCCTGGGGAAAGGGTCTAGACCTTTGGGGGTCCACATTGTGAAACAATATCACGAAGTCGGTATCCTGGGTCATCCGTACATTTCTCTTATGAATAGCTCCCCCTTGTCGCACCCCGAGGCCGGTCGAAAGGGCGGGACGGGCGTTTCGCTCGAGAGTTTCTCACCCTTGTTGATCTTGAAATTAGAAATCTGCAACATTTTCACGGCTGCAAGGCGGGTCGTTTTCAATCCGTGGTTCTCGCCTTAGCGCATGTCTGTTAAAGCAGCAATTGCATCAGTTTCACGCATGGAGGGCGGGCCGTTTTCGAAATGTGGTTCTCGCCTGGGCACTTTGCACATTCGTTTTCAAAATTGGAAAGAGGTTCATGGATGGAGGGGGGGTTCTGCTCAAAATGTGGTTCTCGCTTCAGCGCCGGGTAGATTCGCTTCAAACATGTGCAAGAGCTTCACGGATGGAGCGTGGTTCCTTTTCAAATTGTGGTTCTCGCTTTTGGCTTTAGCGTCGCGCAGATTTGTTTAAAGAGTTCACAGCAGTTTCAGGGACTCTCATGGCTAACGTCCCAGAATTGGTGGGTACGATGTGGGGTTCTCAGGGCACAATATATGCGTTGGATCGTGGTGATTAAAGTCTAGGAAAACGTGTTCTGGTACGGCTCAGGATCGTCCAGACGCAACAGTGAGGGTGATTCGCGGCGTTGAGGTTCCAGGAATGTTGCTCTGGGGCAGCCCTGGATTTTCAAACGTTTACCCTCCAACGGGACACTTCCCTTAGTGAAAATGAGTCCTCATCTGGGGCCGATGAAGCAGGAAGTTGGAGGGAGGGTTTATTGTAATATTGTTGGTGAGCCTTGGGATTGCAGTTCTGTTCCTCCTCCTCCTCCTCCCCCTCCCCCTCCTCCTCCTCCTCCTCCTCCTCGTCCTCCTCCTCCTCCTCCTCCTCCTCCTCCTCCTCCTCCTCCCTCTCCCATGCGTCTCTTTCTTTTCCCCCCCGTCGTCCCCGCTTCCCTCTTCCTATTCTGTGCAGCTGCTCAGGTTGCTCCGCCCGTGTGGGAGGGTCAGGACCTGGGACATGGCCGCATCGTGGGCGTTCGCTCTCGTGTCCTTCTTTTCCTTCCATGATCTAACTATACATATATATATAGAGAGAGAGAGATAGAGAGAAAACAAAAAAGAGAGAACGACAGAAACAAGAGAGAGAGAGAGAGAGAACAAACACAAAGGGCTTCGCCCTCTGCCTCCGGCCCACTTATTACTAGTGCGGGTGGCTGCGCGGGGTCTCTTTGGGGGGCCTCTTGGGACCGACCTTCTTGGGGCCTCCTGGGGCCCTCCTGGGGCTGAAAGTCCGCATTTTCGGTTCGTGGACTCCCTCTTGGGCCTCTCTTGGGACAGTCTTAGAACCCTTTTGGGCCATCTGGGGCGTCTCTTAGACCGTCTTGGGGCCCTCTTCGGCCGTCATGAGGCCGTCTTGGGGGCCTCTTTGGACATCATGGGGACTTCTAGGGCCGTCGTGGGGCGATCTTGGGAGCCTCTTGGTCTGTCTCGGAGCGTCGGAAAACCGAAAAGACGAGAAGGCCAACAACCTTCGAAAACGAAAGGGAATCGTTGATGTTTGCTTCGCGGGGCCCTCTGGGGAAGCCTCTTGGAGGCCTCTTGGGCCGTCTTGGGGCCATCTTGAGCGTCTTAGGGCCATCGTGGGACATTTTGGGGCCATCTTGGGCCGTCTTGTCCTCCTGAGGCTCTCTTCGCAGCCTCTTCGGGCAATCTTGGAGGCCTCTCGGGCCGTTCTGGCCGCGTGGTGGCGTCGCCATGAGAATCCTGGGGTGGCCAGGAGCAGCCTGGATTTGAGGTTCGCCCCCCTCGTTGGCTGTTGGCTGACGCGGCGGGCCCCGTGCCAGACAGTAAACAGGAGGCAGGACGCAGAACTGGAGAGGCAAAAGGCCAAACAACCAAAAAGACAACACACACAACACATGACAGCAGACCGCACACGCCTTCGCAGCCTTGCGCCCCCAGAAGGGGCCAGGCCGGCGGAGATAGTATATGGGAAGGGTGTCCCAGGGGCCCAGGGGAGCACTCGCTTTGCACACGGCCGTGTTGGACCCGTCGGGGAGCGCCACAACGCGCCACAGGAGTGGCAGAGCGGGTGACGGGAGCGCCCAAGAGACGTCCAAGAGGGCTCCAAGACGGCCGCGCAGCGCTCCAAGAGGGCCCAAGACCGCCCAAGAGAGTTCCAAGATGGCCCAACATGGCATCAAGACAGCCCATGAGGGCCTCAAGACAACCGATCCGCAGCCATTTTGGCTCAAGTCGTTTTGGCTCAAGAGGAGCCGTTCTGGTTTATTTTTCTGGGCTGCCGCGGGGCAGCACGAATCCTCGCATCACCGCTGGGTCTCTGTGCCATGGGAACCAGGGAGCTTCGGCTGCCGTCGGCGTCCAGTCAAGCAACGGTAGAGAGCTATGTTTCCCGCACGGCCTCGCAGCTGCCCGCGCACTTTGCCTTCGCCACCCTGGTGTCGTGGATCTCTCCGCAGCGACCTCGCAAGCTTGCCACCCCAGACTCCGTGCCTGAGGGCCATTGGGACTCAGAGGGGATCGCGTCTCTGGCGTCCGAGTGCACCAGCTTGCTGGTGCGATGCACGTTCGAAGCGCGGTACGAAAAGCGCTTGATGAAGCAGTTGTTGGAACAGCTCGAGCCGCACCGTGACATCTGCGTGTTCGTGCTGCAGCTGCTTGAGGTCTCAGATGAAATCAGCTGAGAATACGTGCAGACCGTCATGACGCGCCACGACGCTCTCCTGGCCGTCGGTGCCAACGCTGAGCTGCTGGATCCCGGTGACAATCCAGATCGGCTTCTCCAGAATCTCGACCAAGAGCGGGCTTGGCTTGAAGCGAATGCGCTGCGTGCAACGTCGATGATCGATCGCAGCGACGACTCTTTCTAGTGTGTGCTGGACCATCACCACGAGCTGCTATGAGAGAGCGTCCTGGAGCTTTGATGTCCAAATTCGACCCCATCGATCGCAACCTCGTGGAGAAGGCCAACAGGGTGGGCGATTACCAGATGACCAATCGTTTCAACGCAAGGAGCAGAAACGAAATTCTGCCTACCGATCGGAGCGAGTCGAGAATGATTTTCTCAAGGTCTGCGACAAGTCGGACCACGTTTCTGCTGGAGACCTCGAGTGCATCTACCGCGAAATGCGATTCTTCAGGGACGTGCTGAGGCATCCACACATCGCCCATTGCACTAACATGTGCCATACCTTCTCCCGGGTGTACTTAGCCCTCGAATGTGGGGGGCAGACGCACACACATACCATATCTACATATGCATATATAGACATCTACATTTATACAGATCTACATAGATTTGGTCGCTGGCCGACCATAATTCACACGCGCATGCTTTTTACAGTGTGTTCACATATGTGACGGGCATGTATGATACGTAGCGCATGCCGTGCAACCAAAGCGTTTTCCTGTGTCGACAGGGTGTCGATAGGGTTTGTCGACCCCGTGTCATAAGATGCACTAGTGAAGCCCAGTTTACACACTTCACACCCAGGCTGGTGTTTGCATCGTTGGCTCTAGGTTTGTCCAGATCGGACAGATGCATCGTGGCGTGGCTGTCTTCACACACTCTGACACCAATATACATGTAACGAGGGAGCGGTGAGCACATACAACTGTATTCGCGCACGTATCCATAATAGCGCTCTGGAACTCTGGTCTGAACGCGCGGTCCGTGAAGTAGCGGTATGGATATCTGCTTGTTTCTCCAAATTTGTTGGACTGGTGGTAACCAGAGGCCACCAAGGCAATCCGTCACCAGCACCCTCGAGTGCTGGTGGTCCCCGCGTGGGCCTCTGGCCGTGGCAGGGTCCCGCTCTGGCCGGCCCCGCCTCCGTCGGTGGCAGCGCCCGCGACCCTGCCAACCGCGACGACGCTCCGCAGCCGGTCCCCAGAGACCACCATCAGCCACGCGCAGAGGGGGGTGGGGGGAGGGGGGAGGGCTTCTTAGAAACACCCCTGCTTCGTAGAAGGCGCGGGCCTCAGCTAAAGATGGAAGGCTGGCGCCTTTTAAGAAGCAGCCTCCTTCTAAGAAGCCCCCCCCCCTCCCTCCACCCCCTTGTGCGCGCCGCCAACACCACCGCTCGCGAGAAGCAATGTCGCAGACACCATCGGAGTTGGGGCTGTGCCAGACGACGCCACGCCGCCGCGGCGTGCAGGAGCGCAGCGCGAAGCACGGGCGCCAGGGGTCGCGGATGCGCCCGGAGCGCCTGGCGACGCGGCCGCCCTTCCCTCGGGGGCCCCCAAACGGGGCTGTGACCACACCGTACGGTGAGTCGGTGGGGATTCGGGGTCACCGCACGGTTTTGGGACTCGAGTCCCTCTCCGAGGATGTCTCGGGCGACAGCAGCCTCCAGGGTCCCAAAACCGTGCGGTGACGGACCGTGCGGTGAGGTCTTGGGGGATTTCGAGGTCACCGCACGGTGTGTCACCGCACCGTTTCGGGACTCCAAATTCCCCTCCCTTGCCTTCGTGCCCTGCCTGCTGCTTTTACCCTGGCCGGCCCTACCAGTGGGGACTTGCTGGGGCTGCTGCGGGCGCCTGTCTGTGTCGGGGGCCTAAGGCTTGTGTTGTCTGAGTCGGCGCAGCAGTGAACGGACCCTAAAGCTCGCCAGCTTCTCCAGACGGGGTTCCGGAGAGCTTCTCGGACGGGGTCAAGCCAACTTTGAATTAGAGGGTGAATTCCTTGCCCGGCTTCCACTTCCAGGCGGAACAAAGCCATACCACGCGCCTCTCGGTCAAGCAGCATTGCCGTTGCGAGCCATGTCACGGGTAGCCTGGTATCGCGTGCCTCCCGTTTGGAGGCGAGGGCGGTCAAAAGCGAGGCAGATTCGTCCGCCCCGACTGAGCCTACCTCTTCGAGAGCGTTTAGTTTGGTACCTTCTGGGCCAGAAGGCGCGTTAGCCCCCCCCCTGTCCCCCCCCCCTATGCGTAACTCGCCCCCCCCCGTGCGTCTCTACTCAGCACGTCTGGCCTCCTAGTTTGTGGCGCCGCACCCACACGGCGGGGTGGGGCGTCACGTTCTGCCCCCCCCCTCTCCCCCCCAGGGTGCCCGCTGCCGCCGCAGATCCAAAGGTGTTCCCTTCGGACGTGGGCTTGGAGTCGGTCATGCGGCACCGCTGTGCTCGCAGAGTCCTTCGGGCCGGACGAGAGGGGGGGATTGGGAAAGGGGGGGGGGGTACGAAATTTGCTGCATGCAGCTGGTTTCGGCCTCGCCGAGGGGCCCATTCCTCGATACATGGCCGCCTCCCGGCGCCTCCCGGCGCCGGGAAAATCAGCTGCGTGAGCTGATCCTCACCCCCCCCCTTTGCTATTCCCCCCCTTTCGCCCGACCCGATAAACGATTGGCGCAGCACGACTCCCTGCCGTAGCCCTGCCCAGCCCCCTCAAGGAGTGCCTCCTGGTGCCCAGTTGCTTCTGGCCTCGGCGCTTTCCCCCCTCTTGAAGGGGCAGCGGCGACGGCGCGGCTCCGCTTCCTCCTGGCATGCTCCTTAGCCAATCACGGGAGCCTGGCGTCCGTGCTGCGCAGTCCCCCCCCCCGCGCCCCCGCCCGGCAGGGCGTCGTCGGCCTGCTCTCCGCCCACGCCGCCGCCAAGCAGCGGCCGGGCAAGGCGCTCCTGGGGGCGCTGCAGAGCAGGGTGTCCGAGGCCCCGCCCCCCCCAGGATGGGGCGGGCGGCGCGGCAGGGCGGCCTTTGGAGCGAAGAGGCTGTGCTGTCGGCCGTCGCCTTCTCCCCCCCCCCCCCACTTCTGTCAGGAGGGAAAAAAACACACAGACACAATGAATCGTCGATTCCCCAGAAAAGATGGGAAAATATGGGAGGTGGGGGGGAAGACAAAAACCCAGAAAATATAAGAAAATCAAGGGAATCGGGTTATTTGTGTGTATTTATTTGTGTGTCCCAGTTCCCCTTCATACTGTCAAGCAGTGGCAGAGCGTCCTGCCACGCCTACTGGCCCTAAGAACATTGTGTGGCCTGCACGACGGTTCGTCGGACATTTCTGGCCGAGACGGTCCTGTTTTAACGCATCGGGCTTATCTCATAAGACCATGGCTTTTGTTCTTAGTACATTTTCAGGTTCTAAAAAACATGTCGTGGTAGGCCTATAGGAATGTTTGGGCGGTCGATCCCTGCTCGACACTGGATAACCCCGGATGTCGCCGCACAGCAGTCACACGGTCTCCGGGCTGCCCCAGATCCACGGATCCGTAAACCATGCTGCCGTGTGCCCAGGGGGCTGGAGGATCGAGATTTTTCCCAACCATCCTGTGGTGTTGGGTCTTCGTTTTGAAGAGACGTCGCCCCGCGTTCCTTCCTCCTTCCTCCTCCTCCCCTTTCCCAACCTCGTTTTGAAGAGACGGTGCCCCGCGTTCCCGCCTCCTTCCTCCCTCCCTCCTCCCCCCTCCTCCCCCTCCCACACCCATTCTGGCACACCCCTCACACGTTTCGTGGCCCCGTAGGGAGCTCCACCGAAGGCCCCAGTGGCTGCGCCCGCATGCGGTTCCACCCCCCATTCTGGCACACCCCTCACACGTTTCGTGGCCCCATAGGGAGCTCCACCGAAGGCCCCAGTGGCTGCGCCCGCATGCGGTTCCACCCCCCATTTTGGCACACCCCTCACACGTTTCGTGGCCCCATAGGGAGCTCCACCGAAGGCCCCAGTGGCTGCGCCCGCATGCGGTTCCACCCCCCATTCTGGCACACCCCTCACACGTTTCGTGGCCCCATAGGGAGCTCCACCGAAGGCCCCAGTGGCTGCGCCCGCATGCGGTTCCACCCCCCATTCTGGCACACCCCTCACACGTTTCGTGGCCCCATAGGGAGCTCCACCGAAGGCCCCAGTGGCTGCGCCCGCATGCGGTTCCACCCCCCATTCTGGCACACCCCTCACACGTTTCGTGGCCCCATAGGGAGCTCCACCGAAGGCCCCAGTGGCTGCGCCCGCATGCGGTTCCACCCCCCATTCTGGCACACCCCTCACACGTTTCGTGGCCCCATAGGGAGCTCCACCGAAGGCCCCAGTGGCTGCGCCCGCATGCGGTTCCACCCCCCATTCTGGCACACCCCTCACACGTTTCGTGGCCCCATAGGGAGCTCCACCGAAGGCCCCAGTGGCTGCGCCCGCATGCGGTTCCACCCCCCATTCTGGCACACCCCTCACACGTTTCGTGGCCCCATAGGGAGCTCCACCGAAGGCCCCAGTGGCTGCGCCCGCATGCGGTTCCACCCCCCATTCTGGCACACCCCTCACACGTTTCGTGGCCCCATAGGGAGCTCCACCGAAGGCCCCAGTGGCTGCGCCCGCATGCGGTTCCACCCCCCATTCTGGCACACCCCTCACACGTTTCGTGGCCCCATAGGGAGCTCCACCGAAGGCCCCAGTGGCTGCGCCCGCATGCGGTTCCACCCCCCATTCTGGCACACCCCTCACACGTTTCGTGGCCCCATAGGGAGCTCCACCGAAGGCCCCAGTGGCTGCGCCCGCATGCGGTTCCACCCCCCATTCTGGCACACCCCTCACACGTTTCGTGGCCCCATAGGGAGCTCCACCGAAGGCCCCAGTGGCTGCGCCGCATGCGGTTCCACCCCCCATTTCGGCACACCCCTCACACGCTTCGTGGGTGGCTCCATAGGGAGCTCCACCGAAGGCCCCAGTGGCTGCGCTCGCATGTGGTTCCCACCCCATTCTGGCACACCCCTCACACGTTTCGTGGCCCCATAGGGGGCTCCACCAAAGGTCCCAGTGGCACTGCCCGCTTGCGTCCGCCACCACCCAGCACAGCCCTTGTTCCACCAAAGGTGTGGCGCCCGCTTGCGTCCGCCACCACCCAGCACAGCAGAACAGCGCTTCGTAGCCCTATAGGGAGCTCCACCAAAGGTCCCAGCGGCACCGCCCGCATGCGTCCGCCACCACCCTGCACAGCCCTTGCTCCCTGCCTGCGTTTCACCCACCCAGTACAGCGTTCGTGGCCCCATAGGGAGCTCCACCGAAGGTCCCAGTGGCACCGCTGGCATGCGTCCGCCACCACGCAGCACAGCCCTTGCTGACCGCGTCTCACCCACCCAGTACAGCGTTACGTGGCCCCATAGGGAGCTCCACCGAAGGTCCCAGTGGCACCGCCCGCATGCGTCCGCCACCACCCAGCACAATTGCGGCATTCACAACTGCATATGGTTGGGTCCTTCGCCAGGCTAATTTCGGATCCGCAGGAAGTTTCCAGGAGGCCCGGAGAGGCTCTGGAGAGACCCCCAAGACCCCAAGAAGCCCCTCAAGGGGCGCCAGCGCTTCTTTCCTCTTGTTGGGCCTCCTGGAGCTGCTCCTCGTCGCTACGGCTGGATGCCCCTCGAACTACTGGCTCCAGTGCCCCCCCAGGAGCGGTCAGGGTCAGGGAGGGGTCGACCCCCTCGCGTAGTAAATGCAATCGCCACGGGAGGTTCAAAAAACGACTCGGGGAGACGTTTTGCCCCGTCCGGCCCCAGGGAAGGAGGCGACGACATGACAAGCTGGCTCTGGGTAAGGGGTCGAGACCTCTAAGGTTGCACAGTGTGAAATTATCAAAGGATGACGGCGTCGGAGTACGTGCGCGGAGTGAAGTATTTCATTAGCGTTTGGCGCGCGAGGTCGGGACGTTTGTACGCGTGTACCCCCCCAGCGGAGTATCCAATATGCGGTCGGTGGGTTCTTTGCACGTGACACGTGTGCGCGGATTGGGGTCTCCATCTTGCGGCTAGCTCGCGCGCGTGCCGGACGTTTTCACGTGTGTAGGCTCCCAGAGGGATGTCCAACATGCGGTCGGCGGATTTCTCGTAGGTGCAATTCTGTGTGTGCGGTGGGGTATCCAATACGCGCCTGGCTCGTGCGCGTTTGGTGTCATTTACACGCGTGCAGGCTCCCAGTGGGATGTCCAACATATGGTCGGGTGAAGTTTCACTGGTAGAAGCACGCGCGCGGACGTGTGATATCCAACATGCGCCTGGAGCGTGCGCGCTTTCAGTCAGATTGGCAGCTTCAACCCTCTCACGGGCATTCTCGATGCCCCAGAGGAAGCCCGCATTGCCCAGGCCAAAAGGAGCAGTTCGTTTTGGCACTGTCATGAGGCCTCGCCCCGTGCCCTGTGAGTTCGCCACGCCAAACAGACTTTATCGATCTGGCCCGAAAGGATGATCAGAATCTGGTTCTCCCAGTGTGACGTGTGGCAAAAGAAGCTTTCCGCTGAGTGTGTTGTCTTCCCTTTTGAAGGCCCTGCAGGCTGCGACCGCGTGACGTTGTTGTTGACCCCCCCTGCGATGAGTGATCGGAGTGTGTTCCCCCCTTCTG
>CAUYUJ010003725.1:319389-321889 GCA_963575745.1 Prorocentrum cordatum
ACTCGAGTTCGGAAGAGCTTGAGTCTGCCAACGCTTCTTGACCGGCCCGTCCTGAACCTTGATGTCCCAGCTTTCGTGAGATGCTGGCAGTTTCTCGCGTCTAATTTCGGCCTGGGCCTTGTCATTTCCCCGACGGCCCCGCCACGCTAGCCCGAGTCCCCTGAACCCGGGTCTTACGCCTCCCCCACTGGAGGGAGGAGTTCGGTCGACTGCACGTGCAGCGGGGACGTGCATCACGAGACCGGATGCTTTTGGTCACTGCACCCTCCCAGACATGCAGACGTCGTGGTAAAAATCCCGACGGGAGTTTGTTCTATATTTTTGGCGTCCGGGGCCCCCTGCGGGACCTCGGGACCGTAAAAACATGTCCCAGGATGTGTAGCCAGTCCCCGCGAAGGGGTCCAGACCTATGGGGGCCGACGTTGTGCGAAAGTCATGACGTCAGGGGTCAGGGGATGTGTATCAAGACACTGACTGCTTTTCGGCAGGCTTGGCATCGCTTGGACGCGTGCGTTTTTCTCGGCGAGGACCCTCCAGGAGCATCCTGGATCATTTAGCACACGGGGAAGTGACGGCCGAGCGATGGCAAGCAGGGTGCCTTGGCCTTCTTCCGGCGACCTCCGCGCCGATGTCCGTGGGCCGTCTCTGGCCCCTTGGCAGCCACGTCACAGTGTGGGGTGAAAGGCAGGCGTCCCAGGGCATCGAAGAACAACACACGACATATGCACAATGCACAAGTTTCTTGGCCCCATAAGCAGCTACACCGAAGGTCACATCGGCCGTCATCGCATTCGTCTCCCCACTGCCCGCATGCGATGCCGGCCCCATGTTGGCACCCCCCTCACGCGGTTCTCCCGTCTCACGCGGTTCGCGGCACCAGCGGGGGTTCCCCCTGCATCGTGCCGCCTGCTCTGCAGTATTCACAATTACGTATTGTTCGGTCTTTCGCCAGGGCATCTGTTCCTGTAGAAGCGGGATCCAGCGCTCCAGGGGCCAGCGGCTCCAAAGGATGGGACCGTCAAAAAGCTTTGGTTAATCGTGTGACCCGTTTGGGGCCCTGGGGGTCGTTCCAGTTCGGCCAAAATGGAGTCGATTGCTCCAGTTGTGATTACCCAAGGAGTCAAGGAGCGTCATCTCTTGACGCCGTTAGGCGTAGGGGACCAGGGCCGCATCAACGACCAAGAGCCCCGTCGACCACCCAAGTTGTCTTAATAGTGGCAAGATGTATAGTTCCTAACCATCTTGTGTTGTTGATTCATCCTTCGGAATCAGCAAAGCCCCGCGACGCCTCTCCCCTTATCTTCTCTCATCCCCCCCTCCTCCCATCCCTGCCTCTGCCCACATTTTTCGTGGCCGACTCTGGAGCTCCATGGCAGGGCCTGGCGGCAGGGCGGCCCGAACGGCGGCACCGCGCCCCATTTTTGCGCACACCGCTCGCACGTTTGGTGGCCCCGTTGGGAGCTCCACCGAGCGCCCCCAGTGGCAGGGCCCGCAGGGCGGCACCGCACCCGTGCCAGAACACCTCTCCTCACGCGTTTCGTGGCCCACTGGGGGGGCACCACCGTGGGCCCCAGCGGCGCTGTGCGCATGGCGGCGCCGCGCCCGTGTCGGCACACCCATCACGCGCTCCGTGGCCGCAGGGGGAACGCCACTCTGCGCGCCCCAGCGGCAGGGGCCGCATGGTGGCATCCCACCCATTCCGACAAGCCCCCTCGGGTGTGTCGTGGTCCCACCAGGAGCTTCGCCGAAGGCCCCAGTGGCTGTTTCCGCATGGCGGCACAGCTTTATGTTTAGACGCCTTGCTTAATCCCACTAACTTTGGGGGGGCAGCCCTGAGTGGCAAGCAACACATGCCCATGTCTTGCTCCTCACGGCGACCCGTTGTGCGTGTCTCCAACGGGTAACTGCTAGACAGCCGTGGCGAATACACACAAAGCGGACACTACGCCGCGCCACTTTCTGCGTTGTTTTGTCGCAGCTACGCTTGCTGCACTTAGGTATCTGAAACTGTTTGTATACATTCATGTGCACCACTGCCTAAGCACGTTCAGTTAGCCATTGCCGCATATCTCGCCACTTGAAATGTTCTGGTGTTGAATTGCCTCCAGCTTCCGCTTGAAGCAAGCAAGTTCATACAAGATTGCACGTGTCCAGCGCGACCTGGGTCACCAGGTTGAGGGTGTGGGGGCGTTTGGCAATAGCCGCTGGGTTTTTCTGTGCGTCCGTGGCCTTTGGCTCAAGAGCTTACCCCGCCTCACGGCGGTGCAGGACTCGTGTAGTCTTTGACATTGGTCGCCTAGTGCAAAATAGTGCCTTGATTCAATTAGCGGCAGTGGCAGGGTCAGCAGAAGTGGCAGTATGAGTAGGAGTATGGGCGGGAGTAGATCTAGTGGTTGTAATCGTCGAAGTCGTAGTAGTAGCCGCAGCAGCAACATCAGTCGTAGCAGGAGGAGGGGGGGGAGGAGGAGGAGGAGGAGGAGTAGGAGCAGGAAGAGGAGGA
>CAUYUJ010003725.1:326889-346979 GCA_963575745.1 Prorocentrum cordatum
ATCTCCTACCAGTCGCTGGTGTTCACGTGATACGGCCGGCCCCACCCCCGAACGACAGCCGTCCTCCGCACTCTCGCGATCAAACAATCGCGGAGACGTGGCTGTTCCGACGGGGAGTGGCGGCACCGGCGCCTTGCTGCCGCAATCGGCGCGGAGCTCTGGCGCCGGGCCGCCAGACAGGTCCAGGCTTGCTGGCCGGACCCCGAGCAAGACGCCACCTGGACGTGTTGTCGGCCAGCCAGCCGCGCAGCCGCCCGCCTCCGTCTCCCGCCCCCGCCCTTGCCCCCCCCGCCCGGGGGCCCTCCTTTGCCCCCCCGCCGCCCCTGCCCCGACTACCTCGTCCGCGGTGGCTGACGTTCGCCTTCGCCTGTCCCGCCCCTCTCCCCGTCCGCCCCCCGTTGCCCGTTTCGCCCCCGCCGTCCCCCGCCCCTCCCGACGCCCCGCGACGACCCCCTGACCCACGCCAGCCCTCGACGACCCCCCGACTGCCACCGACGACGCTCGCCCCTCCCGCCCCCCGCCCGCCCCCTCGCGCCTGCCGGCCTGCTGCTGCCTTGTTGCTTGCCTGCTCGCTTGCCGCCTTCCCTCTCGTGGGCCCCGGAGCCGCGCGCAGCGGCCCAGCGCACTCGGAGTCGGCGCTGGCGTATGTTTCCCTCCCTCGTCTTCCTCTCCTTCCTCGCCCCCCTCACCCGCGCGAGTCAAGACGTTTTATGTGCACTCGGTGCGAGCCCTTCTTCTCTAGCCGCGGGCCCGGTACGAATCAGGGCAAATTCGTATCATGCGGCGCGGGCGCCCCCCCTTGCTCCGTCCTTCTCCGTCCTCGTCCTCCCCCTTCTCCTCCTCCCTCGTCCTCTGCACGACAAGCGCCCTGGCAAGAATCGTCGCGGGTAGCTCGTGGTGCCATGATGTGGGCGCCCCGCGTGTCTTTTCCAGGCTCCGGCCCGCGTGGAGATGAGCACGGTCTGCTAGATTTCTATATGGCCAGCTCGTTTCCGCTAGCCTGGTCTTTGTGTGCGGGCTTCAATTCAGGCTAGTTGAGCTGAGGCGAACGTAGCTTAGCTTCAATGGTTGTGCACACCCGACTTGTGCGTTGTCTCGGTGAGCTTTTCTTCACCTACGACGACTTGGAGGCGATGGCCGCTACAGCGACAATGCCGCTGGGCAGTGTGAGACGGCTGTGAGACATCGCGTCGGGGCGGGTCGAGGATTCGCTATGTTGGTGCAATTTGGGGTGTGCTTGCACAGAAATCCCGGGAAGGGGGCCCAGTGACCCCGTGGGTGAGTGACAGGTTGCGGTGGGCGCGAGCGTTTCGGTTCCGATTGCCCTTGGATAGCGGGATTATCATCAGTATTATTGTTATTATTATCATCCGCATCATCATCATCTTCTTCATCAACCTTGCCATCGTTACCGCCATCGTCATCAACATTCCTCTCCTCCTCTCCTCCCCCCTCCCCCTCCTCCCTCCATCCCCCTTTCTCTTGATAGATCCTCCCTGTCGCGCCACCAGACCTGCCCTCTGGGCGGTCCGGGTGTTTCGCCTCATTCTCCTCACCTCTCACGCTCGCGGATAGACGGTGGTCTGTCGTTGGCGCCGCGTGTGCATGTCTTCAACAACTTTTTTGATACCCGATAAGAAACCCAAGCACATTTCGTTTAGGGCTGACGTGGCTATAGGCTATAAAGATACAGTGCACTATGTCTATAGGGCTAAAGGTCTACAGCCCTATCGGGCTATATGTATGTAGGGCTATAGGGCTATACGGCTATATGGGGTATCGGGCAACTGGGCACCTGGGCACCCGGGCACCCGGGCGTGCCGCCGAAACCGGCGCCAAAATTCACCGCACCACACGGTACCAGGAACCATCAAATTATGATACCGCTTAGGGCTATGGGGCTATAAGGCTATAAGGCTATAAGGCTACAGGGCTCAGGGGCTATAGGGCTATAGTGCAATAGCGTTGTTGCTATTGGGCTATAGGGCTGTAGGGCTATCGGGCTATAGGGTTATAGGGCTATCGGGCTGGGCTATAGGGCTATAGGGTTACTGGGCTACAGAACCATATGGTTATAAAACTATTGGCCTGTATGGGCTATCGAAATATAGGGTTATGTATAGGGCACCTGGGCACCCGAGCACCTGGGCATGCACCCAAGTACCCGGGCACCCGGGCAACCGGGCACACGGGCACCCGGGCATTTGGGCGTGCCGCTGAAACGGGCGCCAAAATTCACTGAATCACATGATACCATGCATGAACAACCAAATCATAATCTTGTTAGGGCTATACGGGTATGGGGCATACTGGGGTGTATATGGCTCTGGGATAGTAGGGCTATAGCGCTATTGGGCGATGGGTCTATAGGGCTATCGCGCTACAGGGCTATCGAGCTATAGGGCTATCGATATATAGGGTTCTGGGGCTATAAGGCTATGCGCTATTAGGCTACAGGGCTATAGGGCTATAGGGCTATAGGTCTATAGGGCTATAGGGCTACAGGACTACTGTAGGGTTATATCGCTATAAGGTTATATGGCAGGCACCCGGGCAACCGGCCACCCAGGCATGGGCACCCGGGCTTTCGGGCGTGCCGCCGAAATCGGCGCCCAAATTCCCCCAACCACACGATACCAGGAACAACCAAACCATAATCTTGTTAGGGCTATAGAGCTCTATAGCTATAAGGCTCTGGGGCTATAGCGCTATTGGGCTATTGGGTTATTGGGCTATCGGGCTGGGCGCCTGGGCACCCAGGCACCCGGGCATCCGGTCACCCGGGCACCTGGTCACCCGGGCACCCTGGCATCCGGGGACCCGGGCGTGCCGCCGAAATCGGCGCTTTATTTCACTTAACCGTATGAGTCCGAGAGGACCCGTACAGAGGCAGTCTCTGATTGGGGAATGAATCCGCCAGGACCCCTTCAGAGGTAAGCTCCGATGGGGGAAATCGTCACACGTCGTACGGGTGGAGGGCGGGCTCTTTTCAAAATGGGGCTCTGTCGTTGGCGCCGCGAGCGCTAGTCTTGACTCACTTTTGACAGTCACACGTCGCAGGGGTGGAGGGCAGGCCAATTTCAGAAGGGGGCTCTCGCGCTGTCGCCGCGCAGGTTTTTTTTGTTGTTTCGCTTCTTTTTGTTTGATTCTAATTGTATACAGATATATAATATCCACGGGTGGAGGGCGAATCGTTTGCCAGAGGGGGCTCTCGCTTGAGACTCCCGAGGCTCTGGTGCCACACCGCGGAGCCCGTGGAAGGACCGCACGGGTGCGGGGCGGTGTCCCTTCCATCTGGGGTCCTTGCTCGTCCCTGCTCTCCAAAGCCAGGAGTGCGAGCAGTCTTTATGTCCATATCCACTGCAGTATGGAGCTTCGGGCTCCCTTCGCCAGAAACCTGGAGCGCACTGGATATGGATAAATTTGCCCCCGAGAGGCTCGATTTTTATCCATGTCCAGTGCACCTCGGCCTTGTGGCGCCCCTTCCAAAAAAATCGAAGGCGCACAGGATATGGATATAAATCTTGCCCGCAAGGAGTGCAAGCCCCTGCACTGGCTACACACACGGATGGCGGGCCCCTTTCCAAGCGGGGTCGTCGCTTGACATCTCCTCACCCTCTTTTGCGATCCACCTCGTCGCGATCCCTGTAGTTCGAGGGAGGGCGGGCCGTGTCTTGCAATATTGAAATTCTTCCCGAATTGCGGCCCGTGGTGCCCTCGTCTTTCAGGGGAATAGGGTGGAGGGAACTTTGGACAGCAGGGTGCATTTTAGCATCGTTGACACAGTTTGGGCTTACTCTGGTCACCTCTGGTCCTCTCTCCTCCTCTCCCTTCTCCCTTCTACTTCATCTCCTCTTCCTCCTCTTCCTCCTCCTCCTCCTCACACTCCTTCTCCCCTCCTCCTTCCCCTCTTCCCCCTTCTCCCTTCTCGCCGTCCTTCTCCCTCTCCTCCTCCGTCCTTGTCACTCTTCTTGCTTCCACTCGTCCTCCCTCCTCGTCCCCTGGGGATGTTCAGAGGATCTCGAGGCTCTCGGATGCTCTCGGGGGCTCCTGGAGGATCTCGGCGGCCGCCGTCGCCGTCACCATTGTCTTCGTCGTCGTCGTCGTCGTCGTCGTCGTCGTCGTCGTCGTGGTCGTCTTCGCCGCCGTCGTCGTCAGTGCTGCAAGCTGGACCTAGAAGAGAAGACACACAGATCTCAGACGGATCGGTTTTACCGTTTGGAGCGCCTTGTTTTCTTCCGGTTCGGCCTCGGGTTCCCTTCAAAGCAGTGCGACCTCAACGCCGTTGCAGGCAGATCGAGATCGAGTGCAGTCGTTTTCGGGTGTTCATCTGGGCGTACTTAGGGCGTTCTGGGGGGCAGGGGCATTACATTTGCGGGTGAGGGGGGTGGTGCCGGTCCAGATGCTTGCAGTATGGTGGCGGCGTCCGTTCAGGAATGTGCCCGGGAGGCTTCAGTCCCTGTATGAGTTCTTGTTTGATGAGGGTGGCGGTGAAATCCATGGCGAAGCCTCAGTTGGTGTTCCACCGGCTTCCAGACCCTGAGTTCTGTATCCAAGGGTTCTTTATTCAATACCCTCACCGTGTGTTCCGATACCGTCCCAGTGCAGCACTTCGCGGCGACCCCACAAGAGTCGCCCTGGAGGCCGTAACATGCAGCGGGTGCCCTGCACGAGGCCCCATTTGGCCCTGACATGGCCCCACATGGCCCTGACATGGGGCACCTATCTTATCTGGAAGATCGAAGTAGGTACGGAAGTGTTGTTGACAAAGGCCGATTGAAGTCTCTGTGCATGTTGAAGCAGATCTGCTGCCGGCGTCGCCGCGGACGTTTTCCATCCGAGATGCAATCAGGCGCCGCGGCCGATTTTCGCCGCGGCCGATCTGCTGTCAGGCGCCAACGTCCACCGCGGACGCTGCCGGCGTCGCCGCGGACGTTGGCGCCTGCCCAACAGCGGCCGCTGTTGGTTTTGGGCAACATTCGCTGTTGTGCATCGTACCCATGTTTTCCCGTATGCCTTTCGGGCGTCCGAACCTCATCCGTGCCAGAATCAAGGGTAATCTGTGGCAGTTGGTTCCGTCGGGGGCCTGCACGGCCGGACCGCGTGACATCGCCCCCCCACGGCCCCGGAGGACCGTGATCTGCGGCAGCCCGATTTTTTGCCGCTCGGAGAGGGCCGCCGCAGGTAAGCCCGTCGTCGCGTGAGCCAGAGAGCGCAGCAACACGTCGCATCGCTCACTCTTCCGGGGAACGAGCGCTGACATAACCATAGAAGCTCGGAGGTCCGCGCGGGTTTCTGGGATCGGCGCGGGGCCCCCCACGGCGGCGCCTCTGGCGCGTCAGGGAGGGGGACGATCCGAGAAATCCGCACGGACCCCAGAGGTTTTGGGTTTATGTCGGTGTTCGTTCCCGCACTCCTGACTCCAGCTGGGTGGCGCGCGTGGTAGCTGCCCTCGTCGGGCCCCAGAGGTTGCCCCCAGGGCCAGCGTGTGACGCTTCTCTGCCCCTTGGCCCCGCGGGGTCGTGTGGTCTGCAGCAAGCGCACCAGCGGAGGGACGGGCATGCTGGCAGGTGGCCCCAAAGGGGGGGTTCGACGGCTGGGCGGGGGTCGTCCGCGCTGGCGAGCAGAAGCCAGCTGTACAGGGGGCACCGTGATAGCGAATCGGCCAGACTGCAGGAGGGGGGAGGGACGGAGCGGGCGGCCGCAGGGAGGGGAACGAAGAATGCTCACAGACTCCTGATGCTACCATTGTACACCTTGCTCATGTCCAAGTATTCGAAAGTTCTTTGATTTTTGGGGGGCCAAGATCGTGTCATTTCTAATCGTTCTATCCTGGGCCTCTTCCAGGCCACCATGGGGGCAGGAACAAGTAGAAACGAGCACAATTAGAAATGAGCACGATTAGACATGAACGACGTGTATGTGTCTACTGTGTCAGTTTGCCTTCGCTTTTCTAAGGGCCAGATGGCCCCAAGAATGTGATAGCTCCCTTCCCAGGCCTCAGCACAGGTCCTCTTTTATGGCTTCTTCTGGACCCACTGCGAGCCTCCCGGGGCCCTCTCGGAGGCCTAATGTGTGTCCGTTGGGCGTCTTCGGGCAGTTTGGGGGCCGTGGGGCCGCATCGGCCATTCGGGTTTCGCCTTGCGCCGGTCCTGAGTAGTTTCAGGGACACCCTGGGGTTTTTGTTGCGGCTGCAGCGGGGCCGCCTTGGGCCTGTGTTGGGTTTGTGCTTGGTCGTATTATGGGCGTGTTGTTTCACATTAAGCTCCCTTTGGGGCCCCTCTCGGGGGGGGTAGTCTTAGAGCCTCGTTGGCCCTCCACGCGGCCTTCTCCCCCTAAGGGGGGAGAAGCGGCAACGCACTCCAGAGTCAGGGGCTTCATTGTATCTGTTCCGCTTGAACTGTATGGGCGTGCATCCTAAACAAATGTGGCGTTCCAAAAAGGGCCTTGCCTTCGAGGATCGAAGGAGTTGACATCTTTTCCGCGGCGGAAGGCGGCGGACGGGAACCGGAAGGTCGGCCCAAGTACAACGAGGCCGCCTCCGCCGGCGGAAGGGCGGCGGAAGGTGGCGGAAGTGAAACATGCGCATCCAAGAGATGAACACGTGTTTGTGTTCAGCGTTTCCGAAGTCCGCAAAACTTGCGTGTTTCTTCGGCGTGGTGTGCACAAGTTCCTTCATCTGTCATCGCTAGGCCTGCAACGGGAAACTGTACTGCAGGTCTGCGGGCCGCATACAGAAACACAGAGGGAGAGACCGATTTTGCGAGACAGAGAGAGGGAGAGAGAGGGAGAGAGAGACAAAGACACAGAGACACTCGATGAGTGGTCCCCTGCGCACCGCGATCTAGCAACACCCCCGATCCCCATGTGAGAGCTGCCATCTGACAGCACGTGCTTATCACTAGCGTACATCAGGACCCCAGAAACTCGAAATGCCTGAAGCTGCATGCGCGACAGCAGCGAAACATGTATCGACGCGACGGCAGCACTACTCAAGGGTAGGCGTGCGGCGGACACACAAAAGGCAGGGCGAGTGCCTCGTCCTCGATCCTTCCCCCCTCACGGTGCTTCCCGCAGGGGCTCGCATTTCTGTTCGTGGGCGCCTGCGGGCGAACACACAGAGGCAAGGCGATTGCCTCGTCCTTGATCCGTCCCCCCTCACAGTGCTTCCCGCAGGGGCTCGCATTTCTGTTCGTGGGCGCCTGCGGGCGCCCTGTGAGCGCTCCCGAGTGCTGGACGGGCCCGCAGGGGCTTCGCCTGGGCGGGCGCCTCGTGGGCGCCCCGTGGGCGCCCCGTGTGCTGGGCGGGTCCGCCAGGGTGACGCCTGGCGGGCGGCCGTAGGCCCGTGCTGCTTGCGCTGCATGGCCTGCACGGCTTGCATCAATTGACTTTCGCCCTTTGTGGCTCACGCCGCATCGCCTGCGGCACGTGGCCTTCAGCACAGGGCTTGCACCATGTGTAGCTTGCGCTGGTCACCACACGGCTTCCACCACGTATGACGTGCGCACGGTCTACATTACATTACATTAAATTACGCTGAGATCATGATCCCAAAACGCAGCTTGCACCCCCCGACCACACAAACTTACACACACTTGCACACGCCTGCACACAAACATACACACATTCACATACACGCACACACGTACACACACACACGCACTTACACACACACACACACGCACACACACACGCACACACACACACACACACCCACACGCAACCACACACACACACACACACACACACACGCACGCGCACGCGCACGCACACGCACACGCAGACGCACACGCAAATGCGCGCGCACACACACGCACACGCACAAGCACGCGCGCACACACAAGCACGCACACGCAAACGCACTCGCACACATACACACATTCACACATACACGCATTCTCTCACGCACACACACACGCAACACACACACGCACACACATTCACACGTACACACAACACGCGTTGCTTGCACGACATAGCTTACACACCCATTGTGCACTGACTCATTGTGGGGGGTCGATGGTGCACGAACTCAGTGTTCGGGGTCCACGCTGGCAAACTTTAGATGAAGCAGTTACATCAGCAATGCATACACCAGCAGCCCAAGCAGCAGTACAGTCACCGTTACTGGTGATGGTGACGACCATCGCCACTACTCAGTTTCACCAGTCCTGTAGACAAGTCATGGCTACATCCTGACGAATGGGTAATAGTGGTAGGAGTCTGGGGACACATGCGCCCATTTTGAGCAACGACATGCTAAACAATTACATTGCCTGTCCCGGATCAAGAGACACAACTAGCAGTCACACAGTAAAGAGAAGGTGATGCTCATGGGCACTGACTCGCTGCTCCTAGCCTGTGCGGCGGTTGTTCATTCACCCGGTGTTGTGTGCCGTGCTGTGCACATATTCTCACATACGTGTTCCGCTTGCTGATGATAACCTCGCGTGTTGCACCGACACTGTCTGCCCATCCCCACGCCCGCCTGGAGCGCAGTGGAGTGGCCTGATCCTCCTGTGCTGCCTGGACATGGGTCCTGTGGCTTGCTCTGTGGCACGCCCTGTGCCCTCCCACGGCCCCGCGCCCCTGCCCCTGCTCTGTGCCCCTGCCCCCTGCAGCTCTCCCTGCGTCCCGCGCGCGGCCACCGCCACGACCCCCCGCCCTGGCCCTCCCACGGCCCCTGGCCGCCGCTGCTCGTCCTCGGCGCACGGTCGACGCTGTCTCTCGGCGCTCTCCCGAAGAGGGCCCGGGAAAGGTCCCCGTCGTCTGTGCCGTCTGCTTCGGGGTGCTGCGTCTGCGCCCATGGTGCGCTTCGTCGAGCTCTCGGCAGGCATCGGTGCAGCCGTGTCAACCGTCTCTGCCGATCCCGTGCGGCAGGCCGGAGCGAAGAACACCAGCACCACAGAGAAGGCGACGGACGGCCAGCCAAGGAAAAGCACGACGACAACCCGGGAAGAAGGCGAAGAGCCGCCGCAGCAAGCGGTTGTCTGGATTTCGTGGGTAACCGCTAAAGTTCTTTAGTTTTGCCTTTTCTCTCGGCAGTGAAAGGAATTGGTCCTAAAGTAGCTTAATCAGTTCCCCCCCGTCGGTGGGACCCCAGTCCCTCAATGAAGCCGCCGAGAAAATTATTAGCTACCCTCTATTGGGGGAGGGGGTTCTAAAGATTTTTCCGGGGTAGCCGTGGTGAAGAAGACGTTGTGTTGTTGTGGCACGTGTGGCGGTTGTTACATGTTCGTTTGGCGTGTGGGCTGGTGGCTCCCTGCCTCGCGCCAGTGCTGCTGAGCACGGCGGTGGCGCTCGTCTTTCGGGAGCAGCCCCCTCCGATCCATGTCTGGCGCTGAGTGGATCCCCACCAGCCCATTCAGCAGCGGTGCCCGGGCGGGTTGCATTTAGGGATGCCTGGGGCTCAAGAGACGGGGGTCGATGCAAATGGGGGTCAGCCAGAGCGTCGAATCTTGCAGGATCCTGCAGGGCTAGGGTCGCACTGACCCGGGCTTGGGCGCAGGATCCTGCAAGGCCTGACTGACCCGGTTTTGCAGTGACCCTGGTCAGAAGATTCTGGCGCTAGGAGGGGTGTGGCACAAAGTTTTTAAGGGGTGTGGTGCCAATCGTGGAAATGGAGATGCTACCCACGATAGACAACATCGCCAGATTCAGCATTGGCACCACAGCCCTTTATGCCACAGCCCGTTCGGACCTCCAGAAAGATCCCCGAGATGTGTGTGTGTGTGGGAGCACGCAGTGAAACACCCAGGGGGGCCAGCTGCCGAACCAGAGGTCGGGACCTGCCTAAGCGGGCCTGGGAGTCCATCGGAATGACCTTCGCGAATCTTGTCGATACGGGAGCCTCTTGGCAGCTTGCTGGGGCTATCTTGGGGCCATGTTGGAGGCCTTTGGGGCCCTTTGGGGGCCTTCTTGGGGCCCAGTGGGAGCCTCGGGATCAGCCTTGCCCCTCTGGAGAGGGGCGCATGCTGTCACCACCCTCAGGCTCTATCTGCTGCCCACGTTCAGTGCGATGTTCTTGGGTACGCTTGCAGTTCTGATCATGTAATAACATACACGCTTTCTCCGCCCCCTTTTACTGTCCACACCCCGCATTTGCACGATGGCCGCAGTTTCGGCATTCTCTGCGCAGTCCATGCTCCTGCGCTCTCCCATTTGTATGGCTCGTGCACCTTTATTGTTCTCATGCCTCTGCGACCGCAAAGCTCAGTATTTACCGAGCTCTATACACACTCCCTGCTTGTTCTTCGCTCTCTTCCCCCCCTGCAGCGCGACCTCCTCACTCTACAGACTCTCCGCCCGTTGCTCCTGGTCAGTTGTATATGTCTGTATCTATCGGTTCTACGCGTTCTGGGCTCTTTGCGCTATCTTCCGCGGGATGTTCGAGACCCACTGTTGGAACAGTTGTTGCACGCTGCATTCGTTTGGCGATCTTTTCTTTTCCTGTCATGCCCACACTCGCTACGCTCGTTGCGCTCTTTTCGTTTTTGCGCACTTGTTGTATGCAACACCATGTGCAGTGCACACGCGCCATCGACTCTTCACATTACTTACATTCTACCGCATATTTGGCCGACCCAGGCCTTCTACATTCAGCCTTCAAACCGAAAGATGGCCCGATGCCGAAATTGGCTGCGCCTTTGGTTTCGCCAACTTATCACATCTTCGCCAGGACCCCTTGCGTTGAAGCGCTGAGTGGGGCATTACAGCAATTTCCATTAGGGGGCTGCCACGCCGCTGCTATTTGGGTACTGGACGGGTATGGGGCCCGATGTTGCAGACCTTTCACGGGCCCTGCTCATGATGACGATGATGATGACGATGATGATGATGATGTTGATGATGATGCTGATGATGATGAAGATGCTAATGATGATGATGATGCTGCTGATGATGATGATGATGACGATGGTGACGATGGCCATGCCGATGCTTATGATGATGAAGATGGTGAAGATGATGACGACTTTGATGATGATAACGATGATGCTGAGGATGATGATGACGATGATGACGATGATGATGATGCTGAGGATGATGCGGGTGTTGTTGGTGATGCTGATGAGGATGACGCTGCTGAGGATGAGGCTGATGACGACGATTATGATGTTGATTCGGATGATGATAACGATGATGCTGCTGATGATGATGGTAATGCTGCTGATGATGATGGTGGTGATGGTAATGGTGATTGTGATGGTGATGATGATGATGATGATGATGATGATGATGATGATGATGATGATGATGCTGCTGCTGCTGCTGATGATGATGATGATGATGATGATGATGCTGCTGCTGCTGATGATGATGATGCGATGCTGCTGCTGCTGCTGATGATGATGATGATGATGATGATGATGATGATGATGATGATGATGATGATGATGATGATGATGATGATGATGATGATGATGATGATGATGATGATGATGGTGATGGTGATGGTGATGGTGATGGTGATGGTGATGGTGATGGTGGTGATGATGATGATGGTGATGGTGATGGTGATGGTGATGGTGATTTCGATGGTGATGGTGGTTGTGGTTGTCGTGGTGGGGTCGTGGTGGGGCGGTGAGGAGGAGGAGGAGGAGGAGGAGGAGGAGGAGGAGGAGGAGGAGGAGGACAGCGTGGCCCGCTCCCTGGGGCCGATGCTTCGCCTCGAGCCCTTTCTTCTTCACGTCGCCGTGGCCCGGCACAGGGGCCGAGCCTGGCCTGCCAGCAGGCCTGCCAGCAGCCCCCCCGGGAGGCGGGGCGCCCGCAGGCTCCGAGGCGCCCTCGTCGGCGACGACGACCTCGGCGCCCTCCTCGGCGACGACGACCTCGGCGCCCTCCTCGGCGACGACGACGACCACGACGCCCGAGGCCCCGGGGGGCGCCCGCGAAGCGGCCCTTATAGGGGGCCACATGCGGACCCTACCCCATGCCCCCCACGATTTCTGGGGGGGCGGGTGGGGTTCACTTCGCTCGGGAGCTCCCGAGCGAAGGGAACCCCACGCCCCCCCCCCCTCAGAAATCGTCGGGGGTATGGGGGTAGGGTTCGCATGTGGCCCCCTAGCCCTGGCACCGACCCCGGCCAGGCCCGCCGCCCGCGCCCCGGCTTGGCCAGGACCCGCGTGGGTGTGCAGCAGGCCGGCCACCGCCGGAGGAGCTGCGGTCGACCATAGGCGCACCAAGTGGAGACCCATACGCCAAGACACACCCTGCTTGCCTCCGGGGTGCCCTGGGTTTCTTGGGCTTCGAGGGCTCTGCGATGGAAGGCGTGACGTCCCCGCGCCCCAGATCCATATGGACGCCCTGGGGTCTCTGTGAGTCGGGTCTCTTCTGTGGGAGCTTTCCGGTGGACCTGGCCCCCACTGGTGGAGCGCGAAGCGTTAGCATCGGCTTGCGCGCTCGCGTGTGGCACCACCCGCGCCCCCCGCGACGCCGCGCACCCGAGGCCACTCCGTGCCACTGGGGTCGCCGAGGCCTCTGCCGGAGGAGCTGGGGGCCTGTGGCCCTCGGGGGGTGCGTAGGTGCTGGGGGGGGGAGCGATGCGCGGGGGAGTGGAGATCAGCCACGCGCAGAGAGGGGTGGGGGGAGGGGGGAGGGCTTCTTAGAAGCACCCCTGCTTCTTAGAAGGCGCAGGCCTTCTCTATAGATGTAAGGCCGGCGCCTTCTAAGAAGCAGCCTCCTTCTAAGAAGCCCTCCCCGCTTCCCCCACCCGCTTGTGCGCGCCGCCAAGGAGAGCAGTGTCCTGCTGTGCCCTACAAGAGGGGCCGGGCCCTGGAGGGGCCCTCGGGTTGACCCATGCGGGGGTCCAGCGGCAAGGGGATGGTGCAGCAGATCTGGTGCACCGGATTCCGTGGGGGTGCAGTGCGTTTGGGGCGTGCAGTAGATTTCGTGGCGCAAGCGTTTTGCTGCAGACTTTCGCGTGCAATGCATTACTTGCAACACAATACAATACAATTCTCCGGCGCAGCAGACTTGCAATGCAATTGCCCCAAATCTATTGCACCACCCCCTTTCAGCTGGACCCCCCTTTGGGTCGCCGAAAGGCCCGCTTGGGCCCAAAGAGGGCACGAGAGGCGCCCACGTGTTCGCACCCACCCCTGGTACCGCCCCCCGCACCAAGCAGCTCCCAGGGCCCGAAGAAGAATAAGAAGAAGAAGACAAAGAAGAAGGAGAAGAAGAAGAAGAAGAAAAATAATAATAATAATAATAAGAAGAAGAAGCACCGCGCGCTTGCCAGCGTGGATCCCAAACACAGTGGTGCAGTAGCGTCTCCGCGGCCGCTTCTCGGAGAGCATGCATGCGCATCCTCGGCACGCCCCTGCAGGCAGCAACGGCGGGGGGCAGCAGGCCGGCACGTGGCTTATGTCGGGCGTGTCCCCCAACATGGGGATTTTCGACAAAAAATAGAAAATGCCCCAAAAGTGCCCCCAAATGGTCAACAAACAAATACAAAAAATAGCCCCCAGACTATTGTTGGATGATTTTTGGAATATTTTTGGTGTATTTTTTTGATGTTTCGTCGAAAATCCCCGTGTAGGGGGACACGCCCGACTTAACACGTGGCGCTTCCTTTGGACCCCCCCACGGGTGGCAACCGCCGGCGACGTGCGGCGAGTGTTCGCACCCACCCCTGGTACCGCCCACCGCACCAAGCAGCGCCCAGGGCCCGAAGAAGAAGAAGAAGAAGAAGAATAAGAAGAAGAAGAAGCACCGCATGCTTGCCAGCGTGGATCCCAAACACAGTGGTGCACGAGCATCTCCGCGGCCTCTCTTCGGAAAGCGTGCGCGCCTCATCGGCACGCCCCCGCTAAGGCAGCAACGGCGGGGGGCAGCAGGCCTTTGGACCCCCCACGGGTGGCGACCGCCGGCAGCGTGCGGCGAGTGGCCGGGTTCGTGGCGAGTCCTACAGGCGCACCCCCACGGGCGGCAGCGGCCGGCAACGGGCGGCAGCGGGCCGGGACGTGGCAGCAGTCCTTGCCGGGGGTAGCCAGGACCCCAGGCAGTGGGGGCCCGGTCAGCAGATAGGGGCCCCGGAGCCCGTACAGATTGGCCAGGATCACCAGACCAGGTCTGCCGTGTAGCTGTTTTTGGTTCGGGTCACGGCAGGTCCGGCTCGTGGAACGGGGGGGGCAACAATCCTTGCCGGGGGTAGCCAGGACCCCAGGTAATGGCAAGCAGCGGCGACGCGTCCTGGCTCGCCTATAGCCCCACCAAAGAATGTTCTAAGAGCTTTTTTTTGTGGTTTCCACGAGATGTTCTTAGAACAGTTCTGACGGAGTCTGTCTTGTTTTATATCATCGGGCTTGTGTTCTAAGAACGTTGTTTTTGTTATTTGGGTTCTAAAAACATTTGGTGGTATGACTATAGGAATGCCGGGACGGTCGGTCCCTGCTCAATGATGGAAACCCCGTCAGTAGTAGGGCCCCAGAGAGCTTACACATTGGCCAGGATCACCAAACCAGGTCTGCCGTGTGGCTGTTTTTCGTTCGGGCCACGGCAGGTCTGGCTCCTGGAACGGGGCGGGGGGGGGGCATCCCCCGGTGCACAGCACTATAAGCCAGGTCCCACCAGGCCTAGTTCTGCCAACGCCCGACCTCGGGACACCCCCACAGGCAGCAAGGGGCGGCAACGGGGCGGCTTCAGGCCAGAGTGCGGCCAGTCCTCGAGACACCCACCCCGAGTCCTTCGCATCGGGGGCGGCAAAGAGGGGGGTGGTGACTAAGGGGGGGGGGGATATCATGGCGTGGGCCATGATATTTCCCCCGATCTCATGGCGCCTCTTATTCTTTCATTGCGTCCCTGCCCCCCCCCCTTGGGCCGCGCACGTGCCGCCAGCCATGACTTGCACCCCCCTCTTGGACGCCCCCCTCTTGGCCGCCTAAGCGCTGCGGGGGAAAGATCGCATGCACTTCGGGAGGTCCCCGCGGAGTTCTCTGACGCTGGCCCAGGGGGTAGGTCAGAGGGGGCGGGCCTTCTCAGCAGGCTCAGAGCTCCTCTGCCCCTCCGAGAAGTGCTCGAAGCCTGCTCCGAACAGATGGAGACCCTGAGATCCGACGCTGCGAAACAGTTGCAACATCGCAGGACATCGCGGCTGGAGCCCTGGTGCCCATATGTCGGCGTCACTTTTCCGAGCCGGATCTTTCTGTGAGGGTCCCGGGGCCCGAAACCTTGCAGGACCGCTCACTGTGGAAAAGTGGCAACGCCAGGATCTCGGGGAACGGCTTCTCAGAAGGCCCGAGGGCTTCCGGGAGACCGCGCTGCCCTCTGAGGAGGCCCTGCCCCCTCTCGCCCCCGCGCCGGGCGCGCCGCTGGTTCTCGGATCGGCGCCCACAGGGCCCCCTCCTGTCGGCGAATATAGCCAAGGGGCTGGCATGGCACGCATTCGCCCGGGAGCCTCCCCGAAGACATGGGCCATGGGCGCCCTCTGGATCTATACGTGTGCGGCCCTCCCCTGGGCGATTTGCCCCCCTCGTCGCCTCCGACCCTCCTGGCGCGCGGAGCGCGCCAGGGCGTCCCAGGCGACGCGCGTCGCCCGCGGGGGCGCCAGGTTCGGCGCCGACCCCCGGGGCCCATGGGGAGACGCTGCTCCTGACGAGCTCAGCGCGCCAGGGGGGGGCTGCCAGCCTGAGGCACAACCCTGTCCCTACGTCGGGCGTGTCCCTCTACAGGAGGAATGCTCAAACATGTCAGGATATAATCAGGGGACGATGTGTTAAAGGTATGTTTGGATATGTTTTGTGTATTGTTTGACTTTCTTCTTTCCGTCCAAAATCCGCCTGTAGCGGGACACGCCCGACCTAACCCTATCCCTGTGATCGACACCACCCTATCTCGACGCCAATCGTAAGGATATACCCTGAGTTTCTGAGGGCGCATCCTTACGGTTGTCATCGCATTTGGGCCTGTCAGTCTCAGGGGTAGGGATACGCTGGAGGCTGGTCGGGGTATCCCGCGACGATCCAGAGCACCCGCGCGGACCTCCGAAAGTTCGTTTTGTCATTACAGTGCCGTTTTCAATGCATGCTCCGCGTGCGGATCATGTATCAAGAATGCAGGGATTTAGTATTAAAATCAACGATGAGTTCGTGCAAACATTTTTTCCTAAATGAATCATGTATGACAAATCCAATGTTTTTAAAACATCCCATGTATTAAACACTGCCCTGCATACTGGCACCCCCACCTCGGGGGGCCCGTCGGCTCCGGCACCCCCAGCGGCGCGGTGGCCTCGACCACAAGGGGTCCGGGCTACGGCTGCTCCGTGGTGCCCTGCGAGCTGCGAAGCATATGACACATGGCGAAACATCTGGACCGGAGCCCTCGAGCCTATAAGTGTCTTGGTGCGGTGCTTTTCGAGACGGATGGATTTGTGTGATGGCCTCGGGGTCCGGAAACAGGCGAGAACATGCCCCAGCAAGTCAATCGGGACAGGGGTGAGACCACGGCCATGTGCACCTTGGTGTTTTTTACAAGGGACCGCGGCCGTCCAGATCACAAGTGCAGCAGGCATGTCGAGGTGAGAGCACGATTCGTTCCTGGCTACTGGACCGCTGGCGACGGTGCTGGACCGCTGCCAGACCGGGCGGTCTCGGCTTCCCGGTACACCCTATGGGGCCTTTCTGTGGTCTTCTTCCACCTTTCTATAGGGCCCTCTGGCGAAAAGCTGAGGGAAACTACGACGCCAGTATCTCAGGGCAGATGTGAGTGGCCGGGCTGGCCGGGCGCCTTCCCAGGCGTCCTCGACTCCGACGACGACTTCCACGGGCCCCCCGGCGGCGGCCACGACGTCGGGCTTCTACGACGTCTCCAAGGTGCATGGCGAGGCGCCGCTCGGCCCTCGGCGGCGGCGGCGGCGGCGACGACAATGCAAAAGGCTCTGGAGAAGCCTTGCGGGGGTCTGGGGCCCGGGGGGGAAGGTTTCGCGCGGGCATCTGCGTTTTTTCTCGCGACCTCTGCGCGACCTCCGCGCGATCCTCGCGCGGACTCCGTGGCCGCGCCGATGTGGCGCTGGGTCGCACTGTGGCGGCGTTGGCATGTGCGCCGTGCCATAGAAACTTGTCGGGTGCTCGGGTGGATTGAAGGGGCCCTGAGACACACAAATACATACACAAATAAAAAGATTCCCCATCTTTTTCAAGATTTTTGGGGTTCTTGTCCTCCCCCCACTTCCCATCTGTTCCGGGGAAGCGCCGATGAATTGTGTCTGCGTGCTTCTTTCCCTCCTGATGGATGGCACGCGTCATGCGGCGACGACGGCACCAGGGGGTCGCCGCCTGCTCCGCCCCCAGGCCTGCCCGCGTCGTGGGAACAAAACATCCCGGCGGCGGGCTCCTGGCAGTTTTTTCGGCCCCTCGGGGGGCGCTCGCGGGGCCACGGACGGGGCCGTCAGAAGTCGGTCCCGGGCAAAGGCTGCATCCATCCTCTTCTACCTTCCTTTCCTCTTCCTCCCACCTCCTTCTCTCCTCCTCCTCCTCCTCCTCCTCCTCCTCCTCCTCCTCCTCCTCCTCCTTCCCCTCCCTCCCTCCCTCCCTCTTTCTCCTCCCCTCCCTCCCTTCCTCCTCCCAGCGGCCCAGTATGGGAAAAACGCGAACTTTAGCAGCATGGTGCATCGGGTCCTGAGGGAAGCGGGCCCTGAAGCTTGGTGCTGTCCCCCAGGACGAGTCCGTCATCCCTCAGGGCGTGAATCACCTGCCCCGCTTTCGCTTCCAGGCAAAACCGAGTCGCACCACGCGCCTCCTCGTCAAGCGGCCTGGCGAGTACAGGCCGTCGTTCAGCATCGCTTGGTATCTCTCGGAAGCGAGGGTGGTCAAAAGCGAGGTAGGTTTGTTTTCCCCCTAATCCTGAGCTGTTTTCTGGTCGTCCCGGGGCTCGTGGAGGGCCGAGGGTCCGAAAGCGGTGGAACATCTCCGGACCCCCGTTTCTCGCAGGGCCCGCTTCCCCCATGAGGAGGAGGAGGAGAAGGAGGAGGAGGAGGAAGAAGAAGAAGAGGAGGAGGAGGAGGAGGAGGAGGAGGAGGAGGAGGAGGAGGAAGAAGAGGAAGAGGAGGAGGAGGAGGAGGAGGAGGAGGAGGAGGAGGAGGATGGGGAGGAGGGGGAGGAGGGGGAGCAGGAGGAGGAGGAGGAGGAGGAGGAGGACATCCCAGGTCTGGGCCAGGGCATCGGCGCGTTTTGGATCTCTCGGGTTCGGGTCGGAGAGTCCAGCGCCCACTCATCTCTTCTCTTCGGAGGCAGGTCCTGGGAGGTCGAGTTCTGACTCTGCCGATGTTCCGAAGACTGGCCGAAGCCGGCTTACTTCGGCGAGATACCGCTGAATCCAGCTGACTCCAGCTGCATCCGCGGCCTCATTCGGCGGAGCAGCCCCCCAATGGGTCGGAGGTGGATAGACCTCCTACCCTGACACGTCGATAAAGGAATTGGCCGTTTTCGGTTCTCGAGAGGGCGTCGCGGCCGTCATTTTTGCGGGTCCAGGTCCGTCGGTTTCGGTCCCAGGCCGTTATCACTGAGGGGAGGTTTACTGAAGGGAGGTTTGTCCACCGCCGGATGGGGCTTAATTCTCCGTAGTCCTTCCGACGAAAACCTCCCAGCAACGGCCTAACCCTTCCGCGTGACAGAGGGCAGCAGCTGGGCGTGAGGGCGTGACCGCGAGGGGTTGGCTCTGCTCCGCCGGGGGCGCCGCCGCGCGGAGGGAGCTCGGAGCGGAAAAAAGCGGCGGTTCAGCGCCGTCTGGCGACCCACGATGCACAACGACGACGACGGCGAGCTCCACGCTCGACGGACGACGCCGGCGGCGACGACAGGGAGACCAATGACGGCGAACGACGACGACGAACGACGAACGACAAGCGACGGTGACGAACGGCGAGGGCGATGAACGACGAACGGCAAGGAGACGAGCGAGGAGTGACGACGACGACAACGAACAACGTCTGCAGTTGCCAGACATGCAATGTCGCGATTTTGTTCAGTGCGAGGTCCCCGGAAGCTCCGACCTTTCCTCATTGTCGTTTTTTTTCGTTCCGAGCCGCTTCTTGACGGCCCCGGAGTCTGGCGAAGGCCCCCCAGGTCCGAAAGCGGTCATACCCGCCTCGTCAGAATTCTCGCACGACGCGAACACGTCTGGGGAACAGCGTTAAATCGGGCCCGTCCCTCTACAGGAGGAATATGTAAAAAGTATTTAAAAATAATCAGGGGGCGAGTTTCGGGGCATTCTTGATTATTTTTGAGCATGTTGCTACTATTCTCGATTTTTCGCCCAAAATCCGCATGTCGGGGGACACGCCCGACCTGAGGACAGCGTCTGTAGTGGGTGGGGTCCTCCTCGCGCCGGCGGGCGCCCCCAGGACGGGGGCATGGGCGCCCTGCCCCCGTGGTGGGTGCTGCACGGCGTGCAGCCGGCAGGCAAGCCCAAGGACAGCCCCGCGTGCGGCGCCCGCTGGGCAGCGCCGACGTCGGCGTTGTTGTTCTTCGGTGTTGGTTTGTTTCGGTTCCGGTTTCGTCGACGTATATTCGTCGTTCGTCGTCGTCGTTCTCGTCGTCATTCTCGTCGTCGTCGTCGTCGTCGCTTTCGTCGTCGTGGTGCTGGTCGTCGTCGTCGTCGTCGTCGTTGTCGTTTTCGTCGTCGTCGTCGTTTGTTTCCTCGGTTTTCTCGTTGTCGTCGTCGTCCTCGTTCGTCGTCGTTGTCGTCGTCGTCGTCGTCCTTTTCCTTGTCGTTGTTGTTGGGGTCGGCATCGTCGTTTTCGTCAGGGTCGTTTCCATATTCGTTGTCGTTTCCGTATTGGAAGGCGCCGTTTTCATCGTCGTCGTCGTTGTCATTTTTCTCTGGCACGAAATCTCGGATAACAGGTGTGGGATCCCTCGATGTCTTGCTTCGCATTCTTCAATGGCAGGCGGAGGAGGGAAAAAGACTGAGGAGGGAGGATGTAGGATCTGTTATGAAAGGCAGAGGAGGAGGAGAAGGAGGAGGAGGAGGCGGAGGAGGAGGAGGAGGTGGTGGTGGTGCTGCCGCTGCTGCTGTTGCTGCTGAAGGGTGGTTCCTGAAACAGTGCTTGCACTCGGGGTGGAAGCAACGGAGGAGGGAGGAAGAGGAGGAGG
>CAUYUJ010003725.1:347079-349579 GCA_963575745.1 Prorocentrum cordatum
GAGGTGGAGGAGGGGAAAGGGGAGGCGGACGGAGAGGAGGAAAAGGACATGGAGGAGGAGATCTGCGTATAGTCCTACAGGAAGTGCAGGGGGGTGTAGGGACTTCGCCGCGCGGTCCCCCTGTGCTCGCTCCTCGCCGCTCGCTGTCGCCGGGTGGGCGTGCCGCGGCTTCGCTCTCGTGGCCGCCCCTGCCGCAGTCGATCCCCTGCTCGTGGCCCCTCCGGCCTGGCTCCGACTGCAGTCGCCGGTGACTCTGCCGCGGGCTCGCCGCGCGGCCGCCCGTGCGCCCTCGTCGCCGCTCGCAGCCGCCGCGCCTCGCCCCTCCTTGCCGCCGGGGTGGCCGTGCCGAGGCTCCGCCGCGCGGCCGCCCGAGGCCCGCGCGCCGCCGCCGCCGGTCGGCGCCGCGTCGCCGCCCGGCGTCGCTTGGGGTGTGTGCCGCCGCTCGCAGGCGCCGGGCTTCCTCCCGGGGTCTCGCCGCGCCGCGGCCTCCCAGGGGGGGGCTTCCCGCCCAGAGCCCCCCCTATATTGGAGCTCGGCGAGCACGGGCGGCGCCCTTTGCGCCGTCGGGGCCCGCCGCCCGCGGGGGAGCGCGCCGGAGCGGAGCGGAGCGCGTCCAGCGAGGGGCGGTCGGGGCGGGTACGGAGAGAGCGGGGACGAAGCGCAGGCCCAGAGGCTGACACCAGCACCCAGGTCGGCGGTGCGCCTCCGACCCAGGGCCCGCCAGCAGATCACAGGCTGGTGCCGAAGCGGTTCCAAGAGAGCCTGGGAGGCCCGAGAGTGCCCAGAGGATGTTCAAGGTTGCGCCCCGGAGGTGGTCACTGCCGATGGCTGCAGTTGTTGCGGCTTTTTCTCGCCGCCTTATCCTGGGGTCCCGTGGCTCACTACATTCGGCTGTTGCGATTCTTTGGTGGCCTCCCATGGGCCTGGGGCCCCACCGACGCTGACTGCTGCATGTTTCTTGTAGCTGCCAATTGGTGCCCGTGCCCTGCTGGTCTTGGTTTTTGATCCCCCTGCCCCATCACTCCTCCTCCTCCTCCTCCTCCTCCTCCTGCCCTTCCTCCTCCTCCTCCTTCTCCTCCTCCTCCTACCACAATTACACAATGTGAATACTACTCTCCTCTCCCCTGATGACGAACGGAAGATGTTCGGGCCCCTCCGTATTGTTTTTTACACAGGATTACCGGGAGGGTTTTGTTTCGCTCGGGTTGTTTTGCAAATTGGTGTTCCCGCTGAAGCGTTGGCCTCATTTTCGCGCTTCCGCTCGTTACGAGTCGTGCTCCCGCTGCAGCGCTGGCGACATTATTTCCAGTGCCATGTCACGGCATGCAATGCAATGCTATGTGGTGTTCTTCTGTGCGATGCCATGCCTTCAGCTGCAATGCTAGGATGTGCAGTGTTTGACTACGCAGTGCCACGCCATGCTATGCCATGCTACGGTTTGATCTTCAACACCATGATATACCATGTTATGTTCTGTGCCGGTGTGCGATGCCATGATTTGCGTTGCAATGCATTGTGATGCAATTCTTCGCTACGCCACGCCACGCCATGCTATGACATACTACGCTCTGCCGTGCCCTTTTACGCATTGCTATGTCGTGCTCTACGATGCATCGCGCACCCTCTCGGGAACATTGCCTTGCTCGACATCCGACTGTGCGAATCGAGAGGAGATCTACACAATGGTGAGGGATGGGAGGGAGGGGTAGGACGTCAGATATGACGCGAACGCACCTAGCTTGTCACTCCTCTCGTCCCCTCCCTGCCTCCCTCCCTCCTCCCTCCATCTCCCCCTCCTCTTCCTTCCTCCTGCTCCTCCTCCTCCTCCTCTCCTCCTCTTCCTTCCTCTGCTTCCTCCTCTCCTCCTCTCCTCCTCCTTCTCGTCCTCTCGCTTCGCCTATCCTCCACGAACTCCTCCTCCCTCCCTCCTCCCCCCTTCCTCCCCCCTCCCTCCCCCCCCCTACCCCCCCTCTCTCCCCCGGTCTACCGCGACAGCGACGCCGGCGGCGGCGGCGACGTCGACCTCTGCGGCGCCGCGGCCGCCGGCCGCCGGCCGCCGGCGGCTGTTCGGCGCCGCCGAGGAGCGCGGCTCCTGGAAGTCCGTGGCCTTCTCGGAGGACGGCCCGCGCGGCGCCGTGCGCCTGTGGCGCCCCCTCTGGGGTGCTCGAGCACAGTCGGGCGGAGGCGGCAGCAGGAGGAGGAGGAGGAGGAGGAGGAGGGGGAGGAGGAGGGGGAGGAGGAGGAAGAGAAGGAGGAGGAGGAGAAGGAGGAGGAGGAAGAGAAGGAGGAGAGAGAGGAGGAGGAGGCGGAGGAGGAGGAGGAGGAGGAGGAAGAGAAAAGAGGAGGAGAAAGGATGAGGACGAAGAGGAGCGATGGAAGAGGAAGGATGAGGAAGAGGAGGAGGAGGTAGGTAGGACAGATGGGGAGGAGGATTAGGAGGAGGAGGAGGAGGAGGAAAAGGAGGAGGAGGAGGGGGAGGTCTGCGACGTCATGTACGTCC
>CAUYUJ010003725.1:354579-407079 GCA_963575745.1 Prorocentrum cordatum
TCGCTGGTTTTGCAATGGAAAGCGCGACGCTCCCACACCAGAAATCAGTTGACGTCCTGGGGTCTCAGGGTCGGGCTTCTTGTGGAGGGTTTCTTGTGGTCGAGCTCATCCTGTACGTGTCGGTTGTATACCCAGATCCCATCGCTGTAGTTCATTGCCAGCTCCATGGGAAACTGCGCGCGACTGCGCGCGTTCACGCCTGTAGCCGGTGTCCCCGCGCGACCGCGCGACTGTTGCGTGGGGGGGTGTCGGGGGGGGGGGGGGGGTAGACACGCGTTACGTCCGGAAGTAAAAACACGACCTCCCTCCTCCTCCTCCTCCTCCTCCTCCTCCTCCTCCTCCTCGTCTGGGCCTCTTCTGTGGGGCCCGTCGCCGGGGCACCTCTGGGGCTCGGGAGACCGGCCCCGGAGAAGCAGGGGCTCCCCTCGACTCCCTTCGCTGGTCGTCTCCACTCGGTGTCACTGGCATCCGTCGACGAAGAAGATCACCACCCACCAAACCACCCCAACCCAACCCGAAGGCCTCAATTTGCCCTCCATTTCCAGTTGGGGGGGGGGCGGGGAACATTGAACAAAAACACATATGGAACCCGTACCCCCCCCCAACCCGAAATTGGGGTCTTCGGGTTGGGTTGGGGTGGTCTGGTAGGTCGTCAGAAGAAAATGCGATGTAAACACAAACTCTTGGGGCTCCGCGCGGATTTCTCGGATCCGCGCTGGGAGCCTCCCGGCGGCGCTGGAGGCGCCGCCCCCGGCGCGCTTCGCGCGCCAGGGAGGGGGGCGCCAGGGAACGCCAAGAGTTGTTATTCTTTTTCTTCTAATCCGATTCCGATTCGGCTCGGCCTCGGATTCCGATCTGGGCTCCGATGTCTCGACGGAGGCCCTTTGGCCTGTCGATTTCCGCCGATACCTCTCCCGACTCGGCTGCCGGTTTTTCTGCCGATCTGGTTCATTTCGATCGCCCACCCAACTCATTGGTTCTGAGCTTGCCTGAGGACCGGGTCGGGACGTCTGGGGCCGTGGATTGAAAACATCAGATCGGCGGATGTCGGCCAGGAGCACAAAAAGGACGTACACGTACATGAATCCGCGCTGGTTTTCGAGAGTACGCATTGCGCGAACGTTCGCATCACGCGGCCAGTCTCGCAGATCGGGCGGCCGTGTTCATGCACATGGTGGGGCGCGTGCGTCCTTTGTGGGCTTCCTGGTCAGCGGCACCCCATCCCTGGCCTGTATAAGCTCCCTGGTCGGGGCTACGCCTCCCTGGCCAAGCCAGGAGGGCGTGGAGACCGCCCCTGGCCCCGGTGGATCACCACCCACCAAACCACCCCAACCCAACCCGAAGCCCTCAATCTGCCCTCCCTTTCCAGTGGGGGGGGGGGGATGGGGGAACGTTGAAATAACACACGTGGGACCCGTACCCCCCCCACCCCGATATTGGGGTCAAGTTCGGGTCTTCGGGCTGGGGTGGGGTGGTCTGGTAAGTAGGTGCTCCGTGGACGTGCACACGTCGCGCCGGCCCGCAAGGCTCCGCACGCTGCCGGCCCGGCCGTCGGCGGTGGAGGCGCTGCCGAGCCCGATGGAGCTCGGGCGCAGGCCGCAGCGGGCCTCGACGCTGGGCGGCGCCGGCCGGCCGCCGGGCTCTCGGGAGGCCAGGGCGCGGACTGCACGCAAGAGCGGCCCTTCTTTATTTGCACGATGGAGATGGGCACGGGAAGAAGGGGCACAGTGTTCAGCAGCAGTTCTCGTTCATTCTGAACAGGGCTCGCTGTCCGCGCCTCCGCGGCCTGCGTCCATGTGAGGCAGAAGGCCGCCTGCCCAACAGCGGCCGCTGTTGGTTGGGGACGACATTTGCTGTTGGGCATTGTGCCCATTGTTTCCGTGCCCATGTCGGGCGTCCAAATCTTACCAGCCTCGAACGTATCCCTATCCCTGAGTTTGATACGCCAAAAGGCGATGATAATCTTAGGGATGCGCCCTCAAAAAAAATGAGGGAGTCCCTAAGATTGGCATCGTGATGAGGAGATGCCCAGCATAGGGATAGGGATATGTTCCAGGCGGGTGACCTTCGCCGGAGTGACTTTTGGTGCGACCCCGTTGGGGCCCCTCGATCGCCGAGCGCGCTGCGAGAGTGGCGTCTATTGCGCGCTTGCGCTCGGTCTCCCAGCGGCCCCCCCAAAGCCGCGCACCAAAGGTCGCTCTCATGGTAGGTTCGCGTCGCGTCGACTGGCGGCGACTCCGCCGCTGGCGTTCAACGTTGAATTCCGCTGTCGACCCAGAATCGGTCGATGTGGAGCGATCTGACGATCCGGAAACGGCCGAACGTTCGAGGCTGAACGACCCCCGCGGTGTCAGAAACCTTCGGTGGCAAACCATGGGCGCCCGGTCTATACCCTCGCAGTGCCGTCTTCGGCGTCGATGGGAGCCGGCTGGCGTCTGGGAGCCGGGGAGATAGCGCCGACCCAGCGTCGGCCGGCGCCGGTTGGCGCCCACGCCTGCGTCGACGAGCGCCGATTCGGAGGAGGAGGAGGAAGAGTAGGGGGAGGAGGAGGAGGAGGAGGAGGAGGAGGAGGAGGAGGAGGAGGAGGAGGAGGAGGAGGAGGAGGAGGAGGAGGAGGAGGAGGAGGAGGAGGAGGAGGGGGAGGAGGAGGAGGAGGAGGAGGAGGAGGAGGAGGAGGGGAGGAGGAGGAGGAGGAGGAGAGGAGGAGGAGGAGGAGGAGGAGGAGGAGGAGGGGAGGAGGAGGAGGAGGAGGAGGGGAGGAGGAGGAGGAGGAGGAGGAGGAGGAGGAGGAGGAGGAGGAGGAGGAGGAGGAGAGGAGGTGGAGGAGGAGGAAGGAGGAGGAGGGCGCGGGGAGGCTCCCGCGAGCTGCCACCGCAGCAGCAGCTCCAGCGCCGAGGTCGGCACGTCACCGGGCCTGCCGGGGCCCTCCTCCTCCTCCTCCTCCTCCCTCGTCCTCCTCCTCCTCTCTCCTCTCCTCCTCCTCCTCGTCTCGTCCGCCCTCCTCCTCTCCTCCTCCTCCTCTCCTCCTCCGTCCTCCTCCTCCTCCTCCTCCTCCTCCTCCTCCTCCTCCTCCTCCAGGGAGGGGGGCCGCTCCCGCGTGCAGCCCCCTGCGCGGGGCAGGGCTCGGCGCGCGGGGGGGGCGGCCCGCGGCCAGGGTCGCGGCAGGGCGAGGCCGCTCCGCCGACGTGGACCAGGGGAGGCGAAGCCACCCGGGCCCGGTAGCCGACGTTTACGAAATGTCGAAGGTAGATCGACCTCCAGCCCTGACACGTGGATCCGCGAGTCGGCCGTTCTCGGTTCGCGGGAGGGCGTCGCGACCGTCACCCTTGCGGGTCCAGGTCCGTCGGTTTCGGCCTCAGGCTGTTTTCATTGAAGGGAGGTTTACTGAAGGGAGGTTTTGCCACCGCCGAACTTAACGGCCCTGGGCGTTTGTTGAACAGCCCTGCCCTGTTCGACTCCTTCCGTGGGGTGATTATCATTGGGGTTTACGAAGCGGCCCTGGGCGTTTACTGAACGGCCCTGGGCGTTTTCTAAACGGCCCTGGGCGTTCACTAAACGGCTCCACTCTAGCGCTCCTTATGGGGGTGGATTTTGTTGCCCTCTAGTGGAGAGCAGCGGCCCCGCGCGCCCAGAGTGGGAGATCGGCACGCTTGGGGCGCCCCAGAGGGGGCCCTCGCTTGCGAGGGTCGAAGGAGTTGTCGTCTCCTAGGGCGCCTAGAGCCAGAGGAGAAGGAGGGATACTCTAGGCCTCCTGGATGGGGTCGGAGTAGATGGGTTCGGAGGATCGCTCCGCATCGCCGATGCGGCTCGATGCGGAGCCCGATTTGCTTCACGTCGACGTCGCCGATGCATAGCCCACGTCGACGATGCATCGCCGGTGCATCGCCGATGCATCGCCGATGTATCGGCGATGCGGCGCGATCCTCCGACCCCATCTACTCCGACCCCATCTAGGAGCCCTCTAGGTACCCGGCCCTCGCCGCCACCGTTGGATTCGCCTCGAACTGCTGATCAGAACGCACCCCGGGAGAGGGCCGAGGGGGTGAAGCGGCATTGGTATTTTTTGGGGCCTACCTCTCCAGAACAGAGAGGTCGTCTCGTCCTCGGCGCAAGGCCGGCGGGAGAGAAGCGGGGGCGGCTCCGCGGGCGGACGCCGGCAGAGAGGCCGGCGGGCGCCCGCGGGCGTCAGCGAGGTGGGCCCCCAAGGGATGGCGACAGGTTGGAGCTCGGGGCTCAGGAGGGAAAAAACACACAGACACAATTAATCGTCGATCCCCCAGAAAATATGGGGAAATATGGGAAGTGGGGGGGAAGACAGAAACCCAGAAAATATGGGAACATATGGGGCACCTTTTTATTTGTGTGTTTTTATTTGTGTGTTCCAGGGCCCCTTCAGGGGCGTCCGGCATTCGAAGAAGAAAACAGGACACGAATACAACCTTTTGGCGCTCCGCGCGGATGTCTTGGATCTGCGCTGGGGCACCCTCGGCGGCGCCTCCGGCGCCGCCCCTGGCGTGCCCCGCGCCGCACCGCCCGACAGCAGGGCCTGTGCCTCTGGATCCGCTGTCCTCCGAGGCCCACCGGGGAGCAGGTCTCGTCACGCTGGCGGCAGGTCTGGCCAAGCTGACAGCGCCTGTCCAGCCGGACAGGGATCGCTGTCACGATGGCTACAGCCAGCCCGCATAGCAACTTTCCGATGTTACCCCTTCGGCCTATCCTTGGCTGCTTTGGCCGCGCCCCGCCCGCAAAGTGTCGACATGGCCTTCCAAGGCTCTTGCATCCTTATCGTGCGTCCTTCTCACACGGCTGGGGAAACGAAATACTCGAGTACGCCGGAACTCGTGTTTGCCGAGGTTTTTTGACGAGCGCGTCTTGGATCCTGACGGTCCAGTTTCCGTGGGATGCTTGCAGCGGGAGCTCGCGTCAAATTTCGGGCAGGGTCTCGCCATTTTCATGGTGGCCCCGTCAGGCCAAACCGCGTCCTTCGATCCCGAGTCTTACGTTTCTCCGATACGGGTTGGCTGTAGATCTGTTGCCTGGTGTTCCACATGCCGGGCGCGCGGGCGCGCACAGAGGCCGACTCCCCGCATGCCAGGAGCGGGCCGTTTCTGGCGCCGGAGCCTGGGGATGCCGCGGGGCGCCGGCCATCCAGCCACACCGGCGGCAGGCAGGACGCGTCGCTGTCTGCAACAAGGGTCTCGCTGCCGGAACTTTTAGAAAAGCGCGCTTCGCGCCGCAGCAAGGAGCGCGCGCCCTCACTGGCTCCGCCGCAGAGAGGGGAGGACTACTCGTCGCTGCCCCGGGTGGGGTCCATGCCGCAGCTTGCCAACGACAGGGGGAAGCAGCACGACCCGCGATCCGCGAGGTCCCTGCGCACACCCGACGACGGGGCCGTCGGCAGCCTGCCCCGCGATTCCACGAGGCTCACGTCGGGCAACAGCAGGCTTCGAGTCAGCACGCGTTCTGAGGCGGAGAGGTCGCCCCGTAGATCCACGTCGTGCATGAAGCTGCCTCGGCTGAGCGCCCGTTCTGAGGCTGGGGGCTCTGTTGCAAGCACCCGCGAGCCGCAAGAGGAGTGGCGTTCGGGCGGGCTGTGGTCACAGGCGCAGACGCCGCGGAGTCCCCGTCCTAGCCGAGACCGACAGGCGGAGGCGATGAAGGACATCTGCCAGCTGCAGCGGGAGAACGGGATTCCGATGGAGAGCATGCAGGCGGCGATGACGCTGTTCAGGCAGCACGCGACAGTGCCAGAAGGGGGCTCAGTCTTTGCGGACGGGGAGCTGACGAGGGCGAATCTCGCGAGCGTCATGAGGCAAATGACGGAGTCTATGGATGAAGTCATGGAGACTTGCTTGGTGGACAGCGCCTTCAGTGTAGCGGACAAGGACGGCAATGGTTCCATCAGTTTCTACGAGTTCGCTATTTGGTTCTCGAGTCATAGTTTCGATGAGCATTTCAATGTAGGTGCCGAAGAGCTTGAGCTGCGCAACTTGTCCCGTCAGCTCGAAATGCCTCCGTCCGAGATAGACGCGCATCCTGCTGCCTGCGGCAACCCCGCCACCGTGCCAGCATGGCATCGACATCGATGCACGATGCCTCCACCCGGCTTTCCCAAGTAGTCTCGGCCGACACATCTTGGGGCCCTCAGGGCGGCCGCGCCACAGCTGTCAAGTGCTACCCAGGACTTGTTCGGGGGGCTTCGGGGGCGCCTCGTGGGGGCTTGTCGAGGTCTCGGTGCCATCTCGAGTAGGATGGTTCCACCGAGCTCTTCCAAATAGGCTCGTTTCAACGATCCTGGGGCCGATGCATTGTCGTGGGGCCATCTTGAAGCCCTGTTGGTGCGGCCTTGGGCCGCCTTGGGCTGTCTTGGGGAGGGGTGGCCGGAGTATAAATATACGTCTCTGGGAGAAGGTGTAGGAGCGCTACGCTGCACCGCTGCCATTTTGGATCAGTCGCGTCCAACCAGTACGATATATCGTGCTTTCTTCACGCGGTATCATGCCCCAAACAGTGTTTACAGTTTGGGTTTCTTATTTTTTCTCAGAAGAACTGTGCCGTGTCTTTCTGTCTGGCAGCTATGTGGCCGCCGTCGCCGCCTCGTCGCCGCCCGTCGTCTGGGCCGTGTCTTCAGTCTGGCGGCTATGTGGTTGCAGTCGCCGCCCCGTCGCCACCTCGTCGTTGCCCGTCGCCGCCGTTGAATTGCACTACGCAGGTTGCACGTCTTAAAAAAATGCGCCTGTGGTGGACTTTGTCGTCGCTCATGTCTTGCTCAACAGGTGCTGCACCATACGCATTGCACGACATCGGTTGCACTAGATAGTGCAAACACAAGGTATGGCGGAACCGCATACATAGCACACCGTATATCGTACACAATAGAGTGCACTACGTAAACGTTCCGTTCCCGAGAAGGTACGCAGATGTACCTCCCACCCGATTTCACGCTAGGTGTTTCCGTATTGCTTGTCCGATGCGATTCTGCACGCTCGTGCAATCATGAGTCCGTTCCATCCAGGCAGTCCCTTCATCGAACCCCGTCTCACCCATGGCAAAGAATTGTGTGCGCGCACGCGCGATCATTAAACTCCTCCGGTTGCCAAGAGGCCTTTTGCAAAAACGCATAATAATATTATTAGTACTATTAAAGCGAGGGTGCAATTCACACGAGCGCGCCTGCGCGCGCGCATGCCGACATCCTTCAACAACCTCAAAGTCCGTATGGATGTCTGAGCCGGGTGTCCCGAACATTTTTTTACCGAAAAGGTAATTGGCTTCGTAATGGGAAGCTTCAAACAAAGCATACATTCGCGCTTCTGCGAGTATTTCTGGGTTTGCAGCGACAGTAGTCACGAAAACAGCACCTGCGTTCGCGCTCTTGCGAACTCAGCAAATCAATCGGTTGTACAACATTTTCGCCCAATTGTGCCAAACATCCTCCCGCGCCGCATGTCGAATTCACTCGAACGCCCTGGCTCGCGTTCTGGGGGAGGGGGGGGGGCACGGCTCCTGTCAAACAGCGCCATGCGGGCCACTCACGCGCGTCGGCCGCGCACGCATGTCGAACCAACACGTTCATCACTGATGCGAGGACACCGTCATCGTCATCGGCTTGATCAATATCGGCGCCGTCATTGCCCTTGTGCCGTCACTGTCATCACCGTCACCACCATCTCAACTATCAGCATCATCGTGTTTACCGTTGCCGGTGTCGCCATAATACCGCTCCCCCCCAAGTCACCCACTCGCACTGAAGTGACTGCTGGGGGTCTCCAGCGGTCACCGCCACCGCGGCCGCGTCGGCCGCGCCAGGCGAGCAGACGCTGCGCGCGCGAGCATGCGTCGGCTAGCGCGGCCGCGTGGATGCACCGGCCAAGACCAAGCTCTCATCGCAATCACCGCCGCATGGTTTAGCAAGCCAAATTGCAGGTGGGTGGGCGTGGTGGTCGCCCGAGGAGTGGAGCTGGCTGATCCTGTTTATCTCATGCCAAAATGAATTGCGCCGCGTAGATTCTCTTCTTTGAAAGAGTATTCGCGCCCCCCCCCCTGGACTTTATGCCCCACCTTTTCGTAATGCATTTCGCATCAGATTCTGCGTGCCCGCCCATCTAAGTTCATTTAACTCCAGACGCTCGCGCAAATACCCCCGTCGCCCTGTGGAAACATGTCTGCGTGCACGCGCGAGCCTCTTTCAAACAATGGGCTTAAGTGCGCGCGCGCGTGTTGTCGCGCGCACGTGCCAACATTTTCCAGGAAGCATCGCTTTCTTGAAACATAGAGAACGAGGGGCCTGGAACTGTGAGAAGTAAGGGTTTCGCAACTTTTTCTTGTATAAAAAGCATGCGCTCGCGTTCGCTCGTAAGAGAACCATCGGTTCGCCATCTGCGTTGTCTTTGTCATTGATCTTGATGCGCCTCTCGCGCGCAAGTGTCGGCATCGTTCGAACGTCTTTGCGCGCGCGGTGTCGCATCCACGTGTTGCAACAAAGGGGCGAAGTGCGCGCGCGCGCGTCGTCGCGCACGAATGCCGAACCCCCCCCAACATTCGAGGTGCCGCAAGATTTTCAACATCAAGTGTTCCGAACAGGTATCAAGCGCTAGTAGATTCGCAACAGGGATCTTCAACCGCAGAGAGACACATTCGCTCGCGCCCTCGTGAATTCTGAGCCAAGCGGTCGGCCGTAAAACATGGTCATGAACCATGGCCAAACCATCCCCCCGCGCCGCATGTCGACATCATTCGAATGCCTTGGCGCGCGCGCTGGGGGTGGGTGGGCGCCATCCCTGTCAAAGAACGCCATGCGAGCCGCTCGCGCGCGCCGGTTTCGCACGCGCGTCGAACTTTTCAACGCCTCCGCCACTGATGCGAGGGCACTGTTATCGCCATCGGCGTGATCAGCATTGCCGCCTCCATTGCCAATGTGTCTGCCATGATCATCATGGTGTCTGCACTTGCCGACGTCGCCATGATGCCGCGCCGCCCGCGTGTCAGCGCTGCTTGCGAGACGCGCTGGGGGGCCCCCCAGCGGTCAGCGCCGCCGCGGCCGCGTCGTTCGCGTCAAACTAGCTGGCCGCTCTGCGCGCGAGCCTGCGCGCGAGCGCGGCCGCGGAGATCATCGCAGTGGCCACAGCGTGGGTTTTGCAAAACAAGTAAAGGGCGGGTGGGTGGCACGATGGCGCGAGCAGTGAAGTTGGCAAGTTCAAGGTTGGCAGGGTAAATGGCACCGCGTAGGTTGCACCATATGGGTTGCCACGCATCGAATGCAGCGCGTTGGTTGCGCGACGTGATTTCCGCGCCCGCGGTGCGCCTCGCGATCGCTCGCAACGTGGCTAGCAGCACAAGTTTTTCACGACGCAGATTGCACGCGTAGCTTGCGCAATGTAGCTTGCACCGCGCCAACGCTGCAAATATTACGCACCCTAGACAACGCCGCGCCGGTTGCGCAGCGTGTATTGCGCAGCATAGATTACCAGAGACAGACTGTGGTCCGCGCAGGCTAACATTTGCTTGATTTACAGCGTTTCCGCCACTGCACGACTTCTCCACCCGCGCCTGCCACAGTTCTACAGCCGAGCGGTGGGGCGCTTAGGATTGGGGAGGTTGGCTCGAGCTTTTCTGGCTCAAGCTGTTCTGGCTGAGTTATCTCCGCAATATCTGCTACCCTTTCTATATTCCTTGCCTTCTGCCGCTTGCGCCGCCCAGCCTCGCGCATTACATGGGGCATGAACGACGCCAGCGCGTGGCTCCAGGTGGCGATCGAAGCCGCGGTAGCGGGTGCGCTCCGAGCTCAGCAACAACCGCAGCGGCCGCTGCGCCTGCGGCCGAGCAGGGCGCCCGAGCTTCGGCTGCTCCCAGTGCGCCAGCGCCCTCGGCGCTCCCGGCGCTGGATGCGGACGGCCTGGCACCCTCCCCGGTGCCCCTGGAGCTAGCGGCCGGGAGCCCGGCGCGGTCTCTGGCAAGGGGGCGGGGGCCAATTCCCATGCCCTCGCGCCCACCAGAACGCTGGACACTGCCGAGGAGCAGTCGCCCGAGCTGGCGGGTTTCGCTCGCGCCCGCTACGCCCGAGGTGGCCATCCCAGCCGCGGCGGTGGCGCCGCCCGCTGGGGCCATCACGGTGCTTCCGCGCTGGTAGCGCTCGGCTGCTTCGCGGGAAGTGCCGGAGGCGGACCCGCGCGCCGCGCGCGCCCCGCCGGAGGGGGGCCCCTGCGCGCCCTGGTCGCCGAACCCTGGCCCGAGGAGGCGATCCAGAACGCCCCCGTCGCCCAGCCCTCTCCGCGAGGCGCGCCAGTTGCGAGCGGCGCGTCGACGGGCCGCCACGGAGAGCAAGAAGCCTCTTGACGGGAATGAGGAGGACAGTCATGATGAGAATTGCCCGTCTGTTGCCGAGGCGCCAGACGTGCTGGTGGCTTGGTGGCGCGGCTTCTTGCTCGGCCCTCTCATGATCGCTGCCTCGGCGCCTCAAGCGCGGTGCATGGCGGCCGCGCTCAGCGCCGCTGCGGCGTCCGAGCCCGCGTCCGCGCTCAGCGAGTGCTCGAGCCCAGCTCCTCGGGGCATCATCGCGTCGGACTCGGACTTGGAGCGCGACGTCAGGCCCCGACCCTGGAGCTCGCAGGACGACGTCGACTCCCAGGCTGATGACGGCGACGCCCAGGCTGACGACGTCGACGTCGACTCTCAGGATGTTCGCCACACGGAGGTCGCGCGGATGGACAAGGAGGTCGCGCCGATGGACATCGACGACGCCCTCCCCGACGCCGTTCCCGACGCCCACGGCGCCTTTCCTGGCGCCCTTCCCGACGCCCGCGACGCCCTTCCGCGCGTCGCCGTCCCCGACGCCCTCGTCGCCCTTCCCGACGCCCGCGACGCCCTCGCCCGAGCAGGGTGCATGGGCGGCGAGCAGCTCTCGTCTACGCAGGGCGATGGCGTCGCCGCCGAGGCAGCCGCGGCCCCGGCCGACGCTCTACTCAGCGCCGCGGACGCCGCTGCGCACCTTGTGAGCTTTAGTACAGCATCGGCAGGGGCATTGACGCCGTCCACGTCGCAATCGCTGCACAGCATGGACTACATCAAGGCGCTGGCGAAGGTCAAGGCATGGCACGAGGAAGGCGCAGCGGCGGCCGACATCCTCTAGCGCTTGCAGCATGCAGCGGGCCGCCTCCAGCGTCGGGGGGCGGATCGCCGGGGCCGCCGCCTGGTGAGACAGGGCGCTGCGCGCGCGGCGGCCGCGGCGCGCGTGCGGCAGGGGGGCCTGGCCTAGCCCCCTGAGCTCCTGGCGCGCCCGGCGGTGCTGTCTCCGTCGTTTTCGCCCCCACTGCAGCCGCGGTGGCGTCGTCTCCGGTGCCAGGTGGGATCGACGTGCTCGTGGAGCTCGTTCTCGCACTCTGCTTCATGGTATGCTAGATTCACAATATCTTCGCAGGAGGCTCGCTCTCCTTGGCTCCATCGCGGCGCGGTCCTGCTCCTTCTCTGAGGCCCTGGCGCTGAGGCTCGCGATGCAGGCCGCCCCTTTGGCGCAGGGGGCCTCTCGCTGAGGGTTGCGATCCAGGCGTCCACCGGATGGGAATCTCCGCGCCGTTCTCGGGTGCGCATTTTTCAATTTGTTAGCTCCCAGCCGTTGTTGCGACAGTCTTATGGTTATTTTCCAGCGCCGCCCGCGCCATTGCGACAGTTTCGGCGCGTTTCCCCCCCCGCCGCTGCGTTGCCACGGGCGTTTGCGAATTATCTCTCCCAGTTTTGTCCGCTCTTCCTTCCCCCTTCCTTCCTCCTCTCCCTCGGCTTAGGTTCTGGATCTTTCTCCCCGCGGCGCGGGGCTTGGCCGGACAAGGTCGACGCGCGCGTTGGGGCGTGCATTGGGGGCGACATCTGTGCAGTTCTTAATGCGTTCCTGGTCTTCACGCCGCGGTTGGATTGTTTCGCGCAGCGGCGGCTGCCGCGCTGCGGGAGTTCCTGCGGCCATGCCCCCCTCCCCGGAGGCTCTCGAGATCTTAGTCTTAGATCTCGTATCATATGCTCATGCGCAAGTGTAAATATCAGATCTTAACAAGTGTGTAGCTCATAAATTTTACGCCACGCGTATATCATTCTAGTCATGTGTTTCCAGATATGAATCATGCGTGCCAGGCATTATCATGTTCGGAAGCTGCAGATGGTCCAAAACGTTGGGTGTGTTCTTCAGGTGTTCTAGAACACCCGCAGAAACTACCCGACATAATGAGTATCTCTTTCGCGTATCACGGAGATGCGGTTATTTGTCCATGCGTTGTTGCGCTCGCCCGTCACTTGAACCATCTACGATTGGATGATGTCCCCGAGCTGATTTCTCTTGGCCGATTGGAGGATGGGTGGGTTCTTCGCCAAGGTAGCGTCAATCCGCGGTGGGTTGGGTCCTTCGCCAAAAGAATTCAATCCGCGGCCCCAGGGAAGTCCCGGCACCGTCCCCACTTCCTCCCCCGCCTACCGACCTCCTGTCTCCACCTCTCGTCCGTCCTGCCCGCTCTCTCGTCTCAACGCGGCCATCGTTCGCTCCCTCCTCGTTCTCCGTCTTTCCTACGCGCCCTTTTCCTCCGCCGCCGTCTGGCGATTTCAAACCCGCCCGATCCCCGCCAGTCGGAATCTGAGTGCTTGGCCACCGTTTCTTGTTTCGCGTCCTCTCCGCGACTGAGGAACAATTCTCCGAACCCCTCTCGTCTCCCGGCCCAGTCTGGGGGCCCCGGCCACGGCGCGCGGCGGCGCTGGCAAGGGGCCGACGACGTCGGGCAGCTGCTGACGCCCGGCCTTTTGCCCTGCCAAGAGGAGTGCATGGGCTTTTCCAATCCCGTGCACCCGCGTGCAGACCTCCGAATATTTATGTTTATGCGTTTGTTTCGGTTCCCGATTCTAAGATGCAGCCTTCTTCTAAAAAGCCCCCCCCCCCCCGCGGCAATGAGTGGAGGCCGGGCTCCAGCGGGATCTCGCCAAGGGCTGCCGCAGCAAGAGAGTCCTCGCGGCATATGTCGAGTTGAGGAAGGCGCCAGTTAAGGAAAAAGGACCAATGACAATTCGTATAATTGCCCTCCTCCTCCTCCTCCTCCACCTCCCCCGGCTCCTTCCGATCATCGCCCCCGCCGATCCCATAGGCGACGCCGCCTGGCCTGCCGCGGCGCGCGCTCAGTGCACAGAGCCATGCTCAGGGTGGCGGGCAATGTGAGGGAGCAGTGGAAGATGGACGAGAGCGAGCTCGAGGAAATGGGCAGAGGCCAACGGCAAGCGCCTGCGCGCGGTGAAGCGCGATGTGGGGCAGGCGTCAACAGGCCCCATGCTCCCTCATCATTCAACGGGCCTTGACGAACCTCAGCGGGCCTCAATGTGTCTCAACGCTGCCGTTGAGATCCGTTGAAGCCCGTGGATGCCCGTCGATGCCCGTTGAAATCCTCCGATTCCCCCGGCGCAGGCGATCATCGAGGCCAGGGCGCAGGCCGGCAGCAGGCGCGCGTGTGTAGTCGAGAACTTCATGTTCAGACCCTTGCCCGGCGCGCGGGGCCAGCGAGCGGGGGGGGGGGGGGCGACGGGGGGGAAGGAGTGCATGCTGAGCAGGGGGCAAGGAGAAAACGAAACCAGAGGGGCGGTGCGGAGGAGGAAAAGTTAAACTGACGAGGTAGAGAAGGAGGAGGCAATCTCTATCCCCGATCAGCCCCATCAAGATGATCGGGAATAGAGGGCGAGAAGGATGAAGAGCGCGAGTTAGCGGGGGCGGAGTGGAGCAACAATGCAGTTGTTCCACCTCCCGAGGTTGCGCGGCGCGCGCAGATGGTAGACGGCAAGGCGGTCGGGCGCAAGGAGACCTCCAAGATGTTGGAGTACAACACCGCGGCCGAGGCGACGTCCAACGTGGTGGCCAAGTTGCCGACAGGACGGCCGTGGACGATGCCGACATTGACGCCAGATCAATTCAAAGCTTGGGGCACCGAAGAGCAGAAGCATAACTTCGCCGTGCACGAGATGGTCGACGGTGGGCAGGCCGCGTGGAGGTTGATACAGAAGTGCCAGCGAGGTGCCGCGTTCCTCTCCATCATGAAGCACAACTCCGGCTCCACCCACCGCCAGGTCATCCAGTTCGCCACCTTTGGGCACTCGGCTGCGGAAAAGGAGACAGCGGTGAAGGGGATGACGAAGCTACTCCAGGACCCAGGAGCTGGCGGCAGGCAAGATAGACGAGAGCGCGGCGAACAAGCGGAAGCTCGAGTTCAAAGTAGAGACCGACAAGCCAGCTGCTGCCATGAAGAGGCCGGCTGCTGCGAAGACTGCGGAGCCACCTTCGGACACCGTGGGGCCTGACTTTGTCGCCGATGGCCCTGGCGGCTCTCCAGGCGGTGGCGCGCCAGCCGATCGGGGGCAAGACGCTGATGACCAGATGGGTGCTGGCGACGAGGCGGGCGCCGGCGACGACGACTGTTGCGATGGCAAGGAGGATATCAAGTCCGAGTTCAGTTAGAAGGTCACGGTGGAGATCGGGGCTACGGCAGCTGGCGTGGCGGTCGCGCAGGAAATCGAGAGCGCGGCAGCATGCGTGACCGTCAAGACAGAGATCGAGGGCGACATCCCTGAGCCAGCAGCCAAGAGGAATAAGATCACGGGCAAGGCCTCCGACACTGACGGCATGTACACCAATGGCACGGTCGATGACAGTGTCATGATTACCGCAGCTGGCAGCGCCTCAAAGTTCGAGCCCATGCCGCCAGCGAAGAAGTTGCCCGAGACGCCAGTGCAAGAGGAGATGGTCGGCGCGGTGAGGCTTTGCTCGTCGCCAAAGTGTTCCGCTGGGTGCACGACATCTGCGGGTGGGAGTTCGAGCGTCCGGTTTGTGCCCGCGGTGGTGTGCAGCAAGGCCCGTCACATCATTTACGTATACACCAATCATTCACTCTCGTCATCATTTTCGTCTACCTCACACATTTTATGTATCCCCCTCCTCATCTTATTATCAGTATGATCGGCTGCTATCCTGCTCTACACCCTCTCCCTCGCACATCCCAGTTGCCTACGTTCAACGATGGTCAACGAGGCCCAACGAGCCTCAATGGGTCTCGACGCCCCCGTTGAGATCCGGTGAGGCCCGTTGAGCCTCCTTGAGGTGTGCTTGAAATGCAGCTACTTGTCCAAGAGGTGTCCGACGTGCACATGGACAGCGACGACTCGAGTTCGGAGGAGGGGTCGCCGTGCTGCTCGATCTTCAGCATGCGGTGATGACGGGACATTCGGCTAACACTGCGGCTATTGCTCGGTGGACAGATCAGGGGAGATCAGGGGAGGCTGGGAGGGCTTCGAAAAGCAACGCCAGGTTCTTGCCGCAGTGTTTCCGTCGCAGCTTCATGCGGCGCGGGGATCCGGGGAGAGGGTTCGTTCGACCCTCCGTTTTAGGAAACTGAAATCCTGGGTCCGAGGCGCACGTGTGCGGGAGGGATATCGGACGTGGTGGTGCGGGCAAGGATATGACGATAGGAACGATCACGGGAGGGCGAGGGAGGTGGGAATCAACGTGTTTTTCCCTTCCACGCCCTCCACCTGAACATGCGCCGCATCAGGCAGCGCCCTCGCACCTCGGTCCTCGTCCTCATCCCCCACGTTGTCCCCCCTCAGCGTTCTGCCCCACTCTAGTTGTTCTCAGCCGAGATTGATGCCTGAGAAGGAACGGTTCGGGCTGGTCCCAATTGCGTTCACGCTTGCACCTCTGTGCAAACGAGCATATTTTGCGGCCTTGCAGGGCGCCCTGGAACAGGCAGGTGCCCTGGCATATTTCGAGCATTATTCAGTTCACCATCGCGCTCTTCTCGAGCTCCGCGAGGTCGACGCGCAGATTCCAATGGGCTCGTCGCTGGTAGAGGACAAGCGGGGTGGCGTGAACGGCGCTGGGCCCAGCGGCGCAGCAATCGAGGCGGAGGATCCACCGCGTCGCGCCGCGGAGGCCGCGCCAGTGGAGGCGCCCCCGTCGCGCCAGGTCGAAACCGGGGCGCCGCCTCAGTCAGAGGCGGCGACCTTGCCAGCGCAGCCAGCCCCAGGCGACGCGGTGCCATCGCCAGCAGCAGGAGGAGGCCCAGCACACCAGGTGGCCGATGCGGCCGACGTCGAGCTGGCGGTCCAGGGCGATCCCGACGTCGGCAAGGGCCGCTGGCTGGTCAACGGCGCGCCTCCGGAGATGCTGGATGACAGGATCGAGAAGGAGGCAAGGCATGGCGTAACCACAGTCAGCCCACACCGCCGCGGCCCTTGCCCATTCCTCCCCCCGCGCCAGACTTAGCCGGTCATATTTGAATAGAGGTGATGGGGGGCGTGGGGGGTCGAGGCACGGCGTCGCACGGTGGTGGTGCTCTGCCCAGGGCGTGATAATGCTGGCAAAGTTCAATGAGGATATGGACCAGCTGTGCGACTACTTCGCATGCGGAAATATGTCGAGGGGGAGACCCTTGACGCATCGTACCTGTCAGATAACGGGCGCGGCATGGCGCTCCCAAGCGGCGCATCCACTCCGGTCGAGTTCACCGGCGATGATGAGAAGAAGGAATGGACATATTGGCAGGCGCTGAAGGAGAACAACTTCGCGTTCGTGGCCCAGGGGAAGAAGGGCAACTTCATGGGTGGCCGATGGCAGAGGTGCACATCAACAACAAGCACATCATCGCAGGGAAGGACGACTACGACAAGCTGCGTGGCGGCCAGACGGCGCAAAAACTATTCCGTGCTGACTGGGCGAAGGAGAAGTACGAGTCCAAGTGCGAGTCCGCGACCCACGCCAAGTCCATGAAGATGACCATCTTCAGCGACGCTCGCTAGTGCGGCCTCGGCAAGATCGCTGCTGAAGAGGGCGGCGGCGCCCGAGGACTGCAAAATGCGACCGCGTGCGCCCTCAGGGCGCTGGCGATGGGCGGGAAATGGCTCAAGTACGGCGACTGGACTCGCGATGTGAAGCGCTTGTACCTAGTCGAGGGCATCTACGGGGCGCACGCCGAGAAGTGGGAGCTGACCAAGAAGTTCACCGACAAGTCCAAGCTCCACAACACGTAGGGTATACGTGCCTGGGGGGGCTGCGGCTGTCGTCGCGTCTTGGGGGTCTGTCAGCGTGTCTCGGGATCGGGCCGCCCTGGCTGCGTGTGAGGCCGATCGAGGGGTACGCCCTGTGCGATGTGTTTTCAATGCTCCTCCTCCTTCTCCTTTTCCTCCTCCCCCTCCTCTTCCTTCTCCTCTTCCTCCTCTTCCTCCTCCTCCTCCCATCCCCCCCCCCCCCCCATCCTCCTCATCCGCCTCATCCTCATCATTTTCATCCGTCGCTTCCTCCTTCCCACGCCTCGTCGTGCGCCCCGCTCGCGCTGGCCCCAATCGAAGCTCGGTTGGCCCCGTGCTTGCGATCGCCTCAGGATGGAGGCTCGAAGAAGCGGGCCATCCAGCTGGCAGACGCATCGGAAATCATCCAGGAGCTCGCCGAGGCCAAGCTGAAACGGGCCCGCTAGGATGTCACTTCGATCTGATTTGCCGCGTCCGCCCTGACGCCGTCAGCACCAACCAGCGGTGCGCGCCTCGCTCTGCCGTCCGCGGAGATGGGCCCCGCCCGGAGCAAGGTCGCCCATGCCATCCCTCGGAGACCTCGAAGAGTGGACTCCCGTCGACGCTCGGCATGAACACCATGGTGGGCACCGTGGTGGAGGGCAGTGGCGGGGCTACCGCGGCGCCGGAAGCGGCCTCGACTCTGGTCGCGGGCGAGGGCGCGCAGCCGTGCGAGACGCCTGCTGCTGGCGAGCCGTCAGGTGCGGAGGCGCAGCCCAAGAGGAATATCAAGGAGACCACCGAGTCGGTCAAGCTGATGACGGAGGCCATCGCGACCAAGAGCGCCCACTCGTCTGCCTGGGCCGCAGCCGAGGACATCCTGGAGCATATCAAGAAGAACGCTCACAAGCCAGCGTGCGCTTGGGCGAACACGCCAGCTGTCTTGGCCCCCCCCCCCCCCTGACCGCTGCAATGGGCAATCTCGTGACCGAGAAGAACTCCAATGACGGGTTCAGTGAGATCCTCGTGGGCGAGGCCAAGAAAGTGCGCGAGTTCGACTTGACCCCGTCGGGTTTCAGCAAGCAGCTCAACGCCGAGATCGCCGACGTGGCCCGCGAGCCCCGTCTCTTCATGGTCTCGACCCAGTCTCGCGAGACGGAGCGCAACAATATCATCGATGGGCAGTCTGCCAAGGCCTCGAACAGCAGCGCCAAGCCCAAGAAGAAGGCGAATACGTCCCATAATCCCGATGCCCAGAAGCCCGATGCTCAGAAGCCCGATGCCCAGGAGCCCGACGACGCATCTTAGTTCGGCAACGGCGCCGACTGCGTCGGCAACGCCGTGCTCTCCCACGTCGAGCGCTCTTGGGGTGCTCATCGCGTCGCGGGATCAGGGGATCTCGCTGGGGGAACGAACCCCCCGCGCACCATCATTCCCGACCATCCTTGTCCTACTCCTCTTCCTCATCCCCCCAGCCGTACTCAGTCTATTTCCCTGGCACCCCATTCCTTCATCTTGATTTATTATCCCCCCCCCCACACACACAAACACACGCACACACACACACACACACACACACACACACGCGCGCACACCGCCCCACCCCACCCCCCTCGCATTGCCCCCTCGAGCCCGCGCTATGCGACCTGTCCGCTTGCTCCAGGACGCGTGCACTACCGGAGCTCGCTGCGACGGACTGCGAGGGCATCCAATCCTCACCGACCTTGGTTCCACGGGCCCGCTTTCTCGCCCCGTGGCGCCCGGTCGGGCTTGTTGAACCGTTTTTGAACCGTTTTTGGCGGCTGACCCCCCCGCAGACGGCGCCGCGGCCGTCCGAGCCCGAAATTTCGCCCACCGCCCGAGACATCATTTATTTTATTAGGAAATCTGTGGGTTTCGCACCTCCGATTTGGAAGCCTACCCGTTTAGACCCGTTGAGACCCTTGCCCGCTGAGACCCGTTGAGATCTCATTAAACAATGCAAGTGCACAGGGAGTCCCGTTGAGGCCCGTTGAGACCCTCTGAAAGCAGGGAAATCCCGCAAAATCCTTTCGGGCCCCCTTCAGATCCCGTGGGGGGCTCAAAGACTTACCTGGTCACCTGTCGCGTGGTTTTGGCCCCGTGCACCCAGTCCTCGAACCTCTTCCTGGCATGTCTGAATAGATTTGGGTGGGCCCTCGCAAGTACATGCTACGGTGGATGCCCGGCGCTGCAGCCGAGCATGGGGATGCTTGCCGAGGCTGCCTGAGCTCGGGCATGTTTGAGGTTCGCGTGTGACTGTGAGCGGCTGCGCGCGCTCGCGAGGTTGGCGCGCGCGCGATGCCAATGCCGCTTGGAGAGCCCTCTGCTCGCATGAACCACTGCGTCCGTGCAATCGATATCAGACGGGGATATATACTATCGTTCGCATTGCGCAGATTTGTGGGTCGAGCCAGCGCACGAATTGTGACTTGCTCGCAATGCCGCCCAAACGGAAGCGCCCCAGGGTTGACGTTGGCAAATGTATTTCTTCGTGCGAGAGGGGGGAGTTACGAGGAGGATGGCGCCAGACTAAGGTGATCCCAATCGCGCCATTCACCCCGACGCACCGCCGTAACGGGTGACTCGCGCGCGCGCCGCCCGTGTAAGAACTATAAATTATATGACGTGACCCCATTATCATTCTTATGTTTCTCCATCCTCTTCCTCTTCCTCCTCACCCTCCTCCCCGTTGCGCCCGTATCTTCCGCGCCCTTTCACTTTGAGGGGAGGTGCGCTTCTGGATTCCCGTTTCGGTGCTCCTGCGGAGATGGCGGTGAAGGGGGAGGGGGGGTCGAAGCTTATGCGCCACTTGGAGTGCATGCTCGCAGATGGAAAAATAAGCTACACCGGCTTTGGTTTCATGCGTTTCTATGCTGATCTGGCCGGGGTGGTGGGCGGCAATTTTGACGCATGGGCGTTTGGGCCTGGCCGTCAGGCATGCAAGTGCGCGCGTGATTTTTAAAACTGACGCGCCATGGCGTATTTCTTTGGAGCGATCGACATGCCAGTGAGACCCACCGTGTAGCTCGATGACTATTCCAGTGGTTTAGTTGCGTCGCAGGCCCACGAATGGTTGTGGGAAGATGTCCGTGACGCACCGTGGTTTTTGACGCGCGCCGCCGAATCGCATTTCCCTGAATATGCGCATCCTGCGCGCGCGTCGCGCATGGCAAACAGCCAGCCAGCGCCGATTGCCCTATGCAGCCGGGGTGCGATGCACTTCGCCTCTAAACAGCAATGCCGATAGCACTCTGGGTTTCTGGCTAGTGAATGTTCCAACTCAGAAGCGGCCTTTGATTTGCCATGTTCGTGGCAACCGCGCGTGCGCAAGTGGTTGTAAAAGGTGGTGTTCGGTCTGGGCGGCGTTGAAATGCGCATCGCGGTGCTCGGGCGCTCTTGCAAACGGGGTTCGTCCGGCGTCGAGGCGCGCGGGGGAACCGGCGGGCCGCGGGCGCATCTTGCGCGCGCGCGTGTCTCAACGCGGGGCAGGTCTAGGCTTTCGGGCGCAAGTGTGGTGGATAAAAGGGGGTTTGGGCAGATGCAAACAAAACGCAGCGGTCGCCTGCCGTGACGTCGTTGCACGGGTGCTGTTCTTATTGTCGCTGCACGAAGCGCGACGTGCATTTGCATTGCGACCGGATGTCCATGGCCAGTAGGCTCCCGTTCGACCCAGTCTTGCCCGGCGAATGCGAGCAGCGCTGTGCCTTGAGAGAACGCACGGTGGATATCGCAGACGAGGCTGACAGGCCGCTGCTGCTCCTCAGTAACTGTCGCTATAAGAAGGGCGGCACAGACGACGGCCTCACTGCGGCAAGGGACATGCCCAGGTTCAATTTTGCACAAGGAGACTTTGCTGCGCCGTCTGGCCTCTTGCTCAGAGCGAGAGATGCGTTCGGTAGGTTGGCCCCGTTCAGCATTGTGTTTTGGCGCGCAGTGAAGGGCTCGAACGGAGCGCGCGAGGGCATAGCAGTCAGGAGGAGTTCTTTGTTTTCTCCGCCCCTTGGGTTTGGGCCGTCGTCGTCGGCGGCCATGGGCTTCATGCGCGCAATACATTTCGGCGCCATGCAGCGTCTGATCTCCACAATATTCTGGAGGATGGCTTGATCTAGCGCGCCCAGGTGCAGGGTCTCTAAGAAATCCAAAACCGATGGGACCTTCTGGCAGCTAAAACAGATGCCCCACGATTGGTATGTGTCATGCAAGACGCCCCAATATCAGCGGTTGACCGACTCGTCGCCGAAAATGTCGGGGGGGGGCCCAAACCGCAGACGAGCAGTTTTTTTTTTTAGGGGGGGGGGGCGCGCGCTTGCAGGCGCGCGAGACCTTGTCCGCATTGCCCTTCGCTGTCCATGCACTGAGATCGTACCCCGCCTTTTTTGCGCGTTACCACCTACTCGCTGCTGGGGAATCTATGACGGATTTCTTGGGAGTTTTGTCTAAGGGGTGGGATGGGGGTGCCAGATTCCAAGCTTCAGCGCCTGATGGGCCTCATGGAGATGCACTTGGTGTGATTTGGCGGGCGTGGCGTTTGCCCCCAAGCACCACTTCGCTGCCCATCTGGTGTCGAGTGCCATTGTTTTACGTTTGGAGACCCCCTCCCACCCCACCCACAAGACATCCGCACTCGGTGTCGCGTTCTCCCTGCCGCCCCGCCCCCCCCTCACTCCACTTGTTCCTTCAGGGTTGTAGGCTTGGGGTTGGGCAACATCTCACGCTTTCATACCGAGTGGGGCTGCCTTGTAGTCGTTTCGAGTAAACAACCCCCCAATCTATTCAGAATGCGCTGGCATGGCAATCCGCACTTTCACGCCGTCTGGCAGGATGAGGCGTTGAACGTTTGTTTGAGGTCTGTATCTGAGAGGGCTGCGCACGTGGATGCGCAAGTGTCTCGCATGTTTGCTTTACTCGCAGAGCATCGCGTCACCCGGTATATTTTCGTGCCGCGGGCCCCGTCCGACTGAGCAGCAATGGCCAGTGGGCGCCCCAGCGCTGCTGCTATTGCTGCGCTCGATGCGATGTCCGGCACCAGACTTCCAGGTTGGATCCAGGCAGCTGTGTTCGACGAGATGGAAACCAGAGGTTGGCCCACTGATTTCGAGGAGGCGCGAACCCGATGGGACATGCATCCATTTTCTTGGTCTCGACAGGGCCCAGCGGTGCTCAGCAAGGCTCAGCGGGGGCTCAACGCCCCCGTTGACCCACTGAGCCCCGTCGAGTTCCGTGCGATACCAGTGAAGATCATCATGCTCTCAACTCATATTGTGGCTGGGGTTGCTCTCCCTCATCCACCTCGCCCTTCTTCCAGCGCCCCTTCCGCAATGCGTCGGCAGAAAGGGGGGGGGGTGGGGGGGGGCTGGGGCCCGATTGAGCCGGTTTCATGTTAATTATGATTTGGCCGACAACTTTTGATGCCACTCAATTCTCTTCCTCTTCGCCCTCCTCCTCGCAGGCTCAACGGGGCTCAGCGGTGCTGTAACGGGGCTCAACGGATGCTCAGCGGAGATTCCGCTGGAGCTCAACGGAGAATCAATGGGGGCTCAACGGGGCTCAACTGATGCTCAACGGAGATTCCGCGGGAGCTCAATTGGGTCTCAACAAGGGCTCAACGGTGTCGGCGGGGCTCAGCGGGAGCTCAACTGGAACTCAACGGGGGCTCAACGGGGCTCAACTGCTCAGCGGAGATCCCGCGGGAGCTCCACTGGGACTCAACGGGCGCTCAACGGGGGCTCAAAGTGCGTTCAACGGGGCAAGTTGCCATCAAAGGGCGTTTGCTCGCTCTCCTCTACCTCCTCCACAGTCGCCACCTCGTCCTTCATTCCCATCATAATTGAATTCGTTTCCGTGCTCTCTCACTTCCTGCTCGCCCCCGCTACCTGCGTTGCCTCGCTCCTCCCCTCTCCCTGCTCCTCCCGACTCATAGTGCCTCGCATTGGCGCCCTCGCCCTCCCGCCCCCTTTATCCTCGCTCCACGCTCTAGAGTTAAAAACGCGCGAAGGCCACGGGCTGCGCTAACGCCATTCATGTTCGAGCGCGGTGCCCTGCTGGAACTTGCTGCCAAGATCGCGAGGGGCCGCGCGGTGATCCGCTACGCCAGTGCCTGTCTGATCTATTCGGGGAAGGCTCGCATCCGCAAGGAAGGCGGAGCCAAGAACCTTGCAGTGAGAACGTCTGAAATTGATGACGACCCTTGGGGGGGCAGCAACGCGCCCGCGGGAGCAACGGCCGGGCGCTGCACGGCCGAGCGCAACAAAGTAGGTGATGAGAGCATGTATTCTGTGAAGAGTGAAAATTCCACGTCGATGTTCTTGGCTTGGCTGCTTGTGCTCGCGTCGGCTCGTGGCGTGTTCTGGGCGCTGGAGAATCCATTGAACTCGTTGTTGTGCCGGGTTCCGTGGATGTCAGATTGCATTTTGACGTGTGCTGGCCATCGTTTCACTACCTCCCTGGGCCGATTTGGAGGTTCAAGCCGCAAGACGTTAGAAATATACAATTCGACCGTCTTTTTTTCCCCGCCAAGAACGGACGACAGGCGCCAAACATCGTTTGAAGCGGTGGCAGTGCGATCCAGTTCAGTTTGCCGCAGCTGTGGCGTCATTGCTAGAGTGCCCGGTCTCTCTCGGCCAACAGCAGGTCGTTGACGTGGGCTAGATCCCGCGCGGGGTTGAACATACGTGGCTCTGGAAGCTTAACCGAGCGAGCACGCGAGCTGCAATTTTTTGTTGCCCGGTGAGGCTCAGCAGTTGGCGCGATTCGCGCTCGAACTGGCGACGAGATTGTGAGGATTTGCTTTGCGTCAAACACCCGAGTCGAATGTCAACCGGCATCGGCGCCGCACAACCGAGTTCAACGAAGCTAAACGTGGCTCAGCGGTGCTCAGCGGGGCCCAACGGGGCGCAACGTGGCCCAACGGGGCTCAACGGAGCTCAACAGAGGCTCAACAGGGATTCCGCGGGAGCTCAACTAGGACTCAGCAGGGGCCCAACGGGGCTCAACGGGGCTTCACGGATGCTCAACGGGGCGCAACGTGGTTCAACGGGGCCCAACGGGCCCAGCAGAGGCTCAACGGGGATCCCGCGGAGGCTCAACTGGAGCTCAACGGGGGCTCAACGGTGCTCAGCGGAGGCCCCACGCATGTTCAAAGAGGCTCAATTGGGCTCAATGGGTGCTCGACGTGGGCTCAACGGGGCAAGTTGATGTCAAAGTGTGTTTGTTCGCCCTCCTCCTCCTCTTCCTCCTCGTCCTCTTCCTCGACCTCCTCCTCTTCCTCCTCCTCCTCCTCCTCCTCCTCCTCTTCCTCCTCGTCCTCCTCCTCCTCCTCCTCCTCTCCCCCCCCTCCTCCACAACCACCGCATCCCCCTCTTCATCCTCATCGTCATATTCCTCCCCCTCCTCTTCCTACTCCTCCTCCAGCTCCTCCGCCTTCTCCTCCTTTTCTTCCTCTTCCTCCTCATTCGCCTCCTCCTCCTCCTCTCCCTCCTCCTTGCAATGCTTATCATTATCGTATTATTCCTCCTCCTCCTCCTCCTCCTCATCCTGCTGCTCTTCCTCCTCGTCCTCCTCCTCCTCCTCCTCTTCCTCCTCCTCCTCCTCCTCTTTCTCCTTCTTATCTTCGTTGTCCCGCTAGGCCTCGCGGTCTCCTCCTCCGCCTCCTTCTTTTCCTCCTCCTCTTCCCCATCTTCCCGCCAGGCCTCGCTCCAATCTTAATGTAGTACCAATTTGGGGACGGGGGCATCCCTCCCCTCCGCCCCCACCGTCACCTCCCGAAATGCTCTGGGTGAGGCGCAATCGCTCCACAATTTCACCATCCGCCCTTTCTGTCACCCCCGTGGATGAGGATCAGGGAGAGGAGGAGGACGAGGAGGAGGAGGAGGAGGACGAGGAGGAGGAGGAGGAGGCGGAGGAGGAGGAGGAAGAGGAGGAGGAGGAGGAGGAGGAGAATGAGGAGGAAGAGGAGGAAGAGGAGAAGGAGGAATGAGGGGCAGGGGTATGTAGGAGGATGATCGGGCAGGAACTGGAGGAGGGGTGCGAGAAAGCGGCCACGGAAGCGGGAGCGAAGGAACGCCGCTCGCGCCGCCCCCGCCCGTGCGCGTCGAGCTCCCTGCCGAGGATTGATGTTTCTGGATTGATGCTTGTTGTTTTTTAGCGCGTCGCCACGGCTAGGTCAGCTTAGAAATCCTGGCCCAAACGCGCCTGGCACCGTGTTCGAGGTTTCTTGGGGAGGCGTGGGAGGATGAGAGGACGGAAAATGGGGATGAAGGGGAGTCCTCCGCCTTCCCCCATTCACCTCCCCTTCCTGTTCCTCTTCCTCATGTTCCTCCTGCTTCCTCCACTTCACTCGGTCGCCTCCTCCTCCTCCTCCTCCGCCTCTTCCTCTCTCCCCTCCTCTTCCTCCCCCATCTTCCTCTTCGATCCTCCTCCTCGATCCTCCTCCTCCTCCTCCTCTTCCTCCTCCTCGCTCCTCCTCCTTTGGCGGCCGTGACGCCGCGGCGGCGGGCGGCGACGCGGTGAAACGCACATGTCAGCATGCAACCTCGCTTTTAGCATGAGTCGATGTATATTGTCTATAAGTCTTGCTTCAACACGAAACATCTAAGTAAATGCAGCACGCGTTCGCGTGAGTGCACTACTGACTAAGGAAAACATCAAAGATATTGTTTTTCCCAACCATCCTGTGGTGTTGGGTCCTCGTTTTGAAGAGACGGTGCCCCGCGCTCCTCTCCTCTCCTCTCCTCTCCTCTCCTCTCCCCTCTCTCCTCTCCTCTCCCTCCTCTCTCCTCTCCTCTCTCTCCTCCTCCTCCTCCTCCCTCTCCTCCTCTCTCCTCCTCCTCCTCCTCCTTCTCCCTCCTCCCCCTCTTCCCTGCGTGTCACCCACCCAGTACAGCGTTTCGTAGCCCCATAGGAGCTCCACCGAAGGCCCCAGTGCCCGCGCCCGCATGCGTCACCCACACCCAATTCGGCACACCCCTCACACGTTTCGTGGCTCCATAGGGAGCTCCACCGAAGGCCCCAGTGCCCGCGCCCGCATGCGTCACCCACACCCATTTCGGCACACCCCTCACACGTTTCGTGGCTCCATAGGGAGCTCCACCGAAGGCCCCAGTGCCCGCGCCCGCATGCGTCACCCACACCCATTTCGGCACACCCCTCACACGTTTCGTGGCTCCATAGGGAGCTCCACCGAAGGCCCCAGTGCCCGCGCCCGCATGCGTCACCCACACCCATTTCGGCACACCCCTCACACGTTTCGTGGCTCCATAGGGAGCTCCACCGAAGGCCCCAGTGCCCGCGCCCGCATGCGTCACCCACACCCATTTCGGCACACCCCTCACACGTTTCGTGGCTCCATAGGGAGCTCCACCGAAGGCCCCAGTGCCCGCGGCCGCATGCGTCCCCCACACCCATTTCGGCACACCCCTCACACGTTTCGTGGCTCCATAGGGAGCTCCACCGAAGGCCCCAGTGCCCGCGGCCGCATGCGTCACCCACACCCATTTCGGCACACCCCTCACACGTTTCGTGGCTCCATAGGGAGCTCCACCGAAGGCCCCAGTGCCCGCGCCCGCATGCGTCACCCACACCCATTTCGGCACACCCCTCACACGTTTCGTGGCTCCATAGGGAGCTCCACCGAAGGCCCCAGTGCCCGCGCCCGCATGCGTCCCACACCCATTTCGGCACACCCCTCACACGTTTCGTGGCCCCATAGGGAGCTCCACCGAAGGCCCCAGTGCCCGCATGCGCGGCACCGTGGCATAGGGAGCTCCACCGTCACCCACACCCATTTCGGCACACCCCTCACACGTTTCGTGGCTCCATAGGGAGCTCCACCGAAGGCCCCAGTGCCCGCGCCCGCATGCGTCACCCACACCCATTTCGGCACACCCCTCACACGTTTCTTGGCCCCATAAGGAGCTCCGCCGAAGGCCCCAGTGCCCGCGCCCGCATGCGTCAGCCACACCCATTTCGGTACGCCCCTCACGCGTTCCGTGGCCCCATAGGGAGGTCCGCCGAAGGTCTCAGTGGGTGTGCCCGCATGCGTCCCGCACACCCATTTCGGCACACCCCTCGGCCCCAGTGCCCGCGCCCGCATGCGTCAACCACACCCATTTCGGCACACCCCTCAAACGTTTCGTGGTCCCATGGGGAGCTCCACCGAAGGCCCCAGTGCCCGCGCCCGCATGCGTCAGCCACACCCATTTCGTCAACTCCCTCACACGTTTCGCGGCCGCATAGGGAGCTCCACCGAAGGCCCTAGTGGGTGTGCCCGCATGCGTCCCGCACACCCATTTCGGCACACCCCTCGTACGTTTCATGGCCCCGTAGGGGACTCCACCGAGAAGATATTCACAATTGCGGTATTCACGATTGCATATGTTTGGGTCCTTCGCCAGGATAATTGTTGGGGAAAGCCAAGTTCACCATATCTTACGCCTGTGTTCGCATGAGTTCATACCATGCCAAGTCTAAACTTAAAATCTAAAAGGACCTATGGGTCCTCCTCCAACGAAGAACTTAGGATTGGGGAGGTCGTTACATATTCCGAGCTCATCACGCGGTGTGTCACCACCGGTGTCGTGCCGCCTAACAAGTACACGAACTTTCCCAAATAGCCAGTTCGCATCCCCTCTTGTGGCAGCGCCTCGCCGCCCCTGGCGCGGTCCGCGCGCCAGGGAGGGGGCCCTAGATCGGATACAATAAATCCACGCGGACCTCCGACAGTTTATGCTGATGCTGCTTGTCACAACGGCTATGTATTCAGTTGGGTCTTCGTTTTGCATCAGCAGCGCCCCGCGTTACTCACCTCACTTCCCCCCGCTCCTCCCTCCTCCATTCCTGCCTTTGCCTTCCGCGTGTGTATTCTGGCGCACCTCTCACACGCTCCGTGGCCATAAGGAGCTCTTCCGAAGGCCGAAGTGTTCGGGTCCGCATGCGGTACCCGCCCCAGGTTTACATAACCTCTCTCACGCCGCGTGGCCTCATAGGGAGCTCCACCGAAGGCCCCAGTGGCAGGGTCCGCACGCGGTACCCGCCGCTTTTGGGCATACCCCTCGCACGCTGCGTGGCCCCATGAGGAGCTCCACCGAAGGTCCGCATGGGGTAGCCACCCCATCTCGCCACACGCCTCGCGCGTTTCGAGCACCCACAGGAAGCTCCACCGAAGGCCTCATTAGCAGGTTCCGCATGCGGTACCCGCCCAATTTCGGCACATCGTCACAAGCTTCGTGGCCCCACAGGGGACTCCACCGAAGGACCCCGTGGCACGGTCCGCATTCAGTACTCGCCCCATTCCGGCACACCCCTCACGCGATTCGTGGCCCCATGGCGAGATCCACCAGAGGTCCCAAAGGCACGGTCCGTTGGTACCCGCTCCATTTCGGCAGACATTTCCACGTTTCGTGCCCCCCATGGGGAGCTCCACCTGAGGCCCCAGATTGCAGGGTCCGCTGCGGTACCCGCCCTATTTCGACAGACGCACGTTTGGTGGCCCATCAGGGAGCTCCACAGAAGGCCTCAGCGGCAGGGTCCGCACGCGGTATCCATCCCATTTCGCCACACCACTCACACACTTCCTGGCTTCACATGGATCAGCACCGAATGCCGCAATGGCAGCATCCGTATGCTGTGCCCACCCCATTTCGGCACACCCTTCACACGTTTCGTGGCCCCATAGGGAGCTCCAATTTCCTTCGGATCACCTGCCTTGCGGTACTCACACCTGCGCGAGGTTGGGTCAGTTGCAAGGATAGCTTGTGTTTGTTGTTTGATTATTCTTCCTCTACAACGTGTATTCTTACACGCTACCCCGACGTGCTGAATGTATGGTGGCGGACAAGAGGCACTTCGACTCGTTCGACATCGACGGAAACGGCACGATCGACAGGACAGAGTTCTACAGTATGCTGCTGAAGTGTCTCAAGGTTCCGGAACACGTTGGGCTTCCTGCAGGCCGAGTGCAACAGTTGTGGGCTGGTGCTGACTCGGACGGCAATGGGGTGATAGATTTCGTTGAGTTCGTCGTGTTCTTGTCCAAGTACTTCCCACAGCTCGGTTCCAATCCCACGCGCAAGCACTACTCCCAGAACGGCCTGCTGAGCACACTCCAAGCGAATTGCTCTCAGACTCTCCAATCCGCAAGTGGTCGGAGCGTGCCCGCGGATGATGGGGACGACTATCGTTTTGGCTTCACACAGTTCTAGGGCCTGTGATGCGCTGACTTTGGCTTTTTCTCTGGCCAGTGGTTGTCGGAATCGAAGAATGCGCGGAGGAGGAGGAGGACAAGTATAAACCCAGGACTCACCAACGATGTTGGAATACACCCTCCTTCCGAGCTCCCTCTTCATAGGCCCTGGGCTCATTTCCACTGGGGAAGTGCCCCGTTTGGGCACAACCGTGTGAGAATCCAGTAACGTGCCGAAACACCATTCTCAGAACTTCAGCGCCACGAGTCAACCTGACTGATGCGTTTTGACGATCATGAATCGCTCCAGGACACCATTCCTGGGATTTCAACACCGCGCATCAAAATAACTGTTGCGCCCTGACGGCCCCAAATCTTTCCAAACACCATTCTTGGTACGTCAAACGCGAAAATCACTGAAACTCTTGCTATTGTTTTGGGGGAGTGCGTCTGGCGCTAAGGCGATATCCACATTTTGAAAAGGAACCGCCGTCAATCAGTGAAACTCTTATGTTAAAGCATAAAAAAGATTGTGCACGGCGCTCAGCTTGAAAAGGAACCGCGCTCAATCCGCGTTTTTCTTGGAAGTGTTTAGAGCGACTGTGCGCGGCGCTAAGGCGAACACCACAGTTTGAAAACGAGCCGACCGCAATTCGGGATATATTCTTGCAACTGTTTGAAACGAGTGTGCGCGGCGCTAAGGCGAACGCCACATTTTGAAATCCACCCGCCCTCAATCCTTTTTTGCAAATGATTGAAACGAATGTTGGCGACGCTAAGGCGAGAGCTACATGTTGGAAATTACCCGCCCTCCATTTGTGAAGCTGCTGCCAGTTTGAAAGCTTGAGGCCCAGCAGTGGTGAGGAAGTCTCAGGCGAAACGCTTGGCCCGCCCTTCCGACTGGTCCCGGGGTGCGACAGGGAAGAACTACTCGTAAGGAACAGAAATAGAGGAAGAGAAGGAGGAGGATAGGGTTAGTAAGCATCAAGAAGGAGGAGACGGACTGCTGACTGCCAGCCCGAAGTCCCACGACCACACTGGTGCACTGTTGCAGTCGTGCGCTGCCAGCAGCGCAATGCTGACAGCCAGCTCCAGCTCCAGCCAGCCAGCAGTGCCGACAGCCCTTGGGCACGGGTGCCCGACAGCCAGCCTTCTGGCTACCAGTGCGGCCTTTCGCTTTATTATAATTTCCGGCGGCGAGCGAGGGGGGGGGGAGAAATGAAAAGGAAAAGGCCTTCCAAGTCCGTAGCCATTTTGGCTCAAGCCATTTGCCGAAACCACCCTTTGTCGGTCGTTGAGGGTGTATTCGGTGAGACCCCCCCGTTTCCCGACGTAGGGCGCCGCCCCCTTTTCCTGGCTGGAGAGCTAGACTTCATCTTACGAGCGAACACCTGTTGTTCCACCACTCTCGGCTGCGGAGCAATGGTGAGGAGCAGGAGTTCACGCGCAGCCTGGGCGATACCCCTTCTAGCCACGGTAAGAGTCCTGCTGCTGCTCGTGTTTCTGGTTGCGATGGGACGACTCGTCGTGCCGATGATGGTGCCGCTGGCTTGGCACTGGAGAGTTTGCACAGCTACGTGGGCGAGGCTAAGGATGAGCTGCCTGCTGCTATCGACCCCGTCGGACAGCAGGCTAACCATGTGGTCTCATCCTCTGAGCATCTGTCGCAGATGGTGCGCACTTCGTATGACAACCTGGCCAAGCGTGCGAAGACCCGTGTGGCGAAAACGGAGGCACACATGTCCGTTCACGACGAGCGGATTTCCAAACTCGAGGAGAGGGTTCAACGTTTGCAGCAGGTTCTTGGTGATGTGACCACTCGTTCGAGAGGACCGTGGACAGCAGTATCGTCATCATTCGCTCGAATTTGCTTCTTCCACGCACGGGCGTTTTTGCACGTCTTGGAACGTTGGTTGGTCCGCAGCAGTCTTGACAGTGCCGACGTTGAGCTTCAAGGTGAACCAGTCGCTCGTCGCTTTGTGTTTCAGATAGGAACTATTCTTATGCTGCCCGTCGTGTGACGCCAGTTTTGGGAGCTCTTTGGGAAAACAGGTGAAGGATCGCGAGATAGGATTCGAGCGGCCAGCACCAGCAACCCCTTCCACGAACTGTCCGTGGCAGGGGACCAACATCGTGCGCAGGTCGAGCGGGAGCCCGCTTTCGAGGTCATCAAGAAGGCGCCGTTCGTCATGGCTCCAAAAGCCAATTTCTACGCGAACAATGCCAAAGGTGAACTGACGTCTGGCTGGAAGGGCTTTGTCAAAGTTGCTCCCTTCCTGGTGGTGATCCCTTTCAGCTGCACTACTGCTGCGCGAATTTGGCTGACATTGGGCTCGGCAAGAACGCAGTGGCTGAGAGGCGTCGGGTGTTTCGCGCATCCTTCGCAGACGGAGTGGAGTTAACAACGTCGCGCGGTCCTGGAAGGGCCCTGGGGATTCTGACTGGCCGTTGCAGGTCTTGTCCTGGAATATTCGTTCTTTATTCACCATGAGGTCTCGATGCGGTCTTGCATCCTACGTCACCAGGTACATCACAGCGGGCAGTACTATAGCGTTGCAGGAATGCCATGGGCGAAGGCCGAGTTGGATGACGTCTTGTATCACTCGCACATCCCATTGGAGGGCTTCGCCCCGGCCGTTCATCGCGGGCCACCGCGCCGGCGGCGTCGTGGCGCTCGTGCCGAACTGTTCCCATATATGAGCACAGGCCACGCTGGTGTCGTCCGAAGGGGTGATAGACGGGGGGGCGCTACTAACACATAAATGTTCGGGAGACCCCAGGATTGCTCATGCCAGTTTTCACACTCACAACATTACGGGTGATGGGGGGGCCCTATGTGGTCTAGCTTGATATCTACGAGTTGAGGCCGCCGAGCGCCCTTTGCTTAGGCTCGTGGTGTTCACCAGAGACTTTCAATTAACCTGCTGAGCCACGCAGACATGTCCAGAAAAAGGCCTTCTCGGCAGGCGGCGGGGTTTCTCAGAATCGCCCCGGCCTTCTGAGAAGTTGTTTGTGTCTTCGGTCGGGGGCGGAAAAGAGGGGGGTGATGACTAGGGGGGGGGTGGATATCATGGCGGGGGCCATGATATTTCCCCAGATCTCATGGCGCCTCTTCTTAATTCATTACGTCCCTGGCCCCCTCGCTGGGCCGCGCACATGCCGCCGGTCATGATTTGCACCCCCCCCTCTTGGACACCCCCCTCTTGGCCGCTCCCGATTCGGGTAGGGCTGAGACAAATTCCGAGAAGGTCGGGGGATTCCCGAGCCTCCTGATCAGGGCAACTCGTTTCCAACACCCCCCAGGGCTCGCCGCCGAATTTCCTCTTTGTGGCACGAGCCACGGGCACCCGCAGCAGTTGCAGCTCTTGCTCCTGGGGCCGGGCCCACATGCCCCAGTCGAGCATCCCTGACCCCCGGCGTTGACGATATGAATTTTCCATGACGCGACCCCCATAGGGCTGGACCCCTTCCCCGGGACCGCTTCTCATCCTGAATTGTCTTTTGACGGGGTAGGGGCCCCCGGAGGCAAAGAGTAGCGACAAATCTCCCGTCGTGAATTCTTCGCAGTGCGAGGGGGTCAGGGATGCACCCCTGAGCGGAGAGCCCCTGGCCCGCGCCTTGCGAGGCCGCTCCCGCGGCGAGCCCCGTGCGCCCCACGGCGCCGCCCTCGGGCGACGCCCGGCTCGGAGCGGCGTTCCCCGACCTCTGCGGCCAGGAACTCTTGGCTCGGCGCGCCGCGCCGCCGGGCCTGGCCCACCATGCTGCGGCGCGGCACGCCAGGGTCCGCACTCATCCGATCGTTCCGACTCGATCTTGGCTTCGGCCGGCCCGATCCGACTCGACTTGTGGAACAAGTAACACACACACGCGTGTTGTTGTGTGCTGTTTCCGTGCTTGTTTTTTCAAGTGTGTGTGTGTGTGTGTGTGTGTGTGTGTGTGTTCTGTGCGTTGTTTCAAGAGACTTCTGGCGATCCGATGCGGCCCGCTGCTTCCGTGGCGTTGCTGCGCGTCCGGGCGCCGCCGAGTCCGACTCGGTGCCGGCGCGGCCCGGTCCGACGCGTTTGTTCCCGATTCCATCCGCCTCCTCGCTTCGATGTTGTGAATTCATGATCCTGCTCGGCGTCCCGAGCCTTTCCCCGCCCCGCGGGGCGGAGCCACGCGCCGTCCGCCTGCAGGGCGCGGCGTGTCGCCAGGGCCCGCCGCCGCGACACGCCGAGCCGACGGCCCTGGCCAGGTGCCCCCCGGTGATGCCGAGCAGCGCGCGGCGCTCCACACTTCGAGTGCGTCGAGCGCGCGGGCCCCGGTCTTCGCCCCGGCGGGGCTTGGCCGCAACCGCCGGCTGCGCGCAAGAGTGACCTTTCGCCGGAGGGCCCTTGTTGCGGGCGCACCGGGGCCCCCATGCAGCTGACAGGGATGCGATGGCAGCGGCTTGCGCTCTCTGGTTTTGCTCCCCCCCTGCGCCCCTTGGAAACCGCGCCCCCAACGGTCACTCTTGCCCAGGGTCGCTCCTGCGTGTGGCCGGGAGCAGGGCGGACGGGCTCTCCGGTACCGACGGCGGTTCTTCCTGCCATGCTTGCTGCCCCCCCACTGATTTCCAAAGGTGGGTGGCGTTCCCCGCGGTGCGACAGCGTGTGCTACGGTCGGACCGAGGTATATGATCGATGTTGGTTCGGGGAGGGTACCCTGATGTTCTTCGTGATTGTTGGATGTTCTTGTGCATCTTGGGGGAGGGCACCGTATAATGTTCTTCAGTTTGGGCTGGCGGAGGCTCCCATGTTCTTGAATGATGTTTTTCTGTCCTACGTCCGACTGTAGCAAACGAGCGCTCGCTGAAAGCACAGCTTTTCTGTGGCAGACGGGCAAGGGCCCGCTGCCTGAACTCTTATGTTCATGTTTGTGTCGTTCCGCACGGCACCATTTTTGTCCGTGCGTCGCCGGTGCGTGCTGAGATGGCAGCGCAGCTAAGTTTGCGCTGCACGAGGGGCAGCTCGGGTGACTATTTTCACGGCTGGCGATGGACCCCCAAGAGGATCCCAATGCCGGCACGATTTGGGTCACATCAGACAGTCCACAGGCGAGAGAGCGTTGCCCTGAGAAGCTTGGATTTTACTTATCGTTTGGGGGGGAGGGACGTGGATGGGGGGGGGCGAGCGGGGTTTGAGTTGGGGACATTTCGTTAAGGGCCTTCTGCTGTGCATCTATGGTCAAGCTCGATCCTCTTGGAGGCTCCTTTGGACCTCCATGGGCCCTTTGGGAGGCCTCTCGGGGCGTGTCTTGGGCCATCTTGGACCGCTCTGATGGCCTCACGGCGAGCCGAAGAACGGAGAAGACGAACATGTGTTGGGATTACCTTGGACTCGACGCTGGGCCATCTTGAGGTTTTCTCAGGGTTTTGGATGCCTCTGGAGCCATCGGGGGGCGTCTCGGGGCCTTTTGCCGACGATTTGGGAGCTGGCAGCAAACCAAGGATCAAACCAAACTCAATCCCGAAAGCGGTGCGACGACGAGGTGAATTTCGGTATCGTTTTTTGATCTGATCCTGGAGGCGATCTCGACAGAAAGTTGCGACGGCAAAGGGATCGACCTGGGCATAGCGACATCATGCGTGGCGCTGCTCTGGTGAATCAGCGCGAGCACACGCTTTGGCTTCAGTCCTCCCCGGTACAGCGGCGCCGATCGTAGAGTGACGTCTTCTCTTCGTTGTCGGCCCAGCATTTTCCCAGTCAGAAGCTTTCCTGGAAGCTGACACGGCTCCCTGGCCACCTGCGAGTGCATTGGGCTCTGCGCAGACGGCTGGCCCGGCGTTTGCGCAGGATTTCTTCAGGCAGTTGGGCCCATGTATTTTAGGTCAGTTTTTTCTTCACCGTGGCTCTGGCTGCATGCTCTATACAGTCAACCCGCATAGTAAGGATGGGAGTCCTTCCCAAGGCTACCCTTGCATCCTTGCCTCCTCGGTCCATGGCCGCTTTCGCTGGCCGCGCCCCGCTCGCAAAGTGTCAACATGGCCTTCCAAGGCCTTTGCATCCTTACCGCGCATCCTTATGATACGGGTTGACTGTGCGTTTCTCCGCCCAGCGGGCTGGCGCATCCCCCCGCCCGCGCTCGTGGCGACGGCCTTGACGAGGAAGGGATGCCTGGAGGCCTGTGTCGTGCCGCCTCTCCAGTGCGTGCCACCTCGGAGAGAACACGCGCATCGCCTGGTCGACCTGGATCACAAGGAAGATGATGACGTCCGGAGGCTCGGCCGTGTGCTTGAGTGGCAGCCTCGCCCGCGCACGCCCGGCCTGCCGCGCGGCGGTGCGCGGGCGTGGGCGCGCAGTCCTGTCCGGCGCCGCAGAAGAGAGAGAGAGAGAGAGATAGAGAGAGAGGTCGGCAACCCCTCCAGATGCCCTCCGGAGGCCCCCCAGTGCGCGGCATGTCCCTGGGCACCCGGGGGCAGACGCGGATTGACGGCTTGCCAGGGGCCGAGACCCAGAGTCAGGAGGGGAAAAACACAGACATTAGGAATCGTCGATTCCAAAGAAAATGCGTGAACATATGGGAAGTGGGGGCGGAGACGGCAACCCAGACAATTATTGGAAAATATGGTGAATCCTGGGATTTGTGTCTATTCATTTGTGTGTGCCAGGGCCCCTTCACAGCGCCATGAGTTGCATCCCGAGCCAACTTGTCAGACGGTCCCCAAGACTAGCGAGGGCCCCCGGAGACCGAAATTGGCCAACAGTTTCCCGTCGTTTTTGTTGCGTTGTCCCACGCGAGCACGTCTGGGTGCACATCTCCCACAGCGAGCCTGTCAACAGCAGCACCGCACGCGATCCAAAAACGGCGCGCCATACAGTGCCAGCAAACGGCAGATTGCAAATGCCACGATGCAGCTGCGCATGCCGCTCGCGCACCGCATGCCGCTAGCTATCGGCACCAGCCTGCCCACGCGTGCCCGCATCGAAAGAGACGCTCTCGCCGCTTGGTTTCCACGGCGCGGGCATGCTGGGGCACCGGGCGGGCCAGGTCACGGCGCCGAAGGCGCGAGGGCGGCCGCGCTCCGCAGTCCGCGGCCTGGGCGCCAGAGCGGCGCCCTGACTGCCGAAGAGGAGGTCGGCAAAACGTCCATCCGATGCCCGTCGCCGCTGGGCCGCGGCATCTCGGCCCCGCCAGGCCGACCATCCCCCAACCTCCCCCTCCACCTCCCCCTCCCCCGCCTCCTCCTCCTCCTCCTCCTCCTCCTCCGCCTCCTCCTCTGCCTCCTCCTCCTCCTCCTCCTCCTCCTCCTCCTCCTCCTCCTCCTCCTCCTCCTCAGTAGGGAGAGGCCCCGCGAGGCCCCGAAGGGAACAGCGCACGGCCCCGTCCGGGGGCGCGGGGCCGAGGCCAGGCCAGCGGGGACGGGGACGCTCACGACTGCAAGCAACACCGTCCGCACTGGGTATCGCTCGGACGTGTGCGCTTTTTCTCGGCGGTGATTTTTAAGGAGCATCCTGGATCATCCTGCGAAAAAACCACGCACGAAACCGAACACATCACAGGGAATGGACGTTCGAGCGATGGCCAGCGCACCGCCGGCGCGTGGTGCGCGCGCGTGCGTGGCGGCGCATCCAGCCTTCCTGCGCGGGACGGGCAGTGCTGGTGGGGATGCCCTGGGGGCGCAGCGTGAGGGGTCGCACCTCCGCGCCTCGCGCGGGCCGCGCGGCGCCGGGCAGCCCGGGCGCCCTGGGGCCAGGCCTGCATTGGCAGGCTGCCAGGGGCCCGCATGGGGAGGATGGGCAGCCTTCCCAAGGATACCCCTTGCATCCTTGCCTCCTCGGCGGTCCATCCTCGGCTACTTCCGTCGGCCGCGCCCCGCCCGAGAAGCTTCGATACGGGCGTCCAGGGCCACTGCATCCTTATCACGCACCCTTATGATACGGGAAGATCATCTAAAGACGAGAAGAAGGTGCCCACATCGCCGCTACCTTGGAGCCGTCGGAGGTCCGAGGCTGGCCAGCATCGGTCCCGGCCAGCAGGAACGGCGGGCAGGCTCGGGGGTCTGGGTTCGGGCAGGGGTTGTTTTTGGTGCGGGCCTCGGGCGCCGTGTCTGGGCCCCAGGGCCGTGAAACACCGATCTGGGGCGAGAAGCCCAGGCCAGACGGAAACCTGGGAGGGGTCTGGGGTCCGATTTTGAGCCGCGTTGGCCTCGTCTCTCCCCCCCCTCTTGACCGCTTTTCCATGGCCGGTCAAGATCCCCTTGCCGCTTCCAAGCGCTGCCCTTGCCCCTCCCGGAAAGGCTCCCCTCGCCACGGCCCGATTCGCTCCCAAATCCCGATCAGAGCGCACCCCAGGAGAGGTCCCGGGGTATAGCGGCGTCGGTGCCTCTTGGTGTTCGCCCAGTTGCCGAACAGGGGCATGCTCATGTCTTCCTCCTCCCTCCTTCCTTCCAGGATGCGGAGGGGGGGGGAGGGAAGCAGTGCTCATTCTAAGTGGGACCCGGGCCTTTCTAAGTGGGGCCCGTGGTGTGTGTGTGTTGATGATGATGATGATGATGCTGATGATGATGATGATGATGATGATGATGATGATGATGATGATGATGATGATGATGATGATGATGATGATGATGATGATGATGGTGGTGTTGTGGTTGTGTGGATGATGGCTGATGATGGTGATCAGGAGTGTGGCGATGAAGATGATAACCTTGATGACGATGCGGATGACGGTGGTGACGGTGATGACGATGATGACGATGATAATGATGATGATGTTTGTGGTTCACTGAATCCAACGACCGCCAGGAGTTAGCATCCATACGCGTCAGAGAGGGAAGCCAAGGGAGGTTGCAATGGCCAAAGTATTGGGCGAGGAAGGCGCGGCCTGGCCAGGCAGCGCGCCCTCTGTCTCACTCCTTGGTGGTTGGTCCGCCGTGGCTTCAGCGCGAGCCCCAATGGTATTGGCCGCGCTACCACTGGTTGGCGCAAGATCTGCAGATTTGGCCTTGGCCTTGGCTTTGGCCTTGGCCTTGGCCTTGGCCTTGGCCTTACCCTTGACCTTGGCCTTGGCCTTGGCCTTACCCTTGGCCTTACCCTTGGGAGCGAAGCCAGCCTCCACCACTCCAGCGTCTGCAGCTGAGTTTCCTTCCACATGACTGCCTGGGTCTCCACTCCGCCCTTCCTGGGTCTCCTTCCACATGACTGCGACCTCTTTTACTAGGTCGCAATGCTTAGCGTTTGGTCTATCAATTTTGAGCCCAGCGACCCTTTCCTTGTAGAACTCGATCCTCCGCTTTTCATGTGGGCTCGCCCTCTTGGCTGGCTGGCAGTGCTCAACGCGCCAATCTTGAGCCCGCAACCTCGCTTTGTATGCTGCCTTTAATTTGTCTCCTGACCGTTTGAGCTCTCTGTCGTAGGCCTGTCTCCCAGCTGATCCTTGCGTCTTGTATTTCATCTGAGAGTCAGGTGTGTCCAAGACGGCGTTTCCCGCATGCGCCTGCGACGCCGTCTCTGGCCCTGCCACTGGCTGGGGCGTCGATGGCGCCGCCGCGAGTCCCAGAGAGGGTGGCGGGCTGGCGGGAGCGGCTTCACGACAATAGTCCACGTCTGCTTCAGTGCACCCCCAAGTTGTTTTCTTTTTCTTCTTTGTCACCTGATCTGGTCGTTCGCCCACGATCGTGTACAGCCACATGTCCTGCGTTCTGTCGACTTTCGTTACAGTCCCAGTGCTGCCATCTTTCATCGAGATTTCGGATCCCACTTGGAATTTCGGCACGGGCATTTCGGGCCCTGCTCCGCTGCCACTGGCTGGCGGCGCCTCACCATTCGCGCCCCGCGCAGGGCTACTGAAAAGACGACTCAATGCCGAGTCGTCGAGCTGGAAGCCTTCGGGTTCAGACCGCATCCAAGACGCCGCGCCCGAGGGCCGGGACTGCATGGAAGCGCTTTCGGAGACAGCCGCTCCCCGATTCGTCAATGAGGCGACGAGTAGATCCACCATCGCAATTCGGTAATCGAAAATGCGGGGACTTGACTTGGATAGCGGCGGCGGGGTGGAGGCGGGGTGGGTGAGTGGGCGGGGGGGTCGGCAGGGGAGGGGAAGAGGTGGCAATGATGTTGTCATCGACGCTACCCGACGAACTGGTGGCAATAAGACAGGCAGTTTTTTTTACAAAAGAACAGTCGTCAAGTGTAATGGCAGTCTCATACGTCGCGGCTGCCACTGGCTGGCCTACCTCCAGGGAGATGGCTATCATCAGTTATCACCTGATGCTGCGGCTGGCCTCTTCGTTGCTGGTTTTCTCCTGACTTGCCAAGGCTCGCCGTCTGCCCAGGGAGCTACGAACGCAGGTGGGCAAGTCGGACAGGGGAGCAGCGGGAAATCGTGCCCCGTGGCCGTCATCAGCCAGTTCTGCCACGCAGGATCCATGCCTGGCTTTCTGAAAGCACCCTCAGGTGCAAACCCTTTCAAGCACGTCGCCCAGGCCCGGCACAGATCTGGAACGTAAGCGGCCGAAAGTGTAGTTTTCCACACACTTTTACGCTTCCCGTCGATATCCACGGTAACTTTGCCCTCCAAGGCGTCCTGGTGTTCGTGGGCCGGCTGGTCTGCGCAGCGGCGCGCCAGAGGCTGCAGCGGAGCGTTGGTCCAAATTACAGAGTTTTTTTGGTACGAAGCGCCAAATGCACAACAGCTGTAACGCACGTCCGTCATCTTCAACGTTTCCATCGCTGTGCACAGTTCGGGCACGGAGAACAGCAAGCTGTTGTCTGGGTTTTCGATGGATACGTAGATCGGCTGCCCCTGCCGCTGGCTGGGGGCGCGGTTGTAAAGCGCAACTCTCTTGAGGATTTTGATCGTGAACTCCACGACGTGGGTCGACACCACCTTGCGCGCAGACTGCCTGGCCCCAGACCAGAGCTTGCAAGGGGTCGCCAGGTGAACGTACCAGATCAGCCCGCTGTCGATCACAGCCATCAAGATCGCTTCCACGACAGAATTGCTGACGTCTGCCCACGGGCGATCGCCCTCCTTATTGTCGATGGGAACGAATACACCGAGGCCAGCCTCGACGCAGGCCCCAGACAAGCGCGCGCAACCTGCAAAAATCTCATTTACGAAACATGGTCCAACAAATGACGCTGCCAGACACGACGCCCTGAGGTAGGCACATCGCTTAACTTCATCATTACCAGTGGCTGCCCCTGGCTGGCCGCTGCCGTTCGCGTTCAAGCGAGCTTCCGCCACGCGCTGGCGCATCTCCTTCTTTGCTTCCTTGGTTGTTTCGTTTACGCGTTCCTTTGCCTCTGCCTTCGCTCTCGCGACTTTGGCAAGCATTTCACGCTTTGCGTCCTCCTCCGCGCTGCCCACCGCGCTGCCCACCGCGGCTGGCCTTTTCCGGGCAGCGGTGCCACTGGCTGCCGGCCCGGCTCCGCTCCCAGCTCGAAGAGGCATTTTCGCCGCCGGGCTATTGCTGACGTCAGTATGAACTGTCTCTGCGTCGCTGAACATTGTCTAAAGCATGTGTTGCTCTTTGCAAGTTTTGTGCCAAAGCGGCTAACATGGCGATGGCGATGATGGATGGTGAATCCGCCACCGTGCCCCTGGCACGTTGAGGCGTGCTAGAATGCCAGGTGCTGTCTGGTAGGGTTTCTGTAATATTCTAAGGGGCCCCCCCCTCTCCCGTGCGCGCCCACCTGCATGCATCGCCCCCTCTTCCCGAGGCTCTGTTGGCGCCCAGATACGCCCATGGCGCTCTCCAAGGCGTCCAAGACGGCCAAGATGGCTGCTAAGACGGACCTGGGAGGCCACCAAAGCCGCCAAGATGAGCCAAGATGCCTCCAAAACGGCTCAGAGGCACAAAAGAAGCCCCAAGAGCGCTCCAGGAGGACCCCCAAGAGGGCCCAAAGAGGCACAAATAATTGATCTTCAGTGTGTTTTTCAATGTTGTTCACGTTATCGCCTTTTCGAGCTTCCGACGCTCCAAGACGGCCCCCGGGGCCCCAAAGACCGCCCCAAGACGGCCCAAGAGGTTTCCAAGAGGGTCCAAAGACGGCCCAAGAGGGCCTCAAAACGGCCCAAGAGGCGCCCAAGACAGCCCAAGAGAGCCCCAAGACGGCCCCAAAAGAGGCCCAAGAGGGGGACCACGAACCGAAAATTCGAGCCTTCCGCCCGAAGAGGCCCCCCAGGAGGCCCCAAGATGCCTCCAAGAAGCCCCAAGAGGCTCCCAAGAGGCCCCCAAGAGGCCCCCAGACGGCCCCCAGGAGGCCCCAAGAGGCCTTCAAGAAGCCCCAAGAGGCCCCCAAGAGGCCCCCAGCAGGCCCCCAAGAGGCCCCCAAGAGGCTTCAAACATGTCTCCAACAGACCCCCAAGAGGCCTCCCGCGATATCTTCGCGATCATCATCATCATCATCATCATCATCATCATCATCATCATCATCATCATCATCATCATCATCATCATCATCATCATAATCAGCATCATCATCATCACCATCAGCATCATCATCACCATCATCATCATACTCATACTCATACTCATCATCATCATCATACTCATCATCATCAGTATCATCATCATACTCATCATCATCATTATCATCATCATCTTCATCATCATCATAATCATCATAATCGTCGTCGTCGTCATCGTCATCATCATCAACAACATCAAAACTATCATCATCATCATCATCATCATCATTACCATGATCATCATCATGCCTATCATCACCATCATCATCATCATCATCACCATCATCATCATCAGCATCATCATCAACATCATCATCATCGCTGTCATGTTGTTCATCCCTCGCGAGTGCGGCCTCCAGTGCCCCCTCGAACGAGAAACGCCGAGCATGCTGGAGTGGCACGGTGCTGGGACTTGCCGCAGGCAGCTGGATAGTTCTAGGAGGAGCGGATCGGGGAAGGAGGAGGGAATGGAGGAGGGGGAGGGGGTGTAGGACTGGACTGGTCTGGAACTCGGGGAGTCCAAGATGATCGCACAATGCAGCGAGAGCCTGGCAGCGCAGACTCCGTGACCGAACAAGTGTTCTGGATTCTGAGAGGGGGGGGTAGGAGCAGGAGGAGGACAAGGATGAGGATTTATGATGATTTGTTTGCATTGCTCCGCGTTGTGACAAAAGTTGCTCCGCTTCACTGCGACTGCCACTGGCTGGTCGTCAACCCCACCTGAACCAGGTGTCCTTGGAGAATGTAAAATTGCTCCTCCACGCGAGCCACGGCCTCTCCTGGGTAATGATGTGCTCCGTGCCAGTGCCCGACACCTGCACGTCCCAGGCGACCTGCCAGTACTTGTTCATCAGGTGGTCTGCTTTGATGAAGCGCAACAACTGCCTGTGACTGACGTTCTGGCAGGCGTCCTCCTCTGCCGTGGTGCTCTTTGAAGCGACCCAATGCCTCTCCCCGATTGGCTTGACCACGCGCCGGCCTGGCGCTCCGTTGGGCATGGGCTCGCAGGTGTGGTACTTTAGCTTGGCACTCGTCTTCCCGTCGAGTGCCATCTGAGTCATCAGTCCGTGGAGCGTGTGCCTCGATTCCCGTTTATCCGTGGACCGCCCGTCGGCCCCCTGGGCCATCTCAAAAACCACTGTCTGGTCACTGGTGATGCCCATGCTCACCATGGAGAACTCACCTTCGGAGGGTTGCGAATCTGCTTCGCGCCTCTTCCCTCCTCCCCACCCCAACGCTTTCGTCCCAATGGACACTGTCACGTCCTCCAGGACGTGAGCCCATCCTTGGCCGTCCTTTGTTACAAACCATGTTATCTTATTATCTTTGCTCTGTGCGTCGGCCTTCTTGGGGGCGTCGAGCAGGGCCCGGAGCGTCGGAAACCTCGAGTGCCATTCCTCTGCAGCCGTGATCCCGGCGGCATCACCCCCCATCGACTCCTCTGCGACACCCTCGTCTTGGTCCCAACATGGTTGTTGATCCTTTTGGGCGGCCAGATCTTGTAAGAGCTTCTCTACTTCATCTTTGAAAGCGGGGTGGTATTTGAACCTTTCCAGACCGTCTTCCAAGGGCACGAGTTTCCCCTTGAAAACCCTTCCCACTTTGAAGTCAGCAGACAAGGTTGCCCCATGCTCGGATACGTAGGGCCGTTTCTGGGGGAACGGAAATTCTGGTAGCCCGAACGCCCCGCCATGCCAGTGCTCCGCCACTTGCCTCTGAATTTCAGACAGATAGGCTGCATGGGCACTGTCGTCGCACAGGAGGCCCACCCGAAGTGCAGGTTTCGGAGGGCTTGCGTCCCAAGACTCCTTTTGATGCTTCAGCAAATTGTCCACTACGTTAAGGGCGACGGGGTTCCAGAGTGCAATGACTGCCATTGGCTGGCCTTTGCTGTTCTTCGCAACGGGGACGCCGCTCTGTTGGGACGCGTCCAAAACATTATCGAACGCCTCGGAAACGACGTGGCCCAACGCCACCCCTGATATCACGATTTGGTTTCGCTGGTATTTGCTCCAGAGACTAGTTGGCTTCTGATCGCCATATTCGTCCAATATGTCTGCGCGCCTGTAATCTGATGCCCCCGGCGCGTCACAATCTCGAACAAGGCCCCTCCAGAGGCGACTCCAAGCCCAGATTGACGTCTCGACGCTTGTCTTCAGCATCACAATCCACGCAGGAAACATAAGCCGCTCCATCTTCCCACTGTCCTTGATCTGGATTCCCGCGCTCTCCACTTCGAAGCCATTTGCGTCTAGCTGCTTGGCGAGATCAGCATGGAAAACAGTTTTGGACTTCTTCGGTGGCCCTGTCACGGGGCCCTGGCGGAGGATAACAAACGCTGCCCTATGCAGCGGGGCTTTCAGTAGCAACTCCTTCAAACCATTCATCTCAGCATCGATGTTTTTGAACGTATTCAAATCCCAAAGGATCAAAGCCACAGACGGGGAGCCAAACTCATCGTCAATGGCGTCATGGAACGCTCCTGCCGTCTCTGCAAGTGAGTCCATTGAAGGTAAAGGGCCAACCGCTTGGAAGTATTCGCTTATAAAATGTGTGACCATCTGGGTCCCCATCTGAACTTGCTTCTGGCTCTCCTCCAGGTCCCACTTCAATTGGCGCTCCCTTTCCACGCTTCGCAAGGCTGCCTTTCCCTTGAAGGTTTTCATGTCGTAGTCCCAATCATCCTTCCAGATATCTAATGCTTTCCGCAGCGCGCCTGGCGTATTTTCGGGAGAGCCTGCCTCGGGGCGTGGGCCTGCCACTGGCTGGGCCCCGGTGGTGACAACGGCGCAGGTGTACTCCAACTGTTTCAGCGTGATGGCGTCGTAGCTGGCCGGGTTATCCCTCTGCCGGACCACGTACTTCACGTCTTCGAGGAAGTTGCGCCCCCACCCGTTGATGAGTTCCTGAAGGGGAGGAAGGAAGGGAGGAAGAGGAGGATTTCGAGGCGGGGGAGGAAGGGGAAGGGAAATTGGAGAGTGGACGTGGGGGGTGGCGGAATGAATTAGAATTCCCATCGCATTGTCCTGTAATCTCTGCACGCCCACAGGCCCAGCGGCCTCTTCAACCCGATGAATCATCCACCCGTGAATGGCCATGCAGCACAAGAGAACCAGCCTCGCCTCTGTGAGCGAGTTTTGCCCTGACCCGTCGTCTGCAACCAGGTTCCCGGGGCGCTTCATCCCAATTCCTGTGCGGCTCTGTGACCTGACATCATTTTCGGGGGTGGTTCCAGGCCACATTTGCGCCCACTGCTTATCCAGGATTTCGACGAAAAGCATGAGCACATCCGGGTTGGACTTGTAAACGCCCATCCACTTCCTGGATACTTTAGCACAATGGGATCCTTTCCAGAAGGCCTGCCGGAGGAGGTCTTCTGACAGCCAGCCGAATTCCCACGTCCATGCCTGGTAGCTGCGGTGCAACCTGTCCACGACCTGGGTTGGCATGTCCAGAATCACATTCTTGATGACGCGTGCTTTGCTGTCACCGATGTAGGCGGTCTTGACGCCCTGGCACGCCTCGTTGATCTTCTTGATCAGTGCGTCCACCGTGTTTGCGTTCCAGATCCACCATGGCTCCGTAAGTTTCGACTGAACCATGGCGTTTGCTGCAAGCAACCCGTGGTTCTCCTCTACCTGGTTGAGGTGGGCCTTGGTAAGCAGCGCGTCGTTGATGCGGTCTTGTGGCGATGCGTGCGCTACCACCTTCAGGGGCAGCCGGGAAGAAGTGATCACAAATTGATTCACCGCTTGAAGCTGCCACAGTCTGGCTTCCTCCGAAACATCATCCTCCAGATCCGCGACGTCCATCAGCATACAGGCGAGCAAGATGCAGCCCGCGCCCAGCGTTGACCCAGCGATGTATCCCGCGTAGAACATACATGACCTCAAGTCGGGCACGTCTACCATCTCTGAAGCCACGCACACTTTCAGCGATCTCGATGACAAATCCATGCCTCGGCCAGTGAGCAACGCCGTCGTCCACACGTCTCGGATCCGAGCGTGGCTCGGGTCTTTCTTCCAAAACGCTGGCCAAGAATTCCCAGTCATCCTGTCGATAGACATCATAAGTATGTGGCCCTCTGTTAGAACTCCAACGGTCGTGTTTTCAACATCTTCCTTGTTGAGCTGCTTCGTAAGATGTTGCCCGAATCGCGGGTTTGCCGCCTTCATCTTAGATAGGTATTGAAGCGCCCACGTCTGGCGCACATGCTTGTCCGACAGCCTCTGCCGGAACGCGCCTAGTGGCCCAGACTCATGATTGCAAAGTTCCCCCCATCAGGAATCGAACGCGAACGCACCTAGGAGTCCCTTCAGTGGGTCAGGCACGTTTTGCGGCACGCGTGCCGCCACGTTTGCCAAGACAACGTCGCTGCCCCTGGCTGGCGAGTCGCCCGGCAAAAGTTCCTCCTCTGTCTTCGCGCGTTTGAACGCTGGTGAGCCATCGCCTGGGTCTGGCGGCTATGCCATGACAGTGGCTGGTACGGTATCGCTTGGCAATGCAACGGGATCGCTCAGCTTGAGCTCTGAGCACAGCTGCGACCATGGTGCAAATTCAACGACAAAACATAGATGTGGGAGAGGAGGAAGGAGGAGGAAGGAGGGGGAGGACGGGGAGGAGGAGGAGGAGGAGGAGGAGGAGGAGGAGGAGGAGGGTGGGGAGGAGGAAGAGCAAATCGGAGAAGGACACCTTTTTTTTGACACGGCGAATACAGCGCGCAAGATTATCCTAGCTGCCTATGCCCGCAAGCAATTGTCCGAGCTGCCACTGGCTGGCCCCTGCTTGGTTGGCGGCACCAGCGGTTTGACGTTGCCAAACGGGCGCGCCCACATCCTCCTCGCGTCCGTCGTTCCGTCGGGATTGTCGAGACAGGCTGTCCGCTGAGGACTAGCGACGCGTAAGCCATCCCCATCATCGACGCCTTGGCAGACGCCCACGCGCCACCCGAAGAGGCTTGAATGCTCAGCTTGCTGCGCGTTCCCCCAGTGCGCGCACCAGCATGGAAACCGCTGGGGGGGTGATTCCCCACACGTCCACAAGCTTTCCATAGCGAGTAGCCAGGTCCCGTAGAATCCGAAATCCACGTGAGCTTGCCCATCGTCGCCAATGTCCCCAACGTTTCCCAGGTATACCTTATCCTTGAATTCAAATGCGACCATTTCTCTTCCCCTCGGCCCTTGAACTTGGCTATCACTGGTTGGCATGTCGTTGCCATCGCCGCTGCCGGCTGGCCCTTGGCTGCCACTGGCTGGCCAAGTCCCTGCGCGCCTCCATGCCGAGGTGAGACCAGCGGGAGGGTCCACTCGAAAAAAACGGAACGCCTCGACCTTGCCTTGGTCGTCAAAATTTATGTCGAAGATGTCTGCATGCCTCTTCAGAAATGGCGCAAGGCCTCCCCGTGGCAGCAGGCGTCGCAAACCAGACCACGCGGCATTGGGCAAACGACTGGGAGAGTACGCTTTGGCAGAAAGGTGCTTTTGTAGAAGCTCCACGATTTCCTGATCCCTCTGCGCCTGAGTCTCATTTGGCCCCAATGGTTCGTATTCCTCGAGAGGAGCTTGATTGTTACCTCCGTATCGCGGCCCACTTAGTTGATCGACGAGCTCGTACAGCGGGCGCGCTGCCCCTGGCTGGCGGCCCACCATGCGTTGACGATGCGCAGTCTGACACAGTTGCGCTGCTTCCCGACAAGCCAGCACGCTTGCGTCGCCGTTTATGAACGGCCCCGGTGCCAAGCACACGTTGGCCGGAGCTCCCACGAAAAGGTAACAAAGGATATCCATGCAACAGGCGTCTTTGCCTTCTGCCTTGGAACGAGCAGCCTCGCCGCGGTAGTCTAGCTTTAGCCCGTCGTCGGAGGTATAGCTGTGGGGGAGCGTCACGTGCACGGCGTGGTTGGGCAGCGCGTTGTCCAGGCCCGCGGTTTTCAGGTTTGCCCCACTGCCAGCTGTGCCATCCTTGTTGCCAGGCTGGCACGCGGCGGACGTATGGTGGGACAAAATCTGGCGCACGTTGACAAACTGTTTCTTTTCTTTTTGTATACAATCCACCAGTGAGGTGAATTCTGGCAAAAGTCGAAGTTCCCGTAGCTCGTCCATCACGGGCATGCGTGCGCCATTGGCTGCCACTGGCTGGCCAGACGGGTGGAATACCTCTGACAAGGCCATCCTACAGGAGGGTGTTTGAGCCACGACGTGCTATGATGACAATGATGCTGACGCATGACGATGACGATGATGAGTATCAATGATGACGAATCATGATGATGGCAAACTGATGATGACACAATGATGACGACACATGACGTTGCCGATGACGGTGCTGACAGTCGCGCGCCATTGGCTGCCACTGGCTAACCAGGCGAGCAGCGCAATACTTCTGACAAAGCCATCCGAAAGGAGGGTGTTTGAGCCACGACGGGCTATGATGACAATGATGCTGACACATGGTGATGACGATGATGAATATCACGACGATGACGGTTCATGATGATGACAAACTGATGATGACACAATGATGGTGACACATGACGTTGCCGATGATGGTGTTGACAGTGATGATAAATGGCGATGGTGAGGGAAGGGCAGCCGATAACGCCGTGCGACGCACTGCGTACTGTAGCATTGCATCGCCTTGTTTCGCATGCACACGCGTGCACACGCCGTGCGACGCACATTCAATGAAGGACGTGGCACACGCGTGCATCCCTGAAAATCGCGACGTCGTCCTCACCCCGGAGGGTTCAGAGCCATAACTACTTGATCCATTCTTGGATGAGTTATGTTGACAGTTATGGCCCCGGCGCCGCGCCAGAGCCATAACTGTGCCCTTCTGAAGCAATTTGAGGCGCTGAAAATCGCCCAAACAACTGACTTGAGCGCCGGGAATCAGCCTGCAAGGGCACAGTTATGGCCCCGGCGCCGCGCCAGAGCCATAACTGCTGTTGCGAGGGTGGATCAGTAGTTATGGCTCTGGACCCTCCGGGCGAGCCATCCCCAGCGCTGAAAATCGCCGAGCCATAACTGCCAACCCCGGCGCCGCGCCAGGAGCCGAGCCATAACTGCCAACCCCGGCGCCGCGCCAGGCTGGCGCCGAGCCATAACTGCAAACCCCGGCGCCGCGCCAGGCTGGCGCCGAGCCATAACTGCCAACCCCGGCGCCGCGCCAAGCGCCGAGCCACAACTGCTAACCCCGGCGCCGCGCCAGGCGCCGAGCCACAACTTCCAACCCCGGCGCCGCGCCAGGCGCCGAGCCACAACTGCCAACCTCCATAGCATAGCATATCCTCCTCCTCCTCCTCCTCCTCCTTCTTCTCCTCCTCGATCCTCCTGCTCCCTCCTCCTCCTCCCTCCTCCTCCACTTCCTCATCATCAGAATCATCATCATCGTCGTCATAACAATAATAATTGTAATAATAATAATAATAGTAATAATAACCACCATCAGAAAAACGATTCCTGTCCGCGCAAGCGCTTTGCGTATGAGCTCATCAGCATCATCATCATCAGCATCATCATCATCATCGTCATCATCATCATCATCAGCATCATCATCATCATCATCACCACCATCATCATCATCATCACCACCATGCATCTTCATCATCACCATCATCATCATCGTCATCATCCATCATCATCACCATAATCATCATCATCATCATCATCATCGTCATCATCAGACCTTCGACGTCGTGTTGTTTTCAATACGCGGCCCCCCGACCTCTCGACGACTTCCCGGGGACCGGCTTTTCATCCTGATGAGCTGTTTTTTAAATAATTGTTAGGTTATGCGGGGAACTTACGTCAACCAGGACCCTGGTTCCACGCCGCCTGCAGTGCCCCAGTCCTGATGAGCCCGTTTTTGACGCGCCTGGGGCCATTACATTGAGGGCCCCCAGAGGCCGAATCGCCAAGAAACGCAACAACTGCCAACACTGATCCCCGAGCAGCGCATATCATAGCACAGCATGGCATCTCATCGATGCATCGCGCAGCACATAATAGCAAAGCAATGTGTCAATAGCACAGCATTGCATACCAGGACTTTGCGCCGCATAGCATTGCATATCATATCATAGCGTAGCACTGCTCAGCACTGCCCCTCATAGCGCAGCATTGCTGTGTCCCCCAGGGAAGCAGAAATACCGGACACTTTACTGCAAGCCCAGGGAAGCACCGGACACTTTACTGCAAGTGCTTTGCCCAGGGACGTGTATTCTACCTCCACAAGCACCTGCATAATCTGCCTCACACCGTAACCCCCCCAACACTTCCAGCACTCTCGAGGCAACGAAATTCCGCTGTATCTTTTTTTCCGAACGCTCTGAACCACACGTGCGCGAGTGCACGCTCTACTACGTAAGCCTGCCACTGGCTGGGCTCACTACTGAGCGTATCGCCGATCAGGCTTGAATTCCTCGGGCTTCACGCCCTGGTAGCGGCCCGCAATGTTCCACACCACGTTGCTGTCCTCGTATTCATACACGAATCGTGGCACTTGGTTTAGGACCACCTTCACTGGTTCCATGGCGTCGCCCCTAAGGTAGACGTCTCGGGATTGGGTGGGCTGGCCGTCGTCCCAGTCATGGGCAAGCGTGGGAAATGACCACTCCTCAGGCGCATGAAACAGAGCCAGTAAGCACGCTGGCCCCTCGGAGGGGATGAACACCGTTAGCTTGCCTGAAGTAGTCTCGACCAAAGGGAAAAGACTGATGAGGCGATTGGCGATTCCGTTATGGACAGGGGACTGATCATTGTGGCAATCTTGGCACAACCACGCCGTCTGCCCTTCGGGCAATTGGAAGTTTCTGCTCAGAAGAGCAGTGTTCCCACAACAGATCTGGATGGCATCCTGGGTGCCGGCTGCCACTGGCTGGCCGTCCCGGGCAACCGTTCTGGAGCCCATGCAGGTGTACAACGGCTGGCCCACGCATCCAGCGCACGCCCCGCCTGCGCTTTTGGAGACAGCTTCGCGGACATCCGCGCCCAAGTGAGCCAGACTCATGTCGTCCCATTGGAGCAACGTCGTCTTCAACACCTCCCAGCCCATCGACATGCACGAAATGCCGCCGGCAGGCACAGGCTTGAATTGCGCCCATGGGTGCATGTCTCTCTCCAAGATCTTGCTGCCAATTGCCCGCCCGATCAGCTCCAACCGCTTGCTGCCACTGGCTGGCATGCGGTCAGCTGACAAGCCGAACGCGGACGCGAACTCTTCTGAAAGATGTTGTTCTTGACCCCTGTGCTCGAGCGCCACCTGGCGTTGCAGGGTGTGGTTGCTGGTCTCCATCCCTGGCCGCCTGTACTTCGCGGCGACAACTCGTGAGCTCAACCAATAGTCGTAGATATCCTTGGCCGTGTATTCTTGCCCGAGCATTTCGAAAAGACCACACAGCGACACTACCTGCGCAGTCCTCGTCCACGTACCCTTGGCGCGCCGAGGTGGGCACATCAATCGGTTCGTCATGTTTTCCCAAGCTGGCTGAGCATCGTCATTACTTGGGGTCAGAATCAGCTTTCCTCGGCCGACAGCAATTTGCTCTTGTCGGGTCAAGGGCTGCCACTGGCTGGCCTGATTCACCAAGAATTGCTCGTTATTCCAGGGGTCGTTGTTGCCTTGCCATGAGCTCACCCCCGCGCTCACCGCTGCGTCGTATTTCCACGTCGTGGAATCAAACGGCTCCGCCTCCCTGCACTCTCCATTGAACGCGTTCATCCGCGCGCCCACCCCGAGTGCGAGCGAGCTCAGAAATTTCATGCGAATGAGCTTTAAACAATATGCATATACATATATATATATATATATATATATATATACATACATACATATATATAGACATCTGTATATATACACATGAGGTTACTGATTCAGTCGGGAGCGGGAGGGAGGGGGGAGTAGAGTGGCGGAAGTGCCGGTAGGCGTCTGGATGGCGAGGTCAGCCAGGCGTTTAGCGTCGGTGACTTCTTGGCCTTGCCACCGCATGCCCCTGGGGTATTTCTGGTAGCACTCGTCGGGCAGGGAGCTGAGAAGCACGCGGAACTTCGTCTGGGTGAGTTCGGGGTCCTCGCCGCACCACGGCTGATTGTTTTTGAGCTTCTTGCCAAAAGCTACGGCCTCGCGAGATATCGCCGTCAGCGTGTCCTTGCTGACGTTGGACCAGTGCAACGTGTGCACGTTAAACAGGGCCCACTTCATGCGCATCTTCATGCCCTGATAGAGATGGCCATCTTCATCCAGTAGTTCCAACGTCTCCCCTGCCAGGTCGCGTCGGCTACGCTTGGGGCCGCTGTCCTTCAGCCGCCTCATGGTGGCCAGGTCACTCGAGGTGAGTTGCCCTGCGCTGGGGTGCAGCGCGTTCTCTGGCGTGACGTCGTACCAGCCGCTGCCGTGCCAGATGCCACCGAAATTCTTCTCCGCATTTGCAGGGTGCCAGCCTTTCCCTGACTTCCCCTTGCTTGCAGCCCCTTTTGTACTACTGGCTGGGCCTGCCACTGGCTGGGCCTTCGGTACTTGCTCTTCTTCTTTTCTAGCTGTTTTCGTCCGCGGCTCCTCCGAGGACGGGAGACCCCCTCCCTTCTCTTCCTCAAGGTCGATGACCTCTGAGCCCGAAGCCTGGCCTTTGCCACCAAGCTTTGGTTGAGCTGTTTCGGATGGTGGCCCATCCTCGTCTTCCGTCCACGCCGCCCATGACAGCGACGCCTCCTCCGCGATGCCTCTGGAAGCCGGGGTCAATTCCAAGTTGCCCAGGCCAAGCCCTGTGCCGCTTGCAGGCAGCGGAGTCGGGGCTGCCACTGGCTGGCCCTCCGCTTTCTCGTCGGGGTCCAGCCTCCCAGCGTCGATCGTAGGCGGGA